>BSBK01006485.1:0-456226 GCA_027943335.1 Chamaecyparis obtusa | reverse complement strand
TCTAATCAAAATAGGTCTTAGCCTATGAGACCACATGTTATTTGTTTTAAGTGCAATAGTTAGCGACACATAGCCAAGTACTACTGATATAATGAACCAGTTGGTAACAAAAAACCACCTATAATAATAAAGAAAAATATGAGTGACACTGGAAAGAGCTTGGTAGAGTATGTGGATGAGTTTAATCACCTCTTTTCAAAAGAAGGAAGAAAGGACAATGAAAAAGTGTGGAAGGAGAAGAATCAAAGTGAATCTAAGGGTCAGGGAGAATCATTAGATGCTACTGGATCTTTGCTTGATGCCAACATCTCCACATAAACATAAATGGCCCAAGTATGGCCTTAGGGGGAGATTTCAAGG
The DNA here is from genome assembly GCA_027943335.1 of Chamaecyparis obtusa. Taxonomy (NCBI): domain Eukaryota; kingdom Viridiplantae; phylum Streptophyta; class Pinopsida; order Cupressales; family Cupressaceae; genus Chamaecyparis; species Chamaecyparis obtusa. The sequence goes on along the minus strand of BSBK01006485.1, from coordinate 455,866 downwards.
AATTCACTAGTCAATTACTTAGCTATTGATATGAAGATTGATAGTATGCAAGGTTGTGTGCAGCTAAATGAATATGTTCTGATGTCATATTTATTTTCTTAAGGTATGGAATGTGACTAAGATTGATCACCAATAGTTTCATGGATGACTAGCCTTGTAACAACTTTTTGGAGTGCATTTAATGTGTCAAAAACTTCTTTCAAACTATATATGAGCATACTTCATCATTTTTATCACCATTCAAACAAGGTTGAAGAATCATAAAGAGATCTTGGACCAGTTGGATCAACTTTAATATTCACGTGATTTGCAACCCTAGTTTGGTGAAGAAGGTATTTATATCTATTTGTCAGCTTGATTTTCTGTTTGATCAGTATGAAAAGATGGATATACCTCACATCTTTGATGTAAAGGAGAGGACTAGGTATAAATTTAAGAAACATTCATTCAAATCTATGGAAGACAACCCTGAGGGTGCGTTCCCACAAACACCAATCAAAGTATTACATGTAGAGGATATTAGGGAATAGACTCATTGTAAGTTGGAGTCCATAAGAGACATTGAGATACACAATGAGCTAGATGAAATGTTGAATGATGATGAAACACTAAAATCCAACTTCACAAAGCTACAAAACTTAAAGATACTACAAATGACAAATTTTTATGAGTTTGATGAACCTAAATGGATTAAGATAGTACTGAGAAGAATCCATGACCAATTCTTATAGATTAGAGACCAACTAGTTAAGATTACCAAGGAAATCATTTATTTTGTAACTTAACTTGACAACATGAGTAAAATACCTACTATGACAAAGAATACCAAGAAATAAATTGAAACCCTAACTGGATCCAAGTGGAACAAGTGTGCAATGAAAATCAAAGACATTAAGTAGAAGGATGTGAGACTTTTTCCATGATCCTAGGCTACAAGATGCATTATAGAAGTGGGATAAACTATGTGTTAGCAAGTATTATCCAAATGGCTTACAAGATGATCGTAGAGAATGAGAACTATGATCTATGTGCAGTACTTTGACTATAGTTTCTAGAGAATATGAGGAGAATTAAGCATGAAAGAACAAATGTATTTAGATTTGGGTCCCCCATACTACATCTTTTCTTCCACATTGTACATAAGTTTCCTGGCATGCATCCCCATGCCATGAAAAAAGATGAACCTACAACTTCTCAAATTAATAGGTATTATAAAATGCATGATAAAAACTGGGTTGATGATGATATATTTGGTATGTTCAAAGTCTTTTAAAGAGAGATGAAGCAAAGGGAGAGGATACCCAAGGAAATAGTAGAAAAGTACAAGGAGACAATCTTCTTTATGGTGGATACTAGTTGCACATGCATTGAGGTAGTTGAACCTGTAATACCCCAAAATTGGCACCTTGCAATTCTAATCAATTTTGGTGCATTTATTCAAATTTATACATCATCAAAGTCCTATTGTACTAAGCAATCCTGTCTCCTAATTGAATTTACTTGACTTGGTGTCAAATGCAAAAAAAACCCTAAATTTGCATTAATCATATATTGTATTTAATTCCTAAATATCGACAGTTATTGGCTAAATAAACCCTATGGTTAATTAATTTAATTACAAAGTCCTAGTGCTTTTATTAAATTAATTCCACCCCCTTTAGCTACTACACATCAAAAGGAATTAATTAAATAATTATTAGTTCTTTAAGTGAAATATTCTCCTTTGAATTTAATTATTCAAATAATTCGAAAAGCCACCCATGTGGCAATATTTCATTTAATTAATTAGATAATTTTCTCCAAATTGTTTCACTTCCCACCAAGGAGATGAAGAGTCGACCGTTTCTTTGCAAGAAACTCTTCAGTCTCCACCTGGGCTCTTCTATATTAGAGACCTCTCTTTCCTCATTTGAGGAGGCAATTTTTGAGCATCAAAACTATGGCGAATTGTTGTCACACTTTTACATTCAAAGCTTTAATTAATCTTGCAAATTAGAATAATTTCATTTCTTAGAATGCATTGTTATTCTTAAATTAGTTTTCTCACTATGTTCTTAGCTTAATTCTCATTTCCTTTCAAGTTTCTTAGCTTAATTTGCACTATCATTCTTAGATTAACTTCAATTGCATTCTCATTCTTAGTTCAATTTCAATTGCAATCATTTTCTTAGCATTTAAATCCTCCATTTTAGAGCTTGGTCTATGGTTGTTGGCCTCTCAATTCTGAGAGTGATTCAAAACCCCATCTAAATAGGAGGTAACAGGTCGATTCATGTATGTTTGTGAAGTGAATAATTCATATTCATTTTCGCAATTAGCTTATGAGAAATGACCATGTTGAAGTCTATGGCTGAATTCAAGGTCCACATTTAGTTGTAAACATTTTGGCACCCACCGTGGGGTAGAAAATTCATTTCTGGCCTCATTCTTTTCAGATTTTCTGTCATCATTTAATACTCTGTCCGTATGGCCGTATGACTGTGTATGAAAATCTCACGTGAAGATTTCCACTATGATGCATGAAGTTGTGCCTTCATTAGCACTTTCTCATGTGAAAAAGCACTATCTAGTGCAGGTCCCTGGATTTTCTCACGCGGAGCTAGGCACTTTCTCGCGTGAAACTTGCTATCAGAGTTTCAAAAAAAAATTCATTTTTCTGTACTTTTCCTATTGCTATCTTTTAACAAATCATTGTTTGTTGTGATTTTCTTATCTTTGTTCTCTACTACAGCATAACAGTCGGCGCAAGATGTTTGTCGAAGACTATAAACTTACTAATGGTTTTCTTACAGCACGTTTGTTAAAGACATTTCTTAAGGGTCTTGATAGAAGGATAGGGTAATAGGCTCTTCATTACATGGAATTCATGCCCATGGATGAATCTGAGACCCATTTTTTGCTAGCATGATAGATACTTGGGGAAGCAAGGAAAGGTAACAAATCTTTAGCATGTCCATTCGTAAGGCGATTATGCTCTTCTCTCTTTGAGAGAACCAGAAACCAAAAATCTTGTGGATTGGTTGAAGAGGAGTTAGCTCAATGATAGACATGTCTTGTGTGTTTGGGTAAGGTGAAGAGGTAGAGAAGTATGCTCTTCTCTCTTTGAGAGAATCAGAAAATCCAACCCTTGGATCCAAGCCAAAGTCTGTGTCACCTTTAGAGGGCCTGCCAGAAGTTGAACCTCTAGGAATGACCCAATTGAGTACACACCTATTGTCGGTGATACCACCTCACTATAATAAAGTAGCTTTGTTGAGTCTAAAGACTCCAAAGCCATGTTAACTTCTTTCTCTTGATTATGACTATCATCTTGAGAAAGCTTTGTCTATTGTATTGAGTGGCACCACTCCTATCCCTACTTACGGGAGTGTATGACTTTCAAGTGTTGGTGTGGCTGCAATGCCCCAGCCCTGTATCAGGGGCATCGAAGGTTAGTGTGAATGGAAGCCCACTAAACACTCTCTTAGTTAGTTTCCTACCTGGTTCACCTCCGAAAGGAGACATAATCTTTGTGCAGGGAGGGGGAAGAATCTCTCCCCTAGATTCTCACCATAGGCATGCACCTGGACATTTGAAGCTGGTATATGACACTAGCCCCTACTTCAAGAGTAACCTTTGAACATATGTTATTAAGTCATTGGAAACACCAAAAGCATGTGTGCCCTCTATGGGGTGACACAGCTGTGTGAGGTGAACGCATGCACATAAGTTGTGAGGCATAGATTTTGTCTTCTCTACCATTTTCTTTGTAGGGATAACTAAGTGTTTATTTTGAGTCTTAAATTGTCTAACGTGATCAAACTTGTCAAAGACTCCCATGATTCTTTCGAGTTTCTTTGTCCTTGGTAGAACTGTTTGCGACTACTGCTTGTGTCACTATTGCTAGGTCCAAACTTTATGCTTGTAAACGAGTAATTGAAACATTCAAACTAAGATTGCTAATTCAAGACTGTTTGAAATCTATCCTAAAACTAGAAATTTTGTCAGAGAATAGTTCACAATGTGTCTCAAAATTTGATTATGTCTCAAAAATTCTGTTAACTTTGTCAAACCCTGGTCTTTTCCTACGTGAGATTTTAGGAAACTATGCATTTCCTCATACGAGACAACACATTCTCACATGTAGTTCATCATTTCCTCATGCGAGATTTCATTTCTTCATGTGAGACTGTCCCTTGATTTCCAAAATAGCGAGCTAATTCCTGTTGATTGGTCAACTTTCTGCCTAATCTAGTTTTCATTTGGTGTCCTTCTGCCTATTTTTATATTGTCCACTACCTGAAACTAAGTGTCTTAGGTCAATAATTGAATGATTACTGCTTAAACTCACATTATCTCTTTTTTGTCTTTCCTATCCTACTATGTTCTTGTACCTTGCGACGTAATAGTCACATCTTGGCTATTCTACCCTTACTCTTGATGATTCATGTCAAGTGCATCTCAATTTTACCTCTTTTTTTGCTATCCTAGAGATAGAGTTCTAGCATAATCCCAAGTCCTCTCTCATTACTTAATCTTCATCTATGCTTGTTACAACAAGAAGTGGCAACGTATTCCCCATACATGGTATTGGACAAGGTAGAGGTAGATCTCACAATCAAGGAAGAGGTCATTTCGAACCTATCATCCAACCTGAGTATCAAGAGGGATCATCACGTTCCTCCTCACTGAGAGTCTTAAGAGAAATTTCACCTCAATATCCATCTCCTACCAGTTAGCCTAGGGTCAGATGAACATTTTGTGTAGATGTCAATCTGAATCAGAATCTAGTTTTCCAAGAGCATTACAATTCATTATTTTGAACACAACCTGACTTATTGTTTCAAGAACAACATAACCCATTGTTCCAAGATCAACAAAACTCTGAAAGGTCACTTTCTCAAACTAGCCCTATTGACACTATTGACCCTATCAACCCTATTGATCCTATTGATCCTACTGACCATATTGAATCTATTACTATGACCACTTGGTATACTACACACACTCATCCTAAATTTGTGTACATTGCACACTCACACATTGACAAGATGGGAGGCCCATTTGACTTCCAAGAGGGTGAATACAGTAAAAGTCATGATCAATCTAGAAATGACCAACATCATGATCAATCTTGAAATGACCAACGTCATGACCAATCTCAAAACAACTAGCAACAATATCACCATCACTCTCAAAAGGACCAGAATCAAGATCAAACCCCAAGCATTTTTTAAATTCTTGGTAATGACGATGAAGAGATAACCAAAAATGACATAGATACTGCAAAAGCTAACAAAAGTCTTCTCAAGATGATGGAAATCCTCCTTCTAGAGGAAAAGGAGAAATATTTTCTAGAACTGGCTAAACAAGGAGCCAAGTTACCCTCAAATTTCAAAGTAGAGACACTTGTGGTCAAAGAAGAGGAATACGAGACCACTAAGCTATAAAAGATGATTCAAGACATGCAAGACCAAATTAGCCAACTTGCGAAGGATAAGGATAAACCAGCACAAGAGTTCACATTGAAAAATATCTATCCTTTCCTATTCAATAAGAGTCTTCGCATGCCACCTTTTCCCAAAGGTGTGGAACTCCCTAAGTATGACAAATATCTAGGTACTACTGATCCCTAGGATCACTTCAGAGAGTTTGGCACTCTATCCATAGAGTTCATACATGATCAGACTTATCTCATGCACCTCTTTCCTCATAGTTTGGGGGGGTCAGCTATGGAGTGGTTCTCTTGACTACCCACTGGTATCAAGTCTTTTGATGAAATTGATATTCCTCCATCATTATTAGCACAATATTTAGCATCCAGTCAATATCTGAGATCTTTGTAATCTAAAATAGCGACAAGGAGAACCTTTCTTGGCATTTCTCCAGAGATGGAGGCAACTCTGTACAAAATATCCCTACAAACTATTTGAGTCTGAAAAGCTCGACGTCTTCTTAGATAATCTCATAATAGATTTTGGATATCAAGTATAGTTGCAAGGTCCCCTAACTTTCGATAATATGATTAAACAAGCTATGAGGATAGAAGCATTTATGGTCAAGAAAGGAGAATTGTCCTTGAACAAGGATAACAAACAAGGTTCTTCCTCCTTGAACAAAGACAAAGGTAACTTTGTCAACAAAAATAGAGACCTTGTAAATGATGGAGTTGTTGACAATGTGACCCCAAAACCTTCAAAGTCTTTTTTCAACCTTACCTTTGGTTTATAGGCAACCAAAGCCATTGAAAAGACTACAACAGATACTCAACAAACTTTGAGATTTTCCAGAAACAAACCTTGGGCCTCTCGACCCAAGCATGAGTTTACTTCCTTGGGAGAACCCCTTGATGTGGTTTACAAGACTCTTGTGCAAAACTAAATACTTTCTCCTTTGGAAAATTTATGTCCCTATGACCCACAACTATGACTTGCTTGGTGGAATGAAACCACATACTGTGATTATCACCAGAACAAGGGTCATAAGACTTCTGGCTGCATTCAACTTAGACATAAGATCCAAGATTTCATAGATAATGGGGATATTGTTGTGAGTAGTCATAATAAAAAATCAGATCATCAGGCATTTAAAGATCCCTTTCCTCCTCATGATAAGGGTGAATCTTCCAAGACTAAGAATGCCACTACCAAGGCTAACTACACATACACTACCAACGACAATGTCCTTAATATGGTTGAACCTATTCAGGTCAAATATTGTGATGTGATCACTATAAAGGGGAGTGAGGATGCTCCTAATCCTAAGACTCCATTTGTCTTGCGAGGCCCTATGTCTCATTCTTTGAAACTAGAACCATCTCAAGATTGTGCGAATGTTGTTACCTAATCTCATGTGTAGATCACCATTAATGGTCCCGACCCTTCTACATCTGCATTGAAACAACATGTGGATAAAGCTATTTTGGTCCTACCAAAAAGAACTCAAAATCAGTTCCCACACCTAGCACTTCCAATTACAACATCCTAGACCAGCTACAATGTACCAACACTTAGATCACTATCTTTGAGTTGTTGAAAATCTCGCCTACTCATAGGCAGATTTTGGATAAAGCCCTCACCGAGGAAAATGTCACAAAATATTTGGATCTTGATTGGTTTCAATCCATGGTGGGTCACCTGACCTCACCTCATTATTTGTCTTTCTCCAAAGAAGATGACCATTTGCTAAGCCATTCGCATAATTCCCCTCTACACATTGAAGTCATGATAGGCCCAAAGCGTGTCCACCAAGTCCTCATTGATAACAGTGTTGGCCTTAATATTTTCTCTACTAAACTGCTCACCCAATTAGGCTATGATGAAGACTACATAGATGCCCACAATAAAATTACCATCAAGGCATATGATGAAGAGGAATGGAAATCCAAAGGTCTTGTTGTGCTACCAATCTAAGTTGGACCTGTTGAGAGGGATGTCAGCTGTCAAGTTCTAGATATTCCTCTTGCATACAACATATTGTTGGGTAGAATGTGGATTCATGAAATGTAGGTAGTTCTATCCACATATCATCAGTGTATCAAGTTTATGTTCCACAGAGAAGAAGTAACAGTACCTTCCAATACAGACTATTCTTGTAATACACTCACACAATCTGCAAACAGCCTTGTCCCAACTAATAGAGAGTCTACTAAATACTATGATGCCAAACTCAAAGAAATGGAATAGACTATGAAGCTCAAAGATACATGCATAGGGGGGTATCAGATAGAACCTATGTTACCATTAGCAACTTTTCCTCCATCTCTATATTCCTACAAGAGACCTTTGAGAACAATAAACCCTCTGCTAGTTCTCCTCAAATAGTCTATGATGGTGCCTTTGTATGGGCCACAATGCCACTAAAAGATGAGGATGAGGAAAGAGCTATTACAGATTGGATTTACAAAGGAAAGGACACATCTAAACAAATCACTCCTACTCGTGATATAGAACATGAACCAAATAGTGAAGGTTTCAAGTTCATGAAATGCTTCAGCTATAAAGGGAGTGACCCTATAGGAGTGAATGATAATGTCTTACTTGAACCAATTGAAGCCATAGATCATCAAACCAAAGACACCATAGGTCTAGGCTTCAAGAAAATCCCATTTCATTTAGGGATTAAAAAATTTATACCAGAACCAAAATTCCAGCTAGAACCTAAAGACACTACCACAATTGCAAATCTAGAGGATAGCTCTAATGAGGATATCTTTCCTTATCCTATTCCTCCAGATTTTGCTACATTCCTTGCAAAACCAGATGATTTTGTACCACATGTTAGTATGAAAAAAATTGACATTGATTCTGATGACACCGCCTTGGCCTCTCCACTGACATACAAGCGGTTGATAGAAATCCAAACTACTGATCCCAATTATGAAGGTAAGTTGTAAATGTCACCATCCCTTAAAGAGTAGTTCAAGAAAGAGAAAAAATAGAAAACCATTAGTACTACAAGAGATGAAACAAATGAGTCAGATGGTACAACTAGTGTTGATGGAATTCCCATATCAAGCATCACTGATTCACATGAGTATGAGTTTGATTTTTTGTCTGATGCAACTTCTGATAAAGATATAGATGTTGTTCATATATATGAAAACCTTCTCAAAGTAGGTGAAGGGTCTAGTGTTAGGATGATCAAGTGTGATTCCACTAATGCTAGCATTCCCTCTACTTCCGATGTGAGGACTCGAGAGGAGTCAAACACACCTCTGGATGAGATTGCTTTAGGTCTTGACTTACTTGTCCACACTTTTGATGATTATAATGTGAATGCACTCAAACCCACCACTTCTCTTTCACTCCAAAATCCTAAGCTCATTGACTAGAACTCTCCCTCTCCATCTAGCGAAGTCCTTATATTCCAGAATGATTACACTCTTTCTTGTTACCTCAACATTGTCAAACCTATAATGTTCTCCACTAGTGAAGATAGTGTCAACATGACTGAAGCTGATATCAAGTATCCTAGTCACAAACTTAAAAGAAAAAATAATAGGTGCTTTGATGGTGAAAACCACATTGTGGTAGTGTTACAACTGAAAAAAGTAAAAATAAAAGATGTATCCGAGAGTGAAAACCTCTCTGAGGTGCCCAAGGATGAGATACTTGATACACTTCCAAGTCATTTTCAAGAAAGATCATTACTGCTAATTGAGCCAACCCAGCCAGTGAACTTGGGTATGGAAGATGCACCTCAGATTATTCATTTGGCATAATCACTATCTATAGAAGAGAAAGAAGATTTCACCAATTTATTTTGAAGCAAGAAAATCAATTTTGCATGGACTTATTCTGATATACCTAGATTGGAGCCTAATCTAATCATGCATCATCTATCTATTGCACTAGGCATTAAGCCCGTCAAACAAAACCTTTGAAAGATGCATCCACATGTGGCACTCTTAGTCAAAGTTGAGTTAGAAAAAATTCTCAAAGATAGTTTCATCAGAGCCATTGACTATGCGGAATGGATTTCCAATATTGTTCCAGTTACTAATCATGATAAATCCAACTGAGTCTGCACAGATTTTCAAGACCTGAATAAAGTGATGAAGGGTGCTCCCCTTAATACCACAAGCACATAACAAAAATAGAGAAACAACAACAATAATATGCAAGAACAAAAAATTGGCTTTTTATTATCTCCACAAATGTGGAATTACAAACTTTCAGAATTACAATATGCAAAGCCACATGGGCATTCCCTTACAATATTCTGTAGGACAAAGCCTCGAATCAATAACTAGATCTACTACCCAGAACTGCCCTAGACAAGACTACGGGCCTTCTTTATATAGGCAATTTCCACCGCCCAAGAAGGTTCTAGAAATTTAGCCCTTAGGGCCGACCAAACTTAGAATTATTTTATTTTACAATTTATTACATCAAAGTCAGCTCAAAATGAGTTTTGAAACCCAAACAAAAATTTTGAAGAAAAATTATTTTTTGCCATTTCAGGTGACCCAACTTCTGAAGATCATAAGTCATCGCCCGTTGACCCGATTGGCTATTATAACCCCATTCTGGAAATGCCACGAAGTGCTCTACAGGCTTGACCGATGGGAAGTGTCTATCACTCAAATTTTCAACCTCATCTGGGGCCTCTAAAACCTTCAAAACTGAGTTCGAAGTTTCTATACCCTACTGCCCATACCAAAAATCTTCAATATCTTCAAAACTACACCTGATCTAGCCATGAAACTTTGTTGGCAGGTTGATATGACTGAGATGAACCTCCGTATGTAAAATCAGACATTCCAAGATCGTAAGACCAACTTACTAAAAATAGCAAGTTTCCATAAATAGCAACTCTGCACAAGATAGCCCTTATTGAATACAAAAACAAAAATATTCTTGGGTGATGCAAGATTGCTCTTACACCCAGGATGCTCCTGCATCAAACACCCAGGGTAATTTGAGAAGTGACCTTGTCACGACTCAAGTGTGCAGAGGAAAACCAAGACGCTTAACCTCCTCCTTTGTTAGCCATGATGAATCTTCAACAAGTCATCCTTTCCATTTGACCAAATACTCTTCATATGTCCTATTCCTTGTGCTTCTGCCAACACGACTATCCAATGTGTCTTCAATCTCCTTGATATCTGAACTGGTTGCTGGAATACTCCATTGTGCTACTGCAACCTCATCTTCAACACCTACTTCATGATACTCTATCAAATTTGAAATGTTAAACACTAGTGAACTATTCATCTCAGTAGGCAATCCTACCTCATATGCATTTTCTGAATCATGCTTCTTCAGTATCTTACATGGCCCAAACTTCTTCATTTTCAGCTTGTTATATGTACCAACTAGAAATCGCTCCTTCCGCAAATGAACCATGACTTCATCCCCAACCTGAAATTCCTTATGCCTCCTTTTTTCATCTGCCTTAGTCTTATACTGCACATTCATCTTGGTAATATGCTTCCTCACCTCCTCATGGATGTTCTTCAAATATTCTGCAAAATCCTCAGCTTCAGCACTACTTATGTCTTCTTTATCTATCTTTCTCAACTCGGATGCATTTCTTGGACTACTTCCATATACAATCTGGAATGGTGATTTACCAGTGCTCTTGTTGACATAATTATTGTATGCAAATTATGTCTGTGGTAAAATCAAATCCCATCCTGTTGGCTTATCTCCAACCAAACATCTCAGCAGATTTCCCAAATTTCTATTCACCACCTCTGTCTGTCCATCAGTCTGTGGATGATGTGATGAACTAAACTTCAAATCTGTCTTCAACTTCTTCCACAATGTTCACCAGAAATATCCAACAAACTTAGTATCTCGATCTGAAACTATGGTCTTTGGCAAACCATGTAGTCTCACCACTTCTCTGAAAAACAATTCTGCTACATGAACAACATTATTAGTCTTCTTGCAGAGAATGAAATGTGTCATCTTTGAAAATCTGTCAACTACTACAAAAATTGAATCATGTCCCTGTTGTGTCCTCGGTAAACCAAGAACAAAGTCCATACTGATATCCTCCCAAGGCTTCTCTGGTACAAGTAATGGCTGATACAACCCTGTATTTTGCTTCACTCCTTTCGCCATCTAACATACTCTGCAACTCTGTACAAACTTCTTCACATCTTGCTGCAATTGTGGCCAATAATAATTCTCACCAACCAAAACAAGGGTTTTATCACGACCAAAATGTCCAGCCAATCCTCCACTATGCTTCTCCTTGATGAGATTCTCCTTCATAGAACTTTGTGGAATGCACAACTGACTCCCTCTGAATAGCATATCATCTTGGATGATAAAATCCATCCATTTCATCCTGTCTAGAGTAACAGGTTCTATACAATCTTTCCAAGCTTCACCAAAATCAGGATTCTCTAGATAAAAATTCTTGAGTTCCTTGAACCCAACCACTTCAATTTGCATCTCTGTCAGCAATAGTTTCCTTCTGCTAAGAGCATCCACAACCCTATTAGACTTTCCACTCCTGTATTTCAAAACAAATGTATAACTCTGCAAAAACTCAACCCATTTTAAATGCTTCTGATTCAACTTTCCTTGACTATTCAAATATTGCAACGCTTGATGATCAGTATACAAAACAAACTCTTTAGGAAGTAGATAATGTCTCCACTTCTTTAATGTCGGAACTATAGCATAAAATTCCTGATCATAGACATAATATTTTCTCTTGGCATCATTTAACTTCTCACTGAAATAAGCAATAGGTTTACCCTCTTGGCTCATAACTGCTCCTATTGTAGTACCACTAGCATCACAATCTACTTGAAACACCTTATTAAAATTTGGAAGTGCTAAAACAGGTTGTTCTGTAACTTTTTATTTCAACAGTTGAAAACTCTTTTCTGCCCCATTAGTCCACTTAAACTCTTTTCTATCCCCTCTCATTGTTTCAGTCAAGGGTCCACAAATACTACTAAAATTTCTGATAAACTTTCTGTAAAAGCTAGCCAAACCATGAAAAGATCTTACCTCAGTAGCACTCCTTGGAGTAGGCCATTCAAAGATAGCCTGTACCTTCTCTGGGTCCATTTTTAGACCTTCTGTTAAAACTATAAATCCCAAATACACTAACTCTTTCTTCACAAAACTGCACTTCTTCAAATTAATCAACAATTTTTCATCTCTCAACTTCTCAAACACCATACGAATATGTATCATATGTTCTTCCAATATCTTGCTAAAAATCAAAATATCATCTAGGTAAACAATGACAAACTTACCCAAAAATTCTTTCAGAACCTCATTCATGAGCTACATGAAAGTGCTCGGTGCATTGGTTAGCCCAAAAGGCATGACTAACCACTCATACAATCTTTCCTTTGTCTTGAAGGTAGTCTTCCATTCATCTCCTTCTCTGATCCGAATCTGGTGATATCCACTCTTCAGATCTATCTTTGAGAAATACACAGCCCCACTCAAACAATCCATAATATCATCCATTCATGGCAATGGAAACCTATACTTGATTGTGATCTTGTTTATTGCTCTGGAATCTGTACACATCCTCCACTCTCCATTCTTCTTTGGTGCTAATACTGCTGGTACAGCACAGGGACTTAGACTCTCTCGAATCAACCCCTTCTGCAATAACTCATGTACTTTTTTGTTCAACTTTTCACTTTCTGCTGGTGTCATTCTGTGTGCTACCTTGTTTGGAAAACTAGCTCCTGGAATCAAATCCATCTGATGACTGATCTTTCTTACCGGTGGTAATCCATCAAGTACATTATCAGATACAATATCCTGAAACTCATTCAACAAATCTGCAACCTCTACAGGTACATCCTCTACTTCTTCTTTACCAACTTTTAGAATTAAAGAAAAACACACATGCTCATACCTCATACCATCTAGGAATTTTCTTCCATCAACAAATGTTATTCTTGCATTACCACATACCTTTTCTTCAGTCTCCTTCAATGGCTTTAGCTTATGTCGCACTCCATCCTTTGTCAGGGAATAGGTATTCACATGACCATCATGTACATCACATCTATGAAACTACCACGGTCTACCCAACAACATATGACATGCATCCATAGAGATGATATCACATAGTACCTCATCTTGGTACCTGTCGATCTTAAACTTTACCAGGCACTGTTCACTGACCATGACCTTGTGGTCATCCTACACCCAAGCAATCTGATATGGATGTGGGTGCTTCTGTCTCTTGAGCTTCAACTTTGTCACCATCTCTTCTGACACCAAATTGTCAGTGCTTCCACTATCGATAATCACATCACAGCATTTACCCTCACACTTGCATCTAGTGCGAAACAAGCTCCTCCTTTGTTCAAGTTCATTCTCACCACTCAGCAAGACTCTTCTGTTAATTAGCATTTCTCCTCTTTCGACATCTTCAGAATTTGATGATCTAGCATCTTCATCTACATGTGCAACTCTAGCCTGGCCTTCATTTCTCTTATCTATTCTACCTTGGCGCTGAGGACATTCAAATGCCCTATGACCTTCTTCTCCATAGTGAAAACATGTTCCACGGAAGCCTCCTCTTCCAGATCTTTGTCCTCTTCCTCTTCCTCTCTAATCTCTATTACTCTGATCTTGGAAATTATTGGAATTATTTCCTCTCTGATTTTGACTACTACTGGCCTCATCCTTCTTTTTTGGATCTTCATTTCGGCCACCATATGACCATCCACCAGATCTTCCACCATGACCTCTTCCATTTTGTCTGCTGTCAAACTTCTTGTTTAGCTTTTCCTCTACTTTTAGGGCAAACTGGTATGCCTCCTCAATACTGTTCATTCAAACCAGATTCAACTCTTCCTGAATGCTTGGCCTTAACCCATTAAGGTATTGGGCAACTTTCTCCTTATCAGCTTCTGCATGGCTTGTTTTGATGAGGAGTCGATAGAACTCCTCTGTATACTCCTGAACAGATCTTCCTGCTTGCTTCAAACTTTGCATTTTCTTTAGTAGGTCAAGCTCATAATCAACAGAAATGAACTGTCACTTCAATTTATCCACCATCCGATCCCATCTTGTGATTTTATCTTTCCCTCTTCTATTTCACTCCAATTGAATTTCTTACCACCAGATCTTCGCATGACCTTTCAATCTGGCCTTCACAAATTTGACCCTATCAAGATCCTCAACATCTTCATACTCAAAATATTCCTCACATTCATTGATCCAGTCGATCAATTCCTCTAGGTTAAGATTTCAAAAAAATGTAGGAACCTCAATCTTAGGTCTTTTCCCAATCTTGGAAATCACCCGAAAATTTTTTTCTTCCTCCTGGTTCACAATTTCAGCTTCTCCTTCTTGATATTCTTCTTCGGCTTCTTCCTCACTTTTGTCTCTGACATTAAGATTCATTCATCTACGAATCTCTTCTTGCAATGCTCGCACTTGTCTCTGCAGCTCTCTAACCTTAGGTGTCACAGCACCAGCTCTTCCACCACGTTCTCTTCGTGAAGGCATTTTTGCAATGCGCACTAAAACCCTAACCACAGTCCTGGTGCAAACTACCTCACAGTCGGTGATCTATTTACACACTCAAGAACTCATGCTCTAAGACCACTTGATGAAGGGTGCTCGCCTTAATACCACAAGCACATAACAGAAATAGAGAAACAACAACAATAATATGCAAGAACAAAAAATTGGCTTCTTATTATCTCCACAAATGTGGAATTACAAACTTTTAGAATTACAATATGCAAAGCCACATGGGCATTCCCTTACAATATTCTGTAAGACAAAGCCTCGAATCAATACCCAGATCTACTACCTAGAACTGCCCTAGACAACACTACAGGCCTTCTTTATATAGGCAATTTCCACCACCCGAGAAGGTTCTAGAAATTTAGCCCTTAGGGCTGACCAAACTTAGAATTATTTTATTTTACAATTTATTACATCAAAGTCGGCTCAAAATGAGTTTTGAAATCCAAACAAAAATTTTGAAGAAAAATTATTTTCCGTCATTTCAGGTGACCCAATTTCCAAAGATCATAAGTCATCACTTGTTGACCCGATTGGCTATTATAACCCCATTCTGGAAATGCCACGAAGCGCTGTACATGCTTCATTGGCACAAAGCATTTGTCACCCAAATTTTCAACCTCATCTGGGACCTCTAAATCCTTCAAAATTGAGTTCAAAGTTTCTATACCCTGCTACCAATACCGAAAATCTTCAATATCTTCAAAACTACACCTGATCTAGCCATGAAACTTTGCTGGCAGGCTGATATGACTGAGATGAACATCCATATGTAAAATCAGACATTCCAAGATCATAAGAACAACTTACTATAAATAGCAAGTTTCCATAAATAGCAACTATGCACAAGAGAGCCCTTATTGAATACAAAAACAAAAATATTTTTGGGTGATGCAAGAATTCTCTTACACCCAGGATGCTCCTGCATCATAAAGCATGTCCTTGTATCATCTTAAAATGGAAGCACTTCCATGATAGGAGCATTTAGCCCTCCAAGTAAGTGGTTTGGGGTCATGTTAAGCATCTTGATCAGGTCTTTGAATGTATCTAGATTTTCCCCTATTTTGCTTTTCTCTGCACGTGATTTTCACTTCATATCTGCATTTCCTAGCATTCTGGGTCAAGATCCTGAGGTTTTTGACCATAAGGTCAAAGTTGACCTTATGGGGTCAAAATCAACCTTGACCCTGACCTGGTCAGGATTGACCTCAATCTTGACTAGGTCAGATCTGAGCTTGTCCATGACCCCCTGTCCAAATTTCAAATTTTTTTGATTTTCGGGTGTCGAGTTTCAGGGATATTTGTTTTCTCGCCTCCGTGTCAGCCATTTCGGGTTTCATAATGGTAAATCCTTTAATTTCATTTAATCTAGGTATATTTTCTAAAGGTTAGGACCTAATTGGGATTTAATTCTCTAAGGTGGCACCTCTAGAGGATTGTGCCCTAGTTCACTATAAAAGGAGGCCTTCCTCTCTCATTTTCTCATACATAATTCACATCTTTTTCCATCAAGTTCTCAAGTGCAAGCAAGTGAATTCAAGCATTCAAGAAATCTTTCAAGAATTCAAGTGTTCAAGCATTCATCCATCAAGGAGATCCATTGTTAGCCATTGAAGGATTCAATCTCTTTGGAGCCCCCTTGAAAATCTATCGTTCTACATTCATCCAAGCCTCCTCATATGCAAAGATCAATTCAAGATTGGTGTTGAAGATCAAATGCCATTGATTTGAGACATCCTACATCCATTGAAGCATTCCTACTTATGGCTTTGAGGATTCAAATCCTCTACATGGACTTCAACATAAGCAAGGTAAATTGTTTCAATTACTTTGTTTATGCATGCTACATTTTCAATTCAATTTCAAGGGTAATTCCTAAATTGAGGTTTGACGAAGAAAAACCCCCCATACAAACAAAAACTCCTTTTTTCTTGTAGGTACAAGTGCGGAATTTTGGATCTGAGATTAGATTTGGATACCCTTTTCAGTGAACTTCTGAGATTTGTGAACAAAGTCAGAATTGACCTTCAAATAAAGAATGTAGCCTTTGACCTTTTATGAGGGTCAAAGACTACCTGCTGTTAGAAAGATAAAAGATTTTTGGGTTTTCTTCGTCTTGACATTTCTAGTCAAAGTAGGTTGTAGAATTGCCTAAAAGTACACACAGACATCAGAAATTGGCATTTTCTAAATTTTCCCTAATTTGAGGTTAGTACTTGTATTTCAATTATTTCAGATTTCAAGCATAATTCTTCATAAGGAAATATAGGGTTTTTCTCTCTCTTTCATATTCTCCATAGATTGATTCAATTGTGCATTAACCTTTTGGTTGATCAAATTGGATCTCTCCTTTGGGAATTTGGATTTAGGAGTGGATCTCATATTTCCCCCATACATTACATTACACATTCAATAGTGGTGATTCCATTTTACCACTATTCATTTTGGTGAACCCGACTAGCTTACTCTCTTTCTTTTTGGTGTTAGATTTCCCTTTGTCTTATTGTGTGTGTTCACCTTCACTATTCATTTTGGTGAACCCTGTTGGAAATATAGATGGAGTAACTAAGAGGGGGGGTGAATCAGTTAACCACAAAAATATTACCACAGATCCCTTAGATGTCTTATTAAATCATTTACTGTTGTTATATAGAGAAATGTTGAAACTCGGTTATTGCAGTGAGTATTAATTATAACTATTCTTAAGCATTCATCAGTGATTAACATACATGAATAAAGAAAATATCATGAACACAAGAGACACCAGATTTAACGTGGAAACCTAATATGGGAAAAAACACCAATGTAACTAGTTACTATTTTTCACTCTTCTGAAGTGAGCCTTGTTAGGAGCCAACCCGGTTAAAGGTTACAAAACACACTGTTAGGTGTGACCTTGTTAGAGGATTTAATCACCCTATTAGGAGTGGCCTTGTAAGAGGTCTTGAAACAATTCAAAAGGACTGTCACCTTGTTAGAGGATTTGCAAAATGGCTATTAAACCAACTCGGTTAGGAGATTTTGAAATCACTGCTACAATGGTAAGAAAGTAACAATGAAGTGACAAGAATGCATCCTTAGGTAGTGGCTTGGTGAAGATATCTGCAATTTGTTCTTTTGTATGAATATATTCCAATCTGATTTCCTTGTCCTGCACCAATTCTCTAACAAAGTGATATTTTATAGCAATGTGCTTGGTTTTGGAATGCATTACTGGATTCTTTGAAATATTTATTGCACTTGTATTATCACAAAATATAACAACTGGTTCTTTGATCTCAACCTTCATGCCTTCCAATAAATATTTGAACCACACAATATTAGAGCAGTTTACTGCTGCCACAACATATTTTGCTTCTACTGTGGATTGGGATGTGCAATTTTTTTTTTTACTAGTCCAAGATACCAACATCTTGCCAAGAAAGAATGCTCCACCACTTGTACTTTTTCTATCATCAATGTTTCCTACCCAATCAGCATCAGTAAACACTTTTAAGTCCAAATTGCCTCCAAATTTATACCACAAGCCATAATCTTCAGTTCCTTTCAAGTATCTCAAGATTCTTTTGATTGCCATCATATGATTTTCTCTAGGTTTTGTTGAGAATCTTTCTACTATACCAACTCCTAAGGCAATATCAAGCCTTGTATGAACTACATACTATAATTTTCCAATCATTGATCTGTATAAGGTCTGATCTACTTCTTTTGAATCATCATCTTTTGTAAGCTTCAGTCCTGTACACATGGGTGTACCAACTAGTTTTGCATCTTCCATACCAAACTTCTTAAGTATTTCCTTCATGTATTTAGACTGAGTAATGTAGATACCATTCTTTCTTTGGTGAATTTGAAGACCAACAAAGAACTTTATTTGACCAAACATAGACATTTCAAATTCTTTGTTCATTTACTCTGAAAATTCTTTGCACTGATCATCATTACCTATAAACACAGTATCATCCACAAATATTTCTACCAAAACAATTCTATTATCTGGTCCTTCCTTGATGTATAAACTATTGTTATCATTAGCTCTTTTAAAACCAATCTGAATAAGATAGTTATGTAATCTTTCATACCATGCTCTAGAAGCTTTTTTTAGACCATACAATGCTTTGTGTAACTTGCAGACCATATCCTTTTTGTCTGGATCAACAAAACCTTCAGGTTGCTCAATGTAGACTTCATCAAGAATACCATTGAGAAATGCAAATTTTACATCCATCTGATATACCTTAAATATTTTATGTGCTGCATATGCAAGTAGAGTTCTTACACCTTCTAATCTTGAAACAGGAGAAAAAGTCTCTCCATAATCTATACCTTCTTCTTGAGAATACCCTTTACACACTAATCTAGCTTTGTTTCTAGATACTTGACCATCTTCATTCAGCTTGTTTCTAAATACCCATTTCATTCCAATTACATTTTTATCTTTAGGCCTAGGTACAAGAGTCCATGTCTTGTTTTTCTCTATTTGTTCTATTTCTTCATTCATAGCCTCAATCCAACTTTCATTTTCCAATGCATTTTTAACATTTCTAGGTTCAAAATCAGCAAGTAAACATGTACCTTTTAGTTTACTTCTTGTCATAGTACCATCTGATTTGTTTCCAATAATCTGATCTGGTGTATGATGCTTCCTGACATACTTGACCAATATAGGTTCCTTGCCTCTTAAATGAGTTACATTTTCATCTTCTTGAATTTCATCTTCAGGTTCAATTTGCTCGAGTTCGGAGGATATTTTCTCGGTAGCTTCAGGCTGAGACTCAATTTCTTGTGA
The DNA here is from genome assembly GCA_027943335.1 of Chamaecyparis obtusa. Lineage (NCBI taxonomy): Eukaryota > Viridiplantae > Streptophyta > Pinopsida > Cupressales > Cupressaceae > Chamaecyparis > Chamaecyparis obtusa. The sequence continues at coordinate 436,120 of BSBK01006485.1, read as the reverse complement.
CTCGGTTTGAACTTCTTCTTGTGACTCGGTTACTGTACTAGGCTCGGTAGATGCAATTTCCTTATTGATAGATGTGTCTGGCAATGTATCAGGTTCAATGTAAACAAATCTTTTGTAATCCTCTGGTTCCTTTTTGCTTTCTTCTTTAGTCTTTTCTGCAAACTCATCAACTTTCACATGTGCACTTTCTATGATTTTGTGAGTAGACAAATTCAGACATCTATATGCCTTACTTTTGCAAGAATATCCCAAAAATATTCCTTCATCAATTTTTACATCAAATTTTCCTTTTCTAGATTCTTTTAAGATGTAACATTTACTACCAAATACTTTCAGGTAACTTACATTGGGTTTATAGCCATACCATAACTCATAAGGAGTTTTGAATGTGTCTTTCCTCAATTGTACTTGGTTCAAGGTATGAACTACAGTGCTAATAGCTTCCTTCCAGTATTTCATAGCAATGTTCTTTTCAATCATTAGAGTGCTTGCACAATGCATGATAGATCTGTTCCTTCTTTTAGCTATTCCATTCTGCTCAGGAGTTCTTGGGGCTGATACCTATCTTTTGATTCCTCTTTCAATGCAAAAATTATTGAATTGATGGGAGATGAATTCACCACCTCTGTCTGATCTTAAGCACTTCATTCTTTTCCTTGTTTCCTTTTCTACTCTTGCCAAATACCATTTGAATTTCTCAAATGCTTATGACTTTTCTCTTAAATACATAACTGTAATCATTCTAGAGTAATCATCAACAAAGAGAATAAAGAATTTTTCTCCAGTATAGCTTTCAATTCCAATAGGTCCACATAAATCAGTATGCACAATATCCAAAATATCTTCAGACTGATAGTTTTTACTTTTAAAGCTAGTCTTTCCCATTTTACCGATCTGACAATTCTTGCATAGACCAACATCAGGTTTCTTCAAAGTATGAATACCTCTTACTTTCTTGAATTTGCTTATTTTCACCATATTATCAAAATTTACATGACATAACCTTTTGTGCCATAACCAACTTTCTTCAATTTGAGCAATAAAACATGATCATTCACCAAGATCAAGATAAAATAGGTTACCTTTGGTTTGTTTGCCTGAACCAATCAGTTTTCCTTTGTCATCCAGTAGTCTTGCTTTGTCATTCATGAATTCAACCTTGAATCCAATGTTGATTAGTTGTGCTACACTTAGAAGATTATGCTTTAGTCCTTCAACCCAATATGCATTATCACATATAAGTTCTTTATTTAATGAAATTCGTCCTCTTCCTTTTATACAACAAGGTTCATTGTTTCCAAACCTTACATTACCACCTATTGGAAACAATTGTCTGAAGGAAATTGCTACTCAAATTATGTATTGTCTTTGATGTCACACAATGTCATAGTCCACAGCAACCAGTTACTACCGAGCTCAGTCGGTCTGCTAGATAGGAATTTTAGTGCTTACCGAGTTCAGTCGGTCATCGAAGAAAAGTTAGTGTTTACCGAGTTCAGTCAGTCATCGAAGAAAAGTTAGTGTTTACCGAGTTCAGTCGGTCATCGAAGAAAAGTTAGTGTTTACCGAGTTCAGTCGGTCATCGAAGAAAAGTTAGTGTTTACCGAGTTCAGTCGGTCATCGAAGAAAAGTTAGTGTTTACTGAGTTCAGTCGGTTATCGAAGGTAAAGGATTGTCGGTGTTTATCAAGTTCTCTCGGTCTCCGAAAGATTATAGAAAGTTATGGTCACCGAGCACTGTCGGCCCTTGAAGGATTTTTGCAAATAGAGTTTGCTTAATTCAACCGACTGTTCTACTAAATAATGTCGATTTGACAAATCTAAAATCATATAAATAAAAGGTCAAATGTGAAAAATAAAAAAAAGAAATATAGCAGAAGATTTACAGAAGAAAGAAAGGAAAGGTGTGTGCGAATTTGTGAAGGATGTTCAGATATCCTTGAGGTGCAGCACAGATTTATTCGATTAGGAAGGATCACACATATGTAGAACAGAGATCTGTAATCAGCAAGACAGTTGCATTATTATACAAGTCATTTTTCATTGTTACCTTCTTATCATTGTAACAGTGAATTCTAAATCTCTTAACCGAGTTGGTTTAACAACCATATTGTAAATCCTCTAACAAGGTGACAATTCCATTGAATTGTTTTCAAGACCTCTTACCAGGCCACTCCTAGCAAGGTGTTTTAAATCCTCTAACAAGGTCACACCTAATAGTGTGTTTTGTAACCTTTTACCGGGTTGGCTTCTAACCGAGCATCACTTCAGAAAAGTGAAAAATAGTATCTAGATACATTGGTGGTTTTTCCCATATTGGGTTTCCACGTTAAATCTTGTGTCTCTTGTGTTCTTAATTGCTATCTTAATCATACACCAGTGCTGATGAATATCTAAAAGATAATTTTGCTAATACTTTCTGCATCTTCAAAGTTACTGCAATCTATTTACCGAGTGCTAAAACAGATAACATTGTTAAGATATCCTAAGGGATCTGGAAAGAATTAATTGTGAAGTGTTTTATGGTTGACTGATTCACCCCCCCTCTCAGTCACTTCATCCATATTCCATCAATTGGTATCAGAGCTTTTGGTGCTTGCAAGAAGGGTTTCAAGGACCTAAGCTAAAGATCAGGATGTCTTAGAAGAGGGAAATTCCAAAGCTCAACAGAGATAACTTTTCAGCATGGCAAGGTCTCATGCGACTTCATCTGGCTTCCATTGGTGATTCAAGATGCAAATACATTGATGAAGAATACACAATTCCTAATGGTGCATTAACTGTTGAAGACATTGCAGATAAAAAGACTCACAACACCATGATGATAGACATTGCATCTGCTCTCAGCTATGAAGAATTTGATGATATTAAAGACTGCACTACTGCATATGAAATGTGGATGGCACTGAAGAAAATATATGGTGGTGATGCAAATGTGAAAAGAGCCAAAGCAGAAAGCCTAAGAGGACAGTTTGACAAGATGAATATGAAGGAAGATGAAAACATTGCAAAATATGTTGAAAGAATCAAAGCAAGTGTAAGTGCAATTAGAGCTTCTGGAGGAACAATCTCAGATGAAACTGTTATAAGTAAGGTACTCAGAACATTACTCCCTATCTATGCAATAAGAGTATCAGCTATTCAAGAAAGAAGATGTGAAACAAACCACAATATAACTTTGGATGCTTTAGTTGGAAGATTGACAGCCTTTGAATTAGACAACTATGACATCTATGTTCCTAGTTCCAAAAATATTGAATCAGCATTTGAGGCCAAGGTTTCACTAAAGAAGAACAAGAAAATTAAAGAAGTTCAGTCAGAAAGTGAAGAAGTATCAGAAGAAAGTTCTGATAGTGATCTTGAAATTGTAGAAGCATTACTTGCAAAGAAGTACTCTAGAGGGAAAGGTAAGTATAAAGGTAAAACTCCTTTAATCTGTTTTTCATGTGAAGAAATTGGACATATTGCAGCTAGGTGCCCAAACAAGCAAGTCAAGGAAGAGAAGAGAAGTCACAAGTACTATGGCAAAAAGAATTTCAAATCATACAAGGATAAAGGTAAGAAATCATGTTTTATGGCTAAAGATTCTGATGATAGTGAAGAAGAAATTGTCTTTATTGCTATAAAAGATGAATCTGATGATGATGAAGATAAGATGGCACTTATTTCTCATATAAGAAAAGATGATATATGGATAATAGACAGTGGATGTTCACACCACATGACTGGTGACAAGACAAAATTTGAATATCTAGAAGACTGTGATAGTGGTAATGTAAGATTTGGAAACAATGAACCTTGTTGTATAAAAGGAAAAGGAAGAATCTCATTAACCAAAGAACTCATATGTGATAATGCTTATTGGGTTGAAGGACTAAAACATAATATTCTAAGTCTAGCACAGCTAATCAACACTGGTTTCAAGGTTGAATTCATGAATGGTCAAGCAAGACTGCTGGATGGAAAAGGAAAACTCATTAGATCAGGCAAACAAAAAAAAGGTAACTTATTTTATCTTGATCTCAGTGAATATTCATGCTTTATTGCTCAAATAGAAGAAAGTTGGCTATGGCACAAAAGGTTATGTCATGTGAATTTTGATAACATGATAAAAATAAGCAAATTCAAGAAGGTTAGAGGCATTCCTACTTTGAAGAAACCTGATACTGGTCTATGTAAGAATTGTCAGATTGGCAAAATGAGTAAAACTAGTTTCAAGAGTAAGAACTATCAGTCTAAAGAAATTTTGGAAATTGTGCATACTGATTTATGTGGACCTATTGGAATACAAAGCTATACTGGAGATAAATTCTTTATTCTTTTTGTTGATGATTATTCTAGAATGATGACTGTTATGTACTTAAGAGAGAAATCAGAAGCATTTGAAAAGTTCAAATGGTACTTAGCAAGAGTGGAAAAGGAAACAGGGAAAAGATTGAAATGCTTAAGATTAGACAGAGGTGGTGAATTCATCTCCCATGATTTTAACAACTTTTGCATTGAAAGAGGAATCAAAAGATAGGTATCAGCTCCTAGAACTCCTGAGCAGAATGGAATAGCAGAAAGAAGAAACAGATCTATTATGGATTGTGCAAGGACTCTAATGATAGAAAAGAACATCACTATAAAGTACTGGAAGGAAGCTACCAGCACTGCAGTTCATACCTTGAACTGAGTACAATTGAAGAAAGACACATTCAAAACTCCTTATGAATTATGGTATGGCTATAAACCCAATGTAAGTTACATGAAAATATTTGGTAGCAAGTGTTATATCTTAAAAGAATCCAGAAGAAATAAATTTGATGTGAAAAGTGATGAAGGAATATTCCTAGGATATTCTAGCAAAAGCAAGGCATACAAATGTCTGAACTTATCTACTCACAAAGTCATAGAAAGTATACATGTAAAATTTGATGAGTTTGCAGAAAAGACTGAGGAAGAAAGCAAAAGGGAACCTGAGAACTACAGAAGATTCATTTACATTGAACCTGAAACATTGGCAGACACAACTATCAATAAGGAAACTATATCTACCGAGTCGAGCACAGTTACCGAATCACAAACCGAGTCACAGGAAGAAGTTCAAACTGAGTCACAGGAAGAAATTCAGATCGAGTCTCAGCCTGAAGTTACCGAGAAAATATCTACCGAGCCCGAGCAACCTGAAGAAGAGATCCTAGAAGACAACAGCATGAATCATTCAAAAGGTAAGGAACCTATACTAGCCAAATATGTCAGAAGACATCATACACCAGATCAAATCATTGGAAACAAATTAGATGGTACTATGAGAAGAAGCAAGCTAAAAGGTACATGTCTGCTTACTGACTTTGAACCTAGAAATATCAAAGATGCATTGGAAAATGAAAGTTGGATTGAAGCAATGAATGAAGAATTAGAACAAATACAAAAGAACAAAACTTGGACTCTTGTACCTAGACCTAAAGATAAGAATGTAATTGGAACAAAATGGGTATTCAGGAATAAGCTAAATGAAGATGGTCAAGTATCTAGAAACAAAGCTAGACTGGTATGTAAAGGTTATTCTCAAGAAGAAGGTATAGATTATGGAGAAACTTTTGCTCCTGTTGCAAGATTAGAAGGTGTAAGAACTCTACTTGCTTATGCATCACACAAAGGATTTAAGGTATATCAGATAGATATAAAATCTACATTTCTCAATGGAATTCTTGATGAAGAAGTCTACATTAAACAACTTGAAGGTTTTGTTGATCCAGATAAAAGGGACATGGTCTGCAGGTTACACAAAGCATTGTATGGTTTGAAACAAGCTCCTAGAGCATGGTATGAAAGACTCCATAACTATTTGATCCAGATTAATTTCAAAAGAGCTAATGATAACAGCAATCTGTATATTAAAGAAGGACCGGATGACAAAATTGTATTGGCAGAAATATTTGTAGATGATACTATATTTACAGGGAATGAGGATCAGTGCAAAGAATTTTCAGAACAAATGAACAAAGAATTTGAAATGTCTATGTTTGGTTTAATAAAATTCTTTGTTGGTCTTCAAATTCAGCAAAGCAAGAATGGTATATACATTACTCAATCTAAATACATTAAGGAAATACTTAAGAAGTTTGGTATGGAAGATTCAAAACCAGTTGGTACACCCATGTGTACTGGACTGAAACTTACCAAAAATGATGATTCAAAAGAAGTTGATCAGACCCTATACCGATCTATGATTGGAAAATTGCAGTATGTAGTACATACAAGACCTGATATTGCCTTAGCAGTCGATATAGTAGCTAGATTCTTAGCAAAACCTAAGGAAAATCACATGATGGCAATCAAAAGAATCTTAAGATACTTAAGAGGAACTGAAGAATATGGTTTGTGGTATAAATTTGGAGGCAATCTAGACTTAAAAGTGTTTACTGATGCTGATTGGGCAGGAAACATTGATGATAGAAAAAGCACAAGTGGTGGAGCATTTTTTCTTGAAAAAAGACTGGTATCCTAGACTAGTAAAAAGCAAAATTGCACATCTCAATCCACAGCTGAAGCAGAATATGTTGCTGCTGCAGTAAACTGTTCAAATATTGTTTGGTTTAAATAGTTATTAGAAGGTATGAAGGTTGAAATCAAAGAACCAGTTGTTATATTTTGTGACAATACTAGTGCAATAAACATTTCTAAGAATCCAGTGATGCATTCCAAAACCAAGCACATTGCTATTAAATATCATTTTGTCAGAGAATTGGTGCAGGATAAGGAAATCAGATTAGAATATATTCATACAAAAGAATAGATTGCAGACATTTTTACCAAACCATTACCTAAGGATGCATTTGTGTATCTAAGAGGTAAGTTAGGGGTCATTCCCCTATCCGAGGCTCACTAAATATAGTTTTAGTGATGCATCAACCAGAAAATGATTGAAAATCAACTAGTTCATGCAGCATATTCAAGGAATCATTGCATATGAATCAGTACTTGAGGTACATTAATTTTCACCAGTAATATGTGAATTGTCTTTGGCATGTGTTGTCAAAGAGGGAGTGTTTGCTATGTCTTTGCTATTACTTCAAGAAATTTTTTCAATAGTCAGAAGGAAGAATTTTCAGAATATAGGAAGTTTGCTGACAGAGGGAGATTTGAATCTGAACCGAGCTAACTCTTTCAAATTTCTTATGATATGACATATTGTGTTGCCATCAATGCCAAAGAGGGAGATTGTTGGAAACAATTGTCTGAAGGAAATTGCTACTCAAATTATGTATTGTCTTTGATGTCACACAATGTCATAGTCCGCAGCAACTAGTTACTACCAAGCTCAGTCGGTCTGCCAGATAGGAATATTAGTGCTTACTGAGTTCAGTCGGTCATCGAAGAAAAGTTAGTGTTTACCGAGTTTAGTCGGTCATCGAAGAAAAGTTAGTGTTTACCGAGTTCAGTCGGTCATCGAAGAAAAGTTAGTGTTTACCGAGTTCAGTCGGTCATCGAAGAATAGTTAGTGTTTACCAAGTTCAGTCAGTCATCGAAGAAAAGTTAGTGTTTATCAAGTTTAGTCGGTTATCGAAGGTAAAGGATTGTCAGTGTTTACCGAGTTCCCTCGGTCTCCGAAAGATTATAGAAAGTTATGGTCACCGAGCACTGTCGGCCCTTGAAGGATTTTTGCAAATAGAGTTTGCTTAATTCAGCCGACTATTATACTAAATAATGTCAATTTGACAAATCTAAAATCATATAAATAAAAGGTCAAATGTGAAAAATAAAAAAAAGAAATATAGCAGAAGATTTACAGAAGAAAGACAGGAAAGGTGTGTGCGAATTTGTGAAGGATGTTCAGATATCCTTGAGGTGCAGCACAGATTTATTCGATCAAGAAGGATCACACATATGCAGAACAGAGATCTGTAATCAGCAAGACAGTTGCATTATTATACAGGTCATTTTTCATTGTTACCTTCTTATCATTGTAACAGTGAATTCTAAATCTCTTAACCGAGTTGGTTTAACAACCATATTGTAAATCCTCTAACAAGGTGACAATTCCATTGAATTGTTTTCAAGACCTCTTACCAGGCCACTCCTAGCAGGGTGTTTTAAATCCTCTAACAAGGTCACACCTAACAGTGTGTTTTGTAACCTTTTACTGGGTTGGCTTCTAACCGGGCATCACTTCAGAAAAGTGAAAAATAGTATCTAGATACATTGGTGGTTTTTCCCATATTGGGTTTCCACGTTAAATCTTGTGTCTCTTATGTTCTTAATTGCTATCTTAATCATACACCAGTACTGATGAATATCTAAAAGATAATTTTGCTAATACTTTCTGCATCTTCAAAGTTACTGCAATTTATTTACCGAGTGCTAAAATAGATAACATTGTTAAGATATCCTAAGGGATCTGGAAAGAATTAATTGTGAAGTGTTTTATGGTTGACTGATTCACCCCCCCTCTCAGTCACTTCATCCATATTCCATCACCACCATCATAGTCTTCAAGGTGTTCAAACTTTGTTTTGTCACCAGTCATATGATGTGAGCATCCACTGTCTATAATCCATGTATCATTTTTTCTTATATGAGAGATAAGTGCCATCTCATCTCCATCATCATCAGATTCATCTTTTACAATAATGAAGATAATTTCTTCTTCACTATCATAAGAATCCTTAGCCAAAAAATATGTTTTCTTACCTTTATCCTTGAATGATTTGAAATTCTTCTTGCCATTGTACTTGTGACCTTTCTTCTCATCCTTGCTTTTCTTGTTTGGGCACCTAGCTGCAATATGACCAATTTCTTCACATGAAAAATAGATTAAGGGAGTTTTACCTTTGTATTTACCTCTGCCTCTAGTATATTTATTTGCAAGTAATGCTTCAATTACTTCAAGATCACTATCTGAACTTTCCTCTGATTCTTCTTCACTTTCTGACTGGATTTTCTTGCCCTTCTTAAGTGAAAGTTTGGCCTCAAATGCTGATTCAATATTTTTAGAAGTTGGAACATAGTTGTCATATTATCTAATTCAAAAGCTGTCAATCTTCTAACTAAGGCATCCAAAGTTATATTGTGATTTTGTTCACATCTTCTTTCTTGAATAGCAGATACTCTTATTGCATAGATAGGAAGCAATGTTCTAAGAACCTTACTTATAACAGTTTCATCATCAATTTTTCCTCCAGAAGCTCTGATTGCACTAACACTCACCTTGATCCTTTCAACATATTTTGCAATGTTTTCATCTTCTTTTATCTTCATCTGATCAAACTATCCTCTTAGGCTTTCTGCTTTGGCTCTCTTCACATTGTCATCACCACCATAAATTTTCTTCAGCTTGTTCCACATTTCATAAGCAGTTGTGCAGTCTTTGATCTCATAAAATTCTTCATAGCTAAGAGCTGATGCAATGTCTATCATCATGGTGTTATGGTTCTTTTTCTCTGTAATGTCTTCGACAGTTAATGTGCCAGTAGGAACTATATATTCTTGATCAATATATTTGCATCCTAAATCACCAATGGAAGCCAGATGAAGTCTCATGAGACCTTGCCATGCTGAAAAGTTATCTATGTTAAGCCTTGGAATTTCTCTCTTGTAAGACATCCTGATCTTTAGCTTAGTTTCTTGAAATCCTTCCTGCAAGCACCAAAAGCTCTAATACCAATTGTTGGAAATATAGATGGAGTAACTGAGAGGGGGGGGGTGAATCAGTTAACCACAAAAATATTACCACAGATCCCTTAGATGTCTTATTAAATCATTTACTATTGTTATACAGAGACATGTTGAAACTCAGTTATTGTAGTGAGTATTAATTATAACTATTCTTAAGCATTCATCAATGATTAACATACATGAATAAAGAAAATATCATGAACAAGAGAGACACCAGATTTAACGTGGAAACCCAATATGGGAAAAACCACCAATGTAACTAGTTACTATTTTTCACTCTTCTGAAGTGAGCCCTATTAGGAGCCAACCCAGTTAAAAGTTACAAAACACACTATTAGGTGTGACCTTGTTAGAGGATTTAATCACCCTGTTTGGAGTGGCCTTGTAAGAGGTCTTGAAACAATTCAATAGAACTATCACCTTGTTAGAGGATTTGCAAAATCGCTGTTAAACCAACTCGGTTAGGAGATTTTGAAATCACTTCTACAATGGTAAGAAAGTAACAATGAAGTGACCTAAATAATGATGCAATTGAATTTATGATTATAGACCTCTATTCTACTTCACTAGATCCTTCCTGATCAAATATATCTCTGTTGCTCCTCAAGGATATCTAATCATCCTTCAAAATTCGCTCACACTTTCCTTCTTTTCACTTGCACACTTTTAATTCACAACTTGACCTTCTATATATACCATTTGGATTATCAAGTTGGCACTAATAATCATTACAAACATTACTAATCATTACAACAATCGGCTGGAATAAACAAACTTTATTTCTCAAATTAACAAAATCCTTTACTGGGCCGACCTTGCTCGGTAAACACTAATCCAAAAAGATTTCCTTTGGTGACCGAGAGAACTTGGTAAGCACTATGAGTTCTACAACATCCTTTGGAGACAAAGTGAACTTGGTAAACACTAACTTTCCTTCGATAACCATGGAAGCTCGGTTAACACTATTTTCTGCCATACTTTTCTTTGACGCCTGAAATATCTCGGTAAATACTGAAAACCACTTGCTGACTGACTGAGCTTGGTAAATACTAGGAACTACTTTGCTGACTGACTAAGCTCGGTAATTGATATGACATTTGTGTGACATCAAAGAAAAAAAACAATTAATCCAACAAAACCCAACTAGCTTACTCTCTTTCTTTTTGGTGTTAGATATCCTTTTATCTTGTTAGTATTAGATTTCTCCTTTGCGTTAGATCTTGCATGCTAATTAGATTTCAAAAAAAAAAAAATATTCATGCTTTATGTGGTTTTATTTTAGTTCATTTGCATTACATTGGTTTATGAGCTTTACTATTAGTAGTCCTACTTATAACATTCTGGTTAGAAGAAGTCGTAGACCCATGGGTGCCTTTGATCCTGAATCTTCCTCTCCTTTCCTTAGGGTCTCGAATGATAACTTGATTCTTCATGATTCCAATCCTACTATGGAGAAAAACTCTTCTCACTCATCTCATGATGAGGATGACGATTTAAGATTTCCTCCTGAACAAGTTCAAAAAATTTCAAATGAACTTGATAAAATGGGTAATTGGCTTATTCAAGAGAACCATAATCAAGATTCTATTCAAGCTATAGAAGCTCTTAAGAAAGTTCTCCATGATAATGATCAAGGTGTTAACCTCTTGCATGGTATTACTCACCTTTTGCATTCAAATGTTAAACCTTTAGCTCAAAAAGCTCAAGATTTAGGGTTGATTCCTCCTATCACTAGTGTTGAACCTCTTTCTAATCCTTTACCTAGTATTCCTACCTATACTCCTTCTTTGGTGACTGTTACAGTTCCCTTTATTCCTATGAGTGTTCCTCTTGTGTCTCTTCCTACATCACAACCTTCATATCATAATGTTCCTTTTACTTATTCCAATCCACTTCCAACTGTAGTTCCTAGTGTTTCTCTAGTTGTGTCTTCTATTCCTGCAGCTTCTTACACTTTACCTAGTGTGTCTAATGTTGCTACTCCTATTTCCTCTAATGATTCAACAATCATCAGTTTGGCTCAAACTGTATCATCCTTACAACAAAAACTTTCTTCCTTAACTCAAAACAAGTTTAGAATCCCTACATGTGACATGGGAAGTCCTTTGTCCTTGGATATTATTCATACTCTTGTTCCTTAGCAAGTCGATATGAATCATCTTGAGAATTATAATGGAAAAGGAGATCATGTTCATCATGTTAAAACATTTCAAATCCTTTGTAGTGATTATGCTCATGACCATAGGATTTTAGCCAAATTGTTTGCTAGAACCTTCCATGACAAGGCCTTACAATGGTGTTGTTCCTTGCCTCCTTATTCTATTGATTCCTTTCCAAAACTTGCTAATGCCTTTATTCAACAATTTCAAAACAACATTGGCCCATAAGTGTCTTTGACTGATTTGATGCATTGTAAACAAAGTTCTAAAGAAAAATTAACTAAATTTTTTGGTAGATTTAACAATTTGTATGCTCAGATTTCTTATCCTGTTCCTGATATTGATATTCAACATATGTTTATTTCAAATTTGCAAAAGGATATTAGAGATAAGATTTTACTTACTGAATTTACCCCTTTTCAACAACTTTGTGCAGAACTTCATCATTATCAATTACAAGTGAGTCAATTTGAGAGCAACACTCCAATGGCTCCTATTCCAGTTGATAAGAGTGATGTTGCTCCTAATCCAAACAAATTTAAAAAATTCAACAACTATGTCAAGATAAACAAATAAGCGAATGTAGTTGCTGATCAAGTTGTTGTTGCATCTCACAATGCCACTTCTGCATCCACTGCTTTTCAATTAAATCATAGGTTTACTCCTCTTTCCAAACATTTACATGCTATTATGAATAGCTTGTTAGCTACTAATATGATTACTTTACCTCCTATTTGACCTCTTTTACCTATTACAATTGACTCTATATCTTTTGATCAAAATGATTTTTGTCAATATCATTGTCAAAATGGTCATGATACTGAGAAGTGTTATTCTTTAAAACATAAGGTCCAAGACTTAATTGACTCTAATGCCTTATCTATTGATCATCTTGATGGTAGTGGGAAAAAATCTATCTCTCCTCCTAATCAAAACCTTCAAATCTATACGAATCCTTTACCTATGCATGATACTAATACCATTTCTCAGCCATTTTCTATGGAAATTGTGTATGATACAAAGATGGATGATCTCAATCATGTTGTTAATCAAGTGGAGCATGTTAGTCAATCTATACCTCAACCTCAACCTCAACCTCAGATTCAACCTCAAGTTCAATCTCAACCTCAACCAAAACCAAAACCTAAATTGAAAACTCAACCTAAACCTCGACAACAACCTAAGAATAAAAAACCTCAGTAAATTTTGATCACCTTTGATGACTCTGAGACTATTAAGGCTCCTGATGGTCCCCTTTACATTTATGCTAGGATTTCTCAGAAACCTACTCATGGTTGTCTTGTTGATCCTACATCCTTAGTCAATGTTATTACTGAAGAAAATATTTTTATGAAAAGCTTACAACATTTTTCTTATGATACATTGGATGTGTGGATTCAAACTTGTAATGGTTTTCTTTATCCATCATTTGGTTCTATTACTTTACCAGTTGAACTCTGTGGAAAAATTGTGAACACTACCTTTGTTGTGGTTCCTACTTTTGATCAATTTCAAGTGAAGTTAGGTTTTCCTTGGTTGAATTTCATGCATGCTATTGCTTCACCTATCCATAAGTGTCTTAAGTTCATTCATGATGAAGAAGTGAAGATGGTTAATCATAGTTTATATCAACCTTCTAGGCCCAGAGATTGTGCTGCTCTTGATTTCTTTTGGCCTTCATTACCTAATTCATGTCCTCCTCGACCTGATAACCTTTTTCGTTCATATCAAGCTTATAAACATCATAAGATTCTTGAATTCTACATACCTCCTATGGATCTTAATCATGGTCTTTTTCCTACACCTTATATACCTCCTTTAACTATGGCTTCTAGTTTTGTTAATCAAGTTCCTTCTATTAATCTTCCTAAAGAACCTGTGAAGGATCCTGTGATTGTTCCTCCTATTGTTGATAATACTATTGATCTTCCTAAAGAACCTGTGAAGGATCCCATGATTGTTCCTCCTAGTTCTCAACCTATTTCAAATAAATCAAAATGTAATCAATCTGCTAATGAACATCATAAGAAACATTGTGCTCATGCTAAAGCTCATAATTCTATTCTTCAAAGATCTCTACCTTCTTCGGATAAACCTATGCATGATGTGTTAGAAGAAGTTGTTACTAATAATAATGTTAATATGCATGATTATGATGATTCTATTCATATCTTAGATCTTATTTTGATTAATTTTGATGAAGAAGATACTCTTGATGATACTGATGATGTTAATGATGAATATGAGAATATTGACATTGACATTGATTTACCTAATATGCTTTCATCACAATTAACTCTTACACCTAGTGTCGAACATTGTGATTCTCAAGAGGATCCTTGCTTGGAACTAGCTATCATTCCTACTATGATGGATATAGTCCCTCTTGCGAGTTACCCACCTTCCCTAAATGATATACAACAAAATGGGGAGAGTAGGTGGCATGATTGATTGGCTTGTCCTTCATGGTAGCTTTGTTGTGTGTTTGCCTGCTGTATTGTGCTTTTCCTGTAATGTGTTTGCTAAATTTTGTTAGATTATTTTATATGATCCTTGTTACTTAGTTAGTACAAGGTGATAAAGGAATCAAAACTATTGTTCAAATTCCTCTATATGTATCTCTATTCTTCTATGCATTGTTCAATGTTATGTTGTAATTGTGCTATTGTTCATAAATTTTTTCTTGTGTAATCTTCTTGGATTTGAGACATGGTAGCACTAATTCTTTTTAGTCTCCATGTCATGGTCTGAAAAGATTCTCCTTCATATATCTTATGTGATCTTTTCTCCTTTGTGATCATAGTTCTACTTTATTGGTGAATAATGTCAATTCATTTGCAATAATATCATATATATATTATCTTATGATCATACTGACCCCATGGTAGGTAGATCCCTTTTATGTTCTTTGTATGTTTCTGTGATATTTCCCTTGATTTGTCTTCGTTTGGGGGCATCTCGATGTGGAAATGTAATCATTGGAGTTGTTTATGTTTCTGTTAAAGCCATTGCTCCTGTTAAAGTGTCAGCAATAACTTTAACATGGGGGCATATGCTCTACTCACCTATTGCACACATGCACTCTTTGATACACACATATTTTTCAAAATACTCTTTTCTCCCTTTTTGGATTAGTAACTAATCCTTAAATTATGGATTTATATTTTAGGATCTCTTGATCCCTCCAGTTTCAAATATACATATATTTTGATCCCTTAAGGTCGGAGGTGTCCTTAAGACTAGATCTCTTTAGTGTTTTGGGTTTTATTCTTATGGAATAGAATATTCCTAAGGGTGAATCCTTGATGGGTTGACTAGTGAGTAGCCACATTCACTAGGTGGTTCAATTCCATCTTTCTAGTTGCATTGTTTCCTTGTGTGGTTCACAATGGGACATAAGTTCTCATTGGGCGGGGTAATCACACCCTTTCTTTCTCTCTCTAAAGATGTCTCTCTTATTGTGATCTAGGAGTCGATGAAGACTTGAGTCCCTAGGGGCTTAGGGTTTTTCTTTGTCCCTTGGATTACGATAAGATTGTCTTTTCATTCCGATCTCCTTTACCAAGAGTTTGCATCGAGTCCATACTCTTGCTAAAGTGGGGGCTTAATGTATCATCTTAAAATGGAAGCACTTCCATGATAAGAGCATTTAGCCCTCTAAGTAAGTGGTATGGGGTCATGTTAAGTGCCTTGATCAGGTCTTTGGATGTATCTAGATTTTCCCCTATTCTGCTTTTCTCTGCACCTGATTTTCACTTCATATCTGCATTTCCTAGCATTCTAGGTTAGGATCCTGAGGTTTTTGACTATAAGGTCAAAGTTGACCTTATGGGGTCAAATTTGACATTGACCCTAACCAGGTCAGTATCAACCTCGATCTTGACCTTATTAGATCTAAGCTTGTCCTTAACCCCATGTCTATATTTCAAATTTCCTTGATCTCTAGGTGTCGGGTTTCGAGCATATTTGTTTTCCCACCTTTAGGTCGGCCATTTCGGGTTTCAGAATGGTAAATCTATTAATTGCATTTACTATAGGTATATTTTATAAAGGTAAGGACCTAATTGGGATTTAATTCTCCAAGGTGGCCCCTCTAGAGGATTGTGCCCTAGTTCACTATAAAAGGAGGCCTTCCTCTCTCATTTTCTCATCCATAATTCACATCTTCTTTTGCCATCAAGCTCTCAAGTGCAAGAAAGTGAATTCAAGTATTCAAGAAATTCTTCAAGCATTCAATTTTTCAAGCATTCATCCATCAAGGAGATCCATTGTTTGCCATCGAAGGATTCAATCTCTTTGGAGCTCCCTTGAAGATCTATCCTTCTACATTCATCCAAGCCTCCTCATATGCAAAGATCAATTCAAGATTGGTGTTGAAGATCAAATGCCATTGATTTGAGACATCCTACATCCATTGAAGCATTCCTACTTGTGGATTTGAGGATTCAAATCCTCTACAAGGACTTCAACATAAGCAAGGTGAATTGTTTCAATTACTTTGTTTATGCATGCTACATTTTCAATTCAATTTCAAGGTTAATTCCTAAATTGGGGTTTGACCAAGGCAAAACCCCCATACAAACAAAAACCCCCTTTTTCTTGTAGGTGCAGGTGTGGAATTTTGGATCTGAGATCAGATTTGGATACCCTTTTCGATAAACTTTCGAGATCTACGAACAAAGTCATAATCGACCTTCAAATAAAGAATTTAGCCTTTGACCTTTTATGAGGGTCAAAGACTACCTGCTGTCAGAAAGATAAAAGATTTATGGGTTTTCTTCATCTCGGCATTTCCAATCCAAAATAGGTTACAGAATTGCCCAAAAGTACACACAGACATCAGAAATTGGTATTTTCCATATTTTCCCTAATTTGAGTTTAGTACTTGTATTTCAATTATTTCAAATTTCAAGCATAATTCTCCATAGGGAAATATTGGGTTTTTCTCTCTCTTTCATATTCTCCATAGATTTGATTCGATTGTGCATTAACCTTTTGGTTGATCAAATTGGATCTCTCCTTTGGGAATTTGGATTTGGGAGTGGATCTCATATTTCCCCCATACATTACATTACACATTCAATAGTGGTGATTCCATTTTACCACTATTCAGTCCTAAAGATGAATTTCCATTACCCAATATTGACATGATTGTAGATATGACGGTAGGCTATCAAATGTATTCTCTAATGGATGGCTTCTCTGGTTACAATCATATCAAAATTGTGCTAGAAGACCAAGAAAAGACTGTCTTCACATGTGCTTGGGGAAATTTCTATTGGAATGTCATGCCCTTCAGACTTAAGAATGCTGGAGCTACATATCAAAGGGTTGTCACAACTATCTTTCATGACGTGATGCACAAAACAATGGAAGATTATGTAGATGACACTTTGGCTAAAAGCATGCAATGGAAGGCACATCTTACAAATCTAGGTCCTATACTAGATCAAATGGAATAATTCAATCTGAGGCTCAACCCAAAAAAGTGTGCATTTTCTATCACCTTTGGCAAGCTATTGGGTTACATCTTATCTGCTAAAGGCATAGAGGTAGATCCTGAGAAAGTTCAAGTTATCATGGAAATGCCTCCACCAAAGAACATCAGTCAAATGAGAGGACTTCAAGGTAGACTGCAATCCATCAGGCATTTCATTGCACAATTGGCTGATAAGTCAAAACCATTCACCAAAACTTTACATAAATGTGTGACCTATGAGTGGAATGAGGAATGTGACAAAGGGCTCACTCAAATCAAACAATATCTTGCAAAACCACCAGTCTTGATGTCTCCTATTCATGGGAAGCCACTCATCATTTATATCTCAGCTACAGACACATCTCTGGGTTCCATGTTGGCTCAAGAAGATCATAATAACAAAGAACGAGCCATTTATTACATCATCAGAACTCTGGTCTCTTATGAGATCAACTATTTAGTCATTGAAAAAGATTGTCTAGCAGTGGTGTTTGCTTCATAGAAATTAGGACACTATATGCTTGCTCACACTACAAGACTCATTGCTAAGATTGATCCATTAAAGTATCTACTTAGCAAAGCTTCCCTCACAGGAAGACTAGTGAAATGGGTCATGATACTCAGTGAGTTTGACATTGAGTATGTAGAGAGAAAGGATATCAAAGGACAAGTGATTTCAGATCAGTTGGAAGAAGCTCCTCTCAAGGATCATCAACCATTGAACATTGAGTTTCTAGATAAGTCCATAATGCTTCTCACATGTCAAACATGGAGCATGTTCTTCGATGGATCTTTCACCCAGCAAGGGTCAGGTGCCAGAATACTATTCGTCACACCACAGAGATACTCTTTACCAAAGGCTTATAAGATGTTGTTCCCTTTCATGAATAACATCACTGAGTATGAAGCCCTCATCAATGGTATGAAGATAGCCATTGAATGGTGTGTGGATGAACTTAAAGTCTTTGGAGAATCACAATTGGTCATCAATCAGGTTAATTATATCTATCAAACTAAGGATGAAAAGCTGGTGCCTTATGAGCAGATGGTCGATGATCTGAGAAAATACTTTGCACATATCACTTTCTAGCAGGTTCCAAGGGTAGATTAAAAAGAAGCCGGTGCCATGGCTACTCTTGCCTCCATGCTATAGATGCTAGAAAATGACTTTAGACATGAATTCCTAGTGGAGACATTATGCTACCCAACCTACAATACCCCTAAATCTAGGATGATCTGTTCAGTCATTGGACATGATTCATCCTACTACCATCATATCTACTCCTACCTCCTGGACTAGATTATTCTAGACACTTACACCCAGAATGAAAAATGCCACCTAATTCATAGTGCTTCATGCTATGTCATTGTAGCTAATGACTTGTATAGGTGAGGTCTAGATAGTACCCTCCTTAGGTGTTTAGAGCTTGATGAGTCCAAACATGCATTAGCTAAGGTGCATGAAGGCATCTGTGGTTCTCATTCAAGCGGCCTAACATTGGCTTGTAAACTTATTAGAGTTGGTTACTATTGGCTAGATATGGAAAAGGAAGCTACACAATATGCCAAATCTTGCAAACAGTGTCAGCTCCATGGAAATCTGATTCACACTTCTGCCAAGGAGCTCATTCCCTTCATTAGTTTTTGGCCCTTTTAGCAATGGGCCTTTGATTTGGTGGGTCAGATTCATCCATCTTCCTCTAGAGGACACAAGTTCATTATCACTGCTATAGATTATTTTACTAAATGGGTCAAGGAATTGCCTCTGACTATAGCTGATGGAAAGTTTGTGTCCAGGTTTATACTAAATTACATCATTTGTAGGTATGGTGTACCCTCCTCAATAATCACTAATAACGGGAGGAAGTTCAAGAATAAGGATATGAAGGAATTATGCACTAAGTTCAAAATCATTTAGCACTGGTCTTCCATCTATTATCCCCAGGGTAATGGACAGACATAAGCATCTAATAAGATGATTCTCAAGATCCTACACCGCACAGTTCACAAATCTTGTAGAGATTGGTACCTCCAGATTAATCTGGCTTTATGGGCCTATAGAACAAGCATTCAAACACCAATAGAGGCCATGCCCTTTGCCTTAGTTTACAGTGCAGATGCTATGTTTCCTCTCGAGGTCAAGATTCCTACATTGTGAGTCTCTCTGAAAGCCCTCATTACTAATGAAGACATTAGAATATCTTAGCTGCAAGAGCTAGAGTTACTGGATGAACGTTGGTAAGTGGTGTTTGATCATCTCAGAGCATACCAGAAAAGAATGTCTAAAAAGTACAATAAGAAGGTCAGACCAAGGGAGTTCCAAGTGGGTGATCTTGTCATAAGAGAGAACCCCAAGAATCAACATCAATGGATCCAGAAGGGAAAGTTTGAACCAAATTGGCTTGGTCTGTACATTATCACTCCAACATTTGGGTTTGGTGCTTACCAACTCTCTACTACTAAAGGAGAACAACTCAGAGAGTCGATCAGCGTTGTGCATCTAAAGTGGTTCTACAGCTGAGACATCTTATGTCTGCTCATGTACATACTCTATTCTGAAAAGATCCTAAAAATTACAAAATGTCCTGAAAAAAATGATCATCTAGTGAAAACCTGGTAAATAGGCACCTTGATAATACACAAAAAAAATGAAAAAAATCAAAAATCAAAATTCAAAAAATACAAAAAAAAATCAAAAAGAGAAAATACAAAAAAAATTGAAAAAAGAAAAAAATGTGCCATTGATGAAAACCTGGCAAACAGGTGTCATGGTAGCAAAAATAGAATCTTTGCCAAGATGGTAAAAACCTAGTAAATAGGTGCCTCTTGCTCCCCAATGTTATACGTATTATAGCACTGCTTGGCCTTGTACAACTGCTCCTTGCTTTCCTACTTTAGTTTGCCTCGCTTTCCTGCTTTTGTTTTCTTTCCTACTTTTTTGCTTTAGTTTGTTTCTTGCTTTAGTTTTCTAGCTCATACATTTTCTCTCAACTATCTTTGAGATTATGCTAGACTCTACATGGATTGAAACTAGTCACACTTGGGGGCACCTTCTTGGTCTACGGGGCATTGTCCTATCATTTTCGGAGGAGCTTTCTTGCATCAGTCACAAGTGGTTCTCACTGTGTCTGCCTACTGATGCCTAGCTATTTTTGAGATTTCTCTCCTTGAGGATCTCTCATGTATCAGTCACCAGTGATTCTCACTATGTTTGCCTACTGATACCTAGCTATCACTCGAATCTCTCTTCTTGAGAATCCCTCATACATCAGTCACCAGTGGTTCTCACTACGTCTTTCTACTGATGTTTTGTTCGCTCTCAGATCTCTCTTCTTGAGGGTCTCTTATATTAGTCACTAGTGGTTCCCACTACGTCTTCCTGTTGATACTTTGTTAGCACTCCAATTTGTCCTTGAGACAATTTTTTGCATCAGTCACCAGTGGTTCTCATTGCGTCCGTCTACTGTCACCGTCCTATTGAGACTTCTCGCACTATATACTTCTGATCCAACATCAATCTGCTTAAACTAAAACTAAAACTAGATTTTTAACTCTCTGAGACATGCTGAGCTTTTCTTTTGTGCTTATTCTTTCTCTTTGTCATTCCTCCTCAAGCAACTCAAAGACATCTATCTTGACCGAGAGAAGTGAAGACTGGAGGCATGATATTTTATTTGCTTTATGTTTGCTAGTTTAGTTCCAATTATCCAAAGGACCCATATAAGAGGGGTGTCCACTATGAGAGCCTTAATCTCATGTTGGATGGCCATGTGTACCTTGACTCCTCTTATATGAAAACTTTGGTGGGGTTGGTTCTTCTCCTTGTCTATTTGAGTGACTTCTTTCTGCTATGAGTGAAATTGAAAATGCTCATCTTGTAAAGTGAACATATGGGTCACTGTGAGCACCCTCAGTATGATTATCATTCACTTAGCAAAAGAAGGATCTCTCGCATGTCTGGTGTGTTTGTACGCAAGCAACATTCAAGTCATTCTAGCAACTATGCTTTGATGCTTATGTTAACTTGCTAAATCAAAAGGAATAGGTGTTCAGGTCATTCTAGCTTCTTGTGCCTTAATGCTTACACCTCATTTCGACAAATATAACACTAATGTCATATTCTTATTCTCATGATTGCAATGTCAGTGAGGATTATATGGCAGCCTATGATTGTATAATACTAAAAACTCTATGATGATAACCTAATGGGTCCAACAACCAAGTCCTAGGGATTGCATCTAGCTTACGCTTGCATTTTCATTCTAGGCTTGCATTGAGATAGTATTTTGATGCTCACTTCATGACACTCTTCTAGATTTATTCACTGAGGGTTCTCATCTTTCATCTCGGGTTCATCTTGGCTGCACAAGTGTATGATCCTCACTCTCGATCTTTAAACATTGATGCAGGAGCATCCTGGGTGTAAGAGCAATCTTGCATCACCCAAAAATATTTCTATTTTTGTATTCACTAAGGGTTATCTTGTGTAGAGCTGCTATTTATGGAAACTTGCTATTTTTAGTAAGTTGGTCATAGGATCTCAGAATGTTCTGATTTTACATGTGGAGGTTCATCTCAGTCATATCAGCCTACCAGTAAAGTTTCATGGCTAGATCAGGTCTAGTTTTGAAGATATTGAAGATTTTTGGTATTGGCAACAAGGTACAAAAACTTTGAACTCATTTTTTAAGGCTTTAGAGGCCCCAGATGAGGTTGAAAAATTGGTTGATAGCTACTTGCGTGAGTCAAGTCTGTAGAGCACTTCGTGGCCTTTCTGAAATGGGGTTATAATAGTTCATCAGGTCAATTGGTGATGACTTATGGTCTCCAGAAGTTGGGCCACCTAAAATGGCAGAAAATAATTTTCCTTCAAAATTTTTGTTCGGGTTTCAAAAGTTATTTTGAGCCAACTTTGATGTAATAAATTGAAAAATAAAATAATTCTAACTTTGGTCGGCCCTAAGGGCTAAATTTCTGGAACCTTCTCGGGCGGTGGAAAATGCCTATATAAAGAAGGCCCATAGTGTTGTCTAGGGTAGTTCTGGGTATTGATTCGAGGCTTTGTCCTACAGAATATTGTAAGGGAATGCCCATGTGGCTTTGCATATTGTAATTCTGAAAGTTTTTAATTCCACATTTGTGGAGATAATAAGAAGCCAATTTTTTGTTCTTGCATATTGTTGTTGTTTCTCTGTTTCTATTATGTGTTTATGGTATTAAGGGGAGAACCCTTCATCAAACATTCTTTTGGTTAGTACCTATCATATATTGCAACATCCTACAAGAGATGATTAGTACCATATACATTGCATTCACAATGTACATTACCATAACTCATATGCATACATTCTATGCCTACATATTCATATACATGTTCATCCATCATAAGCATAAATCAAGTCATGCATTGCATTTATCTATGCATCATTACATTGCATACATATATACCATATAAAACATGTGCACATACATTGCATGTACAATGATATCAAAAGATGAACTCATATATATATATATATATATATATATATATATATATATATATATATATATATATATATATTGATCCAAATGTCAGTGTACACAAACAATGGTGCTACTTGAGCACAATCTATCAAAAATGGGCTACAATGTATCATCTTATGTCCTAATCTAACTCTGCCCATCACCACATGGAGGAGGTGGAGGGGGTGGCACATCTTGCTGCAGTGGTGCTTGTGGAGGTGGTCACTATGGTGGAGGCCCCTATGGAACTTCCCATGCCCCAACATACTCTAAAAATGGTGGAACTTGCTCTGCTAGATCTAAAACTACACTGACATATGCTGCATAATAATATGCTGCCTATGCAGCCTCATATCAGGTCTCTACCAAAGCCCTAGCCAATGCCTCCTATAGCCCTTTGATCTCTCAATCTCTCTCTGCTACTCGGGTCTCCTACACGATGACCTATGTATGAAAATCATCTCTCTCTGCACCTGCCTGAACCTATCTTTGCTCTTCCGCAGAGCCTCCTGCAACTATGCAACCTGACCTCCAATGGATTGACTCTATGTAGCCTAATCCTGCATATCTATGTCCTTGAACTGTGTCTCCTTGTCAAGAGACTGCTACTGCTATGATGTCTCTCCATTCCTCTACCTAGTGGATCTATCTTGGCTACCACTGGGACCAGCACTTGAATCTGTGCCCATCTATTGGATCCTCAATTTAAGTACCCACTTCTACTGAGAAACCTGCTACTGTGTAGGTTGCTATTGTATTTGCTTCTACTGAGCCACCTACTGCTACTGTGGTGGTAGTTGCACCACCTACTGCACTCTCTAACCCATGCCAACTAGATCTATGAATCTCAGATAAGGACATGCCAATATGTGATCCATGTATGTGAGTGTCATCCCTGCATTGGTCACACCTGCTAGATAATCCCACTGAGCTAGTGGTACTCATGCCTTGATCATGCAACATCCTTGATCTAGCCTCAGCTGCTAGACCTTCTTCACCTCATTGATGAAGTAGGCATAAATACAATACTCCTAGGAGACGTCTTGTGGCCTCCCAAACTGCCTCAAGACCCGTGATAGAGGGAATCTCTCAATAATGCTAATAGTGCACCCAATCAGAGGATGTGAGAAAAACATATGTGGCATCTCATGTTGTGCATCATCCCATACCTCTGTAGCTACCCATGGCTGCCAAACCACTACTATCATGTCATCAATCTATGCCCGCCACTGCTCGGTCTTACCCAACACTGGCTGGGTCATTAGTCCAACATATCTATATATATGTGGCTCTAATGGTTATCTAATATCATGAAAAATTAGCCTACATATGGGGAGATGCTCCCAGGCCCATATCTATAGTACAAAAACTTCTATGGCCATGGTCTGAGAACCCCGATACATGATCTCATGCATCTTGTGATACATTTGGGCTAGCATACACTTGCCCCATCTGAATATCACAATTGGCCTATCTAACATCCACTATAGCATGCACCCCCAACCGCACTCTAGCCCGTGCTGTCCCCAATTTGGTATAAGATAACAACCTAGAAACGCTACTAGAACAACCACTAATAGATATCTTGCTCCATACTGGCTGACCAAGTCATCCCATGCGATGGCCCAACCCATCACTAGCTCATCTTGAAAGATGACCCTTAGTGCCAAAGTGCCCACTCTTGGCTGCACGTCATACTCCACACATGCCTCGTGGAAGGGTATCCTAAGAATCCTATAAATGTCCTCTGGGGTGACTGTCATCTCCCCTTGTGGCAAGTGGAAAGTGTTCATCTCTGAATGGAAATGCTCGACCAATGCACCTAATAGACCATGATTTACCCAAATGTTGGGTATATCACACAAATAAGACAAGCCTAATCCATCAAGATGTGCCCCCTCTACATCATCTAGCCGCTACACTAGTTCCCCTATAACTGGGTGATGAGATCGAAACATGATATCCAGGAAGTCAACCTATAATGCAAGCGATGACACTTGATCAATATCTCAATCGTGATGGTTTTTAATGCAAAGCACAAGTGAAAGAATGCACCTATCCTAAACTGCCTATCAGATGCACTACTTGGCTAAACTTAAGTAATTTTGATGCAATTTGGATAAACACTCTAACAATTTT
This sequence comes from Chamaecyparis obtusa, assembly GCA_027943335.1. Lineage (NCBI taxonomy): Eukaryota > Viridiplantae > Streptophyta > Pinopsida > Cupressales > Cupressaceae > Chamaecyparis > Chamaecyparis obtusa. The sequence continues at coordinate 411,179 of BSBK01006485.1, read as the reverse complement.
GAAGCAATTTCTCATGTGAGGAAGTAGGATCGTCGCATGAGGTTTTGCAGCCATGCGAGACTTTATCTTTGTTCGTGCAAGAAATCCTCACTGAGGAAGGTTTCTCACATGAGGAAGCCCTCTTTGGGTCTTTCCTCATGTGTAACGAGACCTAGGCTCATGCAAGGAAACTATTTCCTCACATGTAATGAGACCTAGGCTCATGTGAGGAAACTATTTCCTCACACAAACTTTGGCAAGGAAGTTTTAAAAAGCCTTAAAATCTAATCTAAATCTCCTAAAAAGTTGTAAAACTTGAAATGCAAGGTAAGTTTTTTACTACTTACAGGTGGGTTGTAATCCACTAGCCAGCAGTGACATTTAGGAGCACTTGAATCGATGTGATCACACTGGCATGCTCTCCATTTTGCTTTGAGCTCTCAAATTCACTAAAGACAAAAGTGAATAATGAATTGAAAATGACCCCTCCGGGCCTTATATAGGTTTTGACCTAATTTTCAAAAGTCCTTTATTTTGCATGAAAACTTCACCCTTGGCTAAATCGACTAATTTGAATCCATTTTCAGGATTGAAATCAAAATTTGACATTCCTAGATGGCTCAAAATTGCATTTTAAATTTCTAGGATCAACATGATCGGACGCTTGTGTAGTCAACCTTCTGGTGTCATTTTCTTGCCAAAATCTCATCTCATCATCATTTTCTCGGCTTCACCTTTTTTCATCAAAAGTCAACTCTAATCAATTTTGGTCAACTATGGTCAAACTTGGTCAATAGGACCTCCAGATCCCTTCGAATCACTTCCAGATCTTCTCAATTCTCCTGTAATCTATTCTAAGTTCTTTTGGATCTCTGATTTTATCTCTATCTGCAACCTATTATTGTTAATCATTTTTTTTATGTGTCATCTTTTGATTTCGCTCCCGAGGGGGCAGGATGATTGCATCATTGAATCTTGTCGAATCAGTCTCAAATCAGTCTGATCTAAATCAAAGTCCTCATCGCTTGGGGCATCTCATCACTAGGGGAATCTTTGTGTCTCGCATCTTGTCATCTATCTATTAGGTATCTAAGCAATTTAACTCAGATCCTCAAGGATCAAGCTTTGTTATGGAGATGGTTCTCAAAATCTATTAGGTATTGGAGCAATCTAACCCTAATTCCTAAAAGTCTAGCTTCATTCTGGTCATGTCTCTCAAAGCTCTTTTTGACTATTATCTAGGCAACCTAACCCAGATCTCAGAGGACTAAGCTTCGTTCTAGAGATAGTCCCAAAATCTGCATCGATTATCATTTAATGTCATTGGGTATTGGGGAAATCTAACCCTGACTCCTAAAGATTGAGCCTCATTGTGGGGACAGTCTCACTCAAGTGGTAATCCGACTGAGGTCTTCGCAATCTAACTTAGGCTTTGGAGAATCAAGCTTCTTTCTGGAGATGGTTCTACAAACTCAATCTAATCGGTGTCTTGGCAACCTAACCTCAACTTCTGAGGGTTAAGCTATGTTCTGGAGATAATCCTGAAACCTCATCAATTGTCACATCAAACTATTCTTTGAATCAATGTGCTGCTTGCACATCAATTCAAAGAGGGGAAAAATGTAATACCCCAAAATTGGCACCTTGCAATTCTAATCAATTTTGGTGCATTTCTTCAAATTTCTACATCATCAAAGTCCTATTGTACTAGGCAATTCTATCTCCTAATTGACTTTACTTGACTTGGTGTCAAATGCAAAAAAACCCCTAAATTTACATTAATCATATACTATATTTAATTCCTAAATCTCGACAGTTATTGGCTAAATAAACCTGATGATTAATTAATTTAATTAAAAAGTCCTAGTGCTTTTATTAAATTAGTTCCACCCCCTTTAGCTAATACACATCAAAAGGACTTAAATAATTATTAGTTCTTTAAGTGAAATATCCTCCTTTGAATTTAATTATTCAAATAATTTGAAAAGCCACCCATGTGGCAATATTTCATTTAATTAATTAGATAATTCTCTCCAAATTGTTTCACCTCCCACCGAGGAGATGAAGAGTCGGACATTTCTTTGCAAGAAACTCTTCAATCTCCACCTGGGCTCTTCTATATTAGAGACCTCTCTTTCCTCATTTGAGGAGGCAATTTTTGAGCATCGAAACTATAGCAAATTGTTGTCTCACTTTTGCATTCAAAGCTTTAATTAATCTTGCATATTAGAATAATTTCATTTCTTAGAATGCATTGTTATTCTTAAATTAGTTTGCTCACTATGTTCGTAGCTTAATTCTCATTTCGTTTCAAGTTTATTAGCTTAATTTGCACTATCATTCTTAGATTAACTTCAATTGCATTCTCATTCTTAGTTCAATTTCAATTGCAATCATTTTCTTAGCATTTAAATCCTCCATTTTAGAGCTTGGTCTATGGTGGTTGGGCTCTCAATTCTAAGAGTGATTCAAAACCCCATCTAAATAGGAGGCAATAGGTCGATTCATGTATGTTTGCAAAGTGAATAATTCATATTCATTTTCATAATTATCTTATGAGAAATGACCATGTTGAAGTCTATGGATGAATTCAAGGTCCACATTTAGTTGTAAACAGAACCAAGAGTGAGATAGTGTCCTCCAATGGGTTATGAGGCAAGCTCTCAGATTCTTATCCATAACATTAAACACATCCTTACATCTGAGAAAGATCCCACAGAGGAAAGATGGGAACATATGAGAAAAAATCTCTGAAGGTTAGAGAGGAATTGAGTAGGGGAGAAAGGATGAGGAAAGTAGAGAAATTTGTTGACAAAGTTGCAGAAGGAGAAGGGGTACCCAAAGATCTAATGGAAGAACTAAGGAAAAACATCACAAAAAATTCCACTAGATAGGAAATCTTAGAGCCTACACCCCTATAGACTATAGAACATGTAGAGATATTTGATTTATCTCTAGTTGTAGTTGTAGTGCAAGATCAAATTCCTACCCCTCGTAGGAGAACATCACAAAGGAGTGCAATATTAAAAATTGAGAAGAAGGAAGAAGAAAATCTTGCGAGGAAAACAAGGTCCTCTAGACCTAAGGTGATGAGCTATGTACCTATTTCTAGAAAAAAGACCTTGGTTACTCCGCCCAAGGAAGAATCTCCTACGAAGAAGAAGAAATAAGAGAAAGAAGAGGAGAAGAAAGAAGAAAAGACCACTGAACAAGAGAAGCCAGTTGAGAGATAGCTATGGAAACCTAACTTGAAGATGTTAGGAAAGAGGATAATTGAGAAAGGGAATTTGAATCAATTTCCTAGGTATTATGAGAGGTATGATGATGAAGATAAACTTAAAAATGAAGATATTGTGATAAATCATATGTTGGCTTTCAAAAAAAACTTGATCGATCTTGAAGGCAGTATTCCAAAAGATTTTTTTGACAAATTAGAAGCTAGAAAGTACATATCCTTAGAAGAAGATAATAAGATCTATGTAAAAGTAAAAGAGGATATGCATCTGGTTATTTCCCACAAAGAGATTGAAATAATTTTGATGAAGGTGAAACCTTTGTTGAGGACAAAGGAAAGATTGATCAAAATAATGGCAAGGAAATATGAAGAAGTAGAAGAAGACAAACAAAAGGACATTGATAATTTTCTACTTGAAGAAGGACCTAAAAAACCTAATCCATCTAAGGAGACCAAACTAAAAGGAATATTGATTGGAGAATCATCTAAATCAGTTAGAGCAGAAGAAGAACAACCTAAGGACATGATGAAAGTACTAATCAATTATACAATATAGTGAAGCAATTAGATTTATTTGTGGCAGGTATAACTATGTCTTTGGACACTTTATAGGATGTTGGTGACCCTTTTCAAGAGAATGATGACACTATTCCTAAGATAGACAAAGTTCATTAAAAGTGAGATCTTGGCACATTGTCTGAACATGAAATGAAAAAAGTAATGACTGAAGGAAAGAAGGATACTAAAATAGAGGTTGTAGTTGAGAAAGAAACAAAAGTGCCTATTTCCATTCCTATTTATACTCCTATTAAGGAGGAATTTATTTCTACAACTCAATTGTTGGCAATTGATAGAAAGCCTTTGATCACTAATATCGATGAAATGGATATCGATGAAATGGATGAGGATGAGCTAATGAAGATATCTCTTATGGAATTTTCTAAGGCTAAGGAAATATCTGAGAATAAAAATGAGAAGAAATTTAGGGTATTGGATAGGGAAGTGGACAAAATTAATAAACTTTTACCCATACCTAGATTACCTTCCAGTGTAATGATGCAACAGACAACTTGGGAAAAGTCCCTGATGACCTTGATATGCACTTAACTTATTTGGAGAAGGCCATAGCTATGAAGGTTGAAAAGGAATTCATGGTGAAGAAGTTTGAAGAGGCATGTAAGTCAATTAAGTGGGACCTAGGCATATTAAATATCACTATCTCTAGAACTAGGACTTGCATTAAGCATGGGAAGAAGATATACAACTATTGCATCAATCCTTCTAGGTATGTGCAAAATGTGGCAGACATAATTCACAATAATGAGAAGACATTGGATAACTTGGCAATGAATTATTGGTCCTCCTCACAATCAGTTACTGAGTTGGACAAGTGTCCAAATTATTGGATAAAATTAACATGCTACAAACTAAGGATTCAAGAGTGTTGGGAATATTTGGTGAGTTGAGGATCTTGATTATGTTATGATTTGATAACCATCAAATCTTCCCATGAACACCTGCATGCAAAGACTGCTACAAGAATGAAGACAGAAGAGAAGGCAGAAACTATGGCGGCCAAAAGGCCAGAGACAGGAAAATCATTGTGATAGAAAAAGCTTCTATTAACCAAATGAAATTACAATACAATCTCCTTATGAATTACAAAGCGGTGAATCCTTATAAAGGATACCAAAACCCTAAAAGGGAAACTTCTAAGAAATGGAAACTTTCCTAAGTCTAACTTAAGCAAAGAGTAGATAAACTAATAATTAACTAATTTAATTATTAGCAATACTCGACTACTCTAACACCCCCCCTTAAGTGTAACTTAGGGAGAAGCAAAAAAGCTAAACTACTGTAGAAAGCAGGAAAGATGGGTCCCAGCAACAAGGCCTGATCAGGTACCCAAAACAAAGAAAAAGATGTCCCAGAGAAAGGAACAAGAAAAGAGCAAGAAGCAACTCCAAAGCATGTCTGAAAACTCTGTCAGAAGATACTGCCGGAACCCCCACTGAAGTGCATGACCAGGTAGAGAAGACAAATGTCTGAAGAGCTGATCAATCGAACCAGGAAGCAATAGAACCAACAGGTGAACCCCCCCATAATGTCGAACTGGGAGAGGTGACAGGAACACTGAAATGCGATGCCAGAAACAACTGCAGAAGAAGAACCAGGAACACCAACAGTGCAACAGAAGCACACACATAGGATAAAGGGCGGTGTCACAGACACACTACATGGGCTAATGTCGTGGAAGGTATGCTCACTTGACAAAGGTGGATGTGCCTAAAGCGGCATATAAGGTGAGAAACCCTAGAGCCGGAGAAAGCTAGGTTTGTGCAAATAATAATTAATAAACATATTAATTATTATGCACCTAAATGACAAGCTTAAGTAAATAGAGTAATAAATGACTTAATTAATTAAACCAAAGTGATTTAATTAATAAGCATAAAGTATGATTACTCTAACAGATTACTCCTAAACTGTTGATTTTGGAGAAGCACCTTGAGGACATGGAGACAATGAAGAAATATTTTGATGGATATATGACTATAGTATTGAAGTATGTTGAGATCTCATGCTTTTCTTTGAATGGTTTAATTCAGATTGGTCAGACCTTGAAGACAACATAGGAAGCAGATGTAAAGGTCTTGGAAACCTCCTTCCAAAACATACTTCACATGGTGTAAGTTTTGATGTGCAGTACTAAAAATTTTCCTTGTATATAGATACATTTTTGTATATACCTTTTACATTGATGTCAAAGGGGGAGTAGCAGTTGTGAAAAATGTATAAGGGGTGTATAGACAATAGTTTGGCATTGAACACTTAGTCATCTTTCACTAAGTGTTTCCATTAATGCCAAAGAGGGAGATTGTCGGCAAGTGAGCAGTGTATGAAGGCATATATGTTTTCATTTCTAGAAACACATACCTCTGTGATGGTCACCTCCATAGTGGAAATAAGTTTTTGATAATCAGTTAAGTGAAAATGACTAAGTATAGAGATAGTCTCCATAATACAATCATAATATTTTGGTCAGTAAGCATGTGATACTTATCTTTATAGTGTGTGAACATAAAGCTATGTTCTATGGAATATCATAAAGCTTTTCTTGTGAACACTTGAGTTTTTACTTCATCTGGACAGAGTTACATGCTTCTGAAGTTGTGCGAGCATAATATGCAATGAAAATAGGGCACCTGAGTGGACATGACGATTGGGATAATAACACAAGTTATTTGTGTGATGTGATTTATGATTTATGATAGGTCCTCACCTATATTAGCATGTGTATGGTTTCTTGATATCCTTTTGTTGTGAATGAAGTACAAAGCCATGTTTTGTGAAGAATTAGTGAGCTAAATTTTGGATTGGGCCTCCGAACCTAAAACGGGTGCTCTTTTTTTTTTAAATAGGTGCCTATTTCCAGCAACATTTTCCAATTACCCAAGAATTCCGCCAAATTTGGACCCAACTTATTGCACTTACCAAGGAGTTATGAACTATATTGTGTAAAACATTTCCTTATGAATAATTTTGGATGTATCCACCCTCGAATTGGTCTATCATGAGCATCCACAAGTGTTTCAAATATCTTTCCAAGTGGTTTTTGTTAGATCTTTCCATTGCACAAATCAATTCATTATAATTTCTTTCAAAGAATTATCTTGGTATTTGAAAGGAGAAGAACAAAGTTATTTTTTTTATTTAGGAGATCAAATTATGAATTTCATGTGTCTCTCAATTTGGTATATTTTCCCCTAAAGTTTAGATAGTTAATCAAGGACATATAAAAGAAACTTTGGTCCAAATTTGACATCATTGGAAGCCAATTCAAAGGATTTGTTATGTAAATTTATAATTTTCACTATTTATGTTTCTCATGACTATTTAAATAAATATTTTTTTAGAGGGATGTCAATAGAAAAGTGAGTTCTAGGTAAATTTAAGCTACAATAAAAAAATAGCCTTTTTTTAGTAACTTATCATCAAACATATTTGGAAAGAATTGTGACAAAGACACAAACTTGAGACTTGGGAATGAATTTAAAATTATGATCAAATGGTTCAAATTAGATCTATAGTTTTCCTAAATACATGAATAAATGCATCAATTTGAATAGATTATTAATAATAGTACAATTTAAATTTGAAGTATAAATAACCATAATCAAGTCTAGGATGTGAGTAGAGTACAAAGGACAATGTCATATCTCCAAGAATCTATCTAGATGATATCATTCTCACAACTAAGGGAACAATCATAGAGAAAACTCTCTTATAATTCTCCAATTAATCAAGCTTGATCAACCAGACATGATAAATATTAGTCTATGTGCTAGGACTCATTTTAGATCTCATAACCCATTAAAAAATTAGATATACATACATTTTATGATGAGGATATAATTATTTGGATAAGGTAATTAATGACGTTTTATTTATCTTCATCAAATTTCAAGTAGATTAGATTTGAAAATTTCTTACTTGTATTTGGATTTGATTTGGTTTTGATAGTTATGTGTTCTAATAAAGAAAAAGTCACTCAATGTCGCTTGATCAATATTTGCAAAGGAGCTACAATTGCACTATCATAATATTATTTTAAAATTTTAATTTATCTAGTTTTTCAAAATCTAATTTAAATAAGAATAGACAAAAATTATACTCAATAACTATAGAATGTACTCTTGCGAGTAAAAATAATTACAAAGTAGAACCTAAATGACTACTTTATTGGTGAGCTCAAGGATCATATCCAACATGAGGTATGAATGTTTAATATTCTTAATTTATCTTATTATTTTATCATGGTATGCAAGAAATAAAAAGAATTGAAAAGTTCCTAGAATGTAGGAGTTCAACAACATAACGGAGAAGAACTTCCTAGTTTAACTATATGTTTCCTTAAAATATAATCTATTGAACCATCCCCAAATTTAAGAGAAGATATAATATGATTTATTCTTTAATTATGAGAGAAAGTATAATTGAAGGTAAGTATCTATCACAAAATTTGAATAGAATTTTTATAATGCCTGACCCTTTTGCATAAAGATAAGGATGAAACAAGAAGATGGTTGAGGGATTTAACCATATTCTATGTGCAAAGCATAAGTATCCCTCATGTGTTACAAGAACATGAGATATGCCTATATGAAGTTGTGTACATTCATTGCATCTTTATGAGATGAGACAAAAAGAAAAAAGTTCCTATTTGTAGACTTAACAAGTGTGGATATAAATCTATTAAATATGCCTAAAAGATAATTAATTGTGCAATGTCTATTTACACTGAAACCCCCTTAAATATGGTCTTGGGGGAATAATAAAATACATATGGGAGAAAAGATATAGAATAATTATTGGTGCTAGCTACTAGGTCATGATTCAAATGAGAATTCAACATGACCCCTAATGACTATAGGAAAAAATATTACAATCAACATTCACCCACTAGGATAGAAAATGACAGGTCTAGGAAAAAATATTACAATCAACATTCACCCACTAGGATAGAAAATGACAGGTCTAGGAAATCCCCTTGAAGGTGAAAAGGATAAAGCATCATATAAGGAAATGCTTGCCTCCAAAATTGAGATGATATGAGAAATCATATAACCTCCCCATAAATTTTCTCTTCTAGTGTTGGTATATTCTCATCGCTACATGTTAAAGATGATCCATGATCACTAAACAATATTTATCTCCTTAGGAAGACATTAAAAGAAAGCTAATTTCCTTCACTTTTACTCATTAAATATTTGGAGCAACCAACACAATTATTTCTCCAATCTTGTTGATAATGATTGAAAATTAATAAAAACATTAAAGGATGCATTTTATAGAGGTTAAGACCTTTTTGAGGGATTAAAAGGAGGCACAAAAATCTTGTCTTTCATTTACCTCTAATAATCCTTTCAAATTCCTCTGTATATGCTTGAAATTCATCATTAAATGCTTCCAAACATGAAACCCAAGCTTGTTTCACCATATTCAATTCCTTTCTATTGTATACATCTTTGAAAAGTGAATAGAAATATAAACCAAGTCATGCTCATTTGGGAAATTGGAGAATCTTTAATTATTTTATCAAAAGTCATTGGTTTTTCTCTCCATTGTAAGCATCTAAATCAAAAGAATAAGATAATAATGGAGTTCCAAAGATCACTTGTGTTATACAAAATTTCCTAGGCTTCTAAACTAAGAAAATAATTTAATTTTAATTTATTTTCCATTAGAAGTTTCCTCTATGTCCATGCTAGTTAAATCTTTCAACCCTTGAAGCCTTGCAATAATCACATTAAACAACCAAGTTGCTTTTGATTTCTAAAATGGGGTCAAGTCTTGATGAATGCAAATTTGATCACTAAAAACATCATAAGATTCTCTTGAATCTCCAACCTACACCAAAAAGGAAAACCTTGAGAACATTTTAAAAGACTTTTTTCGATGATGCAAGATTGTTGTGAGCACAGATGCTCTCTACATCAAATAATTTAGATATTTTAACACATATTCTTGAGAAGTATAATGTATAGGGAAATTGTTAAGAAAATTACATTAAATGTGATTAATTCTCCTAAGGTCAAACCAATGATCAAAGACAATATATGTGTATGCAATATATGTCTAGAATTATTAAGAAAGTAGATAGTGCAATTAGAGCTTTTTATGATTTGCTCAAGTGAATGTTCCTCCTTGATGGTAACTAAACATGTTTTCATGGGATAAAATACATTAGGATTTGTTATTTTATATGTAATTGAAACTAATTTTAACCTTAGTCAACTCAAAATGACTGCTTGGAAAGAAAAACATGGGCCAAATTAAAAATTTATACACATAATTATTATGTTCTTGTTTTCACATATATAATAAATTGAGGTCAATTTTGCACCTACAAATATCAACCAAGGTGATGAATAGAAAATATCACAAATCAAATGGAGACAATTGGGATGCACATGGAAGCATAATAAAGATATGATAAGGTTATTTGGCACTTAATGCTTGAAAATACACAAAATTATACTCTAGTCATTAGATAGAGCAATTAAGTGAGAGTGGGCCCAAACATAAAGAAAAGGAACATGGTCAAAATCTCATAAAGAATTACAAATTTTGATATTTGCATGCAAAGATTCCAATTTTATAAGCATGTGACTTCTCGAGGTGAATTTTGTTTTCCAACATTGCAGACATAAGCTCACAAAGACCTTAGTTCATCTTCTCTATCAAGTTAATTACACTTTTTGACAACGTGTAACTAGCCGACAACAATGTCACATACATTTATTATACCCATTAAATAATTGATAAAACGTTGCGTACATTATCCTACGAACATGAAATAATTGATAGCAATATTAAACATATATGAAGATATTTAAAAATAAGATGACAATTTTCTTTAAAATATCATACACAACTTAAACAATCTACTTAAATATCATACAATTCAACAATCAAATTATAGATAACAATTGTACATATCATTTTAATCAAAATATACAGAAACTTCCATTTTTATTCATCAAGTCTTAATGCATTAAGAATATAGTTGTTATTAGGTTCTTATTTTCACATATATAATAAATTGAGGTCAATTTTGCACCTACAAATATCAACCAAGGTGATGAATAGAAAATATCACAAATCAAATGCAGACAATTGGGATGCACATGGAAGCATAATAAAGATATGATAAGGTTATTTGGCACTTAATGCTTGAAAATACACAAAATTATACTCTAGTCATTAGATAGAGCAATTAAGTGAGAGTGGGCCCAAACATAAAGAAAAGGAACATGGTCAAAATCTCATAAAGAATTACAAATTTTGATATTTGCATGCAAAGATTCCAATTTTATAAGCATGTGACTTCTCGAGGTGAATTTTGTTTTCCAACATTGCAGACATAAGCTCACAAAGACCTTAGTTCATCTTCTCTGTCAAGTTAATTACACTTTTTGACAACATTTAACTAGCCGACAACAATGTCACATACATTTTCTTATACCCATTAAATAATTGATAAAACGTTGAGTACATTATCCTACGACCATGAAACAATTGATAGCAATATTAAACACATATGAAGATATTTAAAAACAAGACGACAATTTTCTTTAAAATATCATACACAACTTAAACAATCTACTTAAATATCATACAACTCAACAATCAAATTATAGATAACAATTGTACATATCATTTTAATCAAAATATATAAACTTCCATTTTTATTCATCTAGTCTTAACTCCACATAAGAAGGAAAATATCAAAAGCCAAGAGAAAAACAAAATTGAACTACCTTATGGGCAACGTCAGGGATGAAGCATATTCATGTTTTATATTTGTCAAGGAGAGTAGGTATCCTTCACATCTGTGCGTTGGGCATTGAAGAAAAATGTCGGGCATATGATGTGAGACCCACAAATTATTATTACTGTGTACCAGCTGAATGTCGGAGAATAATATATGACAACTTTTATCTTTTCTCCATTATTTCACTGGAATGTGACAATTTTTATTTGCCGGAATAGTTGTTATCAGTCGAATTTTTCAGCATTATTTCTGTCTTCTTCAAAATTGCTAAATATGCCGTTTTGTCTCACTACAGCTTAAATTAGAGAGTTTCTAAATAGAAACTTGTCAAATTTATTGTCTAGTTTTATAGAGTTTCAATTTTTTTTTGTATGTTTAAAATTTATATTGATAAAGATTGTGGTCCAGTGAAGGTTTGTCTTTTGTTTAGATTTTTGGGTGTTTTTCTATTATGTTTTTTTTCTATTAAGATAGTTGATCAAAAGTTACGAGTATAACATCATGGTTCAGAGTCTTAAAGAGAGACTATTACTCACGTTTTCCTATTATGTTTTGAAAAAGTAGTTATGGATTATTTAAAATAAAAGAGTTGAGATAAAAAAATGTTATATGAATATGATTTTTAGAAGCTACAAAAATAATTATAATGATTGGTTTTGTTTGTAATGTGGAGGTATTCTGCTATAATATATTTTTGTGATGTGATCTTTGGTTTTGTTTTTGGATCTTGGTTTTTTTTTTCTAGATTTTTAGGAATCTCTCTTAATTCTTTGGATTTAATTGTGTCGGAGATACTAATAGAATTTATTGTGTTATGTACGAGAAATGATTGGCTCTTCTCTTGTCTTTATCAAATCTTTGATCTGATTTATAAGTTTTGAACACGTTTCAAGATGCTTAAAGTAGTCATAGAACCCTAATTATTCTATTTTAACGTTTTATTAATTAAACAATATTATATTATTTAATTAATAAATTAATTATTCATATACTCATTACAACCTATCTCTTAGTCTACCTAAGGTGATTAAATCTTGTTGTTTATTAATCTAATTCCCTCCATCCTCATCCAAAAAATAAAATAAATATTCTATTTATTTAATTTCCTATTTTCCACTATGTTCCATTAAGTGGGCTAATCCACCTAATCCCCTAATAACCCACTTCCACAAGCTCATCCTAAACTCTCCTCACATCATGAACATCTCCACATGTGTACTAAGGCATGAGCCTTTTTGTACATAAAGAACATGGACCTTTGCACATGTGACATGGTCTTGGTACCATATCACATGGATTAAGGTACTTGCTCATCCCACTTGGGTACACTAAAGTACCCTTTTTGTATTGTCTCTCCAATCTTCCCAAGCAAGTCTCAACCATTGATTCTCCCTCAATCCCTCTTGCTCCATCTCTTCTAAACACATATGGACACTTTTTGTCCTCTCATGTCTCCATGGCTCTCAAGTAACATGAACCATCGATTTCACCTTTTAATCTTATCCATTCATTAGTTTCTCTCTCTCTTTTTATAAATTATCCTATATCTAGGATATTTCAACATATGATCTTGAATGCAACCTTATGCTACAAGTGTTAGTACTCACATCTAGCCATGTATGAGCATAACCACCATTTCTTGGTGCAACAAGGGCTTAGTTTCTTAGTGCAACAACAACTAGTTTCAATAAAATATTTCATCATTGTGGGTGTTTTATCATTTTCCAGGTATGCTTTAATTTTATTATTATGTATTTCATTGGCGTTTTATTATTTTTTGTTAGAGAATATAAGTAATACATCCATACATAATATTATGATTGTGTATGTATTATATGACTATGTATGTATTATTATGTGTAATTCTCATTCTATTTAGCTTATTATTAACCTTTCTCTTATTATTATTATTTCTCATTTGTAGTTGTTTAGTTTTTGTAACTTGACTATTTTTTATTTTCTAGTTGGTGTTATTTGTTTTATTTGGTTTCTATCTCCTATTTCTCTCTCCAATTTATTTATTTCCCTTTGATTTGTGTCTTGTTAGTATCTTTCTTCTCAACTCATTGATCAAAATTTTATGTTTCTAATCCAATCATGCATGTGTCCCCCTTTTGTCTCCTCTCCCTTTCTCACATCTTTGTAGTCACTCTTGGGTCTGCAAAAATCCTTTATTCTACTCCTTCAACTCTCTTATATCCTAATGATTGATCACAAAGTGTGATTTGAAATGTTGATGAAAAAAATGCAAACTCAATGGAATCCAAAAATAGAAAAAAGAAAAATCTTTCATCATTTTATCTAGATGTTTGCTAACTTTTTATGCTTTAAATGAGTGTTGTTTTTGTTTTGAGTAGAGCACATTAATATTTCTCTAGTTTACTAGAACTAGTCTGAAAATCTCATGCACACATTTTTCCATACCCAGTGGGACATGTCCCCGATCTAGTTATCTTTTATGAGTTTTTTAAATGCAAGTTATAGTTGGGCAATCTTGTTTGTGGTTAGGCTTCCTTATCACTTACTTCAGTGGCCTGATCACTTGCTTGGATCTTATCCTTTTCTAGTAAAGATAGTTAACACATGTCTTTGACATAGCCTATTCCATTTCAATTTGGTATATGATTAGGTATTAAATTTTTATGGTAGTGTACTGACCAAATTAGTTGGTGGCCCTTTTTTACTTTAAAATCAACCTCCTTTTGACTACATAATCCATAAATTTCATGATTGAGAAGCCCTATCACTTTCTTGGGCGACCCTATCATCAAGGTATTAGAATCTTAGTTTTCTAAGTCTAATCCTGGTCTAATTTTTAATGATTTAAATATGTTAAGTCTTTAAGTTGTTTAGAGTTTTGAACCACTTCCTGAACACCCGAAAAAATCCAACAATCCATATGGAACTCCTTTAGTTGGTCTTTCTTTGAAAATTATGAAGTTTATTAATTTTTTCTTGAGTTGAAGGTGAGTCGTGAGGTGTAGTGTTAGGTCAATATTCCTAGTGCTACGCATCAATTCTAGTTCAAATATCACCAGGGTCACCACAAACCCTTTTATCTGACAGAGAGATGGATTCATTAAAGGCTTCTATAGAACTAGGGTTTGTGAATGATCAGACTGTGGGTGCTTTTGTAGAAGGCCAAAAGAACACAAATAAAGTCCATTTTTGCAAAGGCAATCAAGGAGTTCTTTGTTTGGACTAGAATGCCAATTATTGAGGTAATAACAAGCATGGTGGTGGTCAAATGAGGGTTTGGTGGTCAAAAATAATGGTGAGAGCAAAAAAAAAGGGAACAAAGGAGATGCATTCAAGGAGGATTGAGTAGAAGAGAGATGTTTATAATGGGTCTTCCCCTTTGATGGCATGGGTGATCTTGACCGCCCTTGGTGCGGGGTCCTCTAAAATAACAGGGGTAGGATTGGGACCCCATGGTAGTAGCCATAATGCCCCCCTTGGGTTTGTCACACATTTGATAAGGTTGAGGAACGAAAGGCATTAGGGAAACATATAGTATGGGAATCCATAACTGTGGATTTAGAAGATGAGGTTGAAAAGGAAGAAAAATATAATGCCACCATTTTCTCTAAGATTAGACTAATAGGGTATTTTAGGGGATTGCGACCAAGTCTAAATGAACTCCATAAGTGGATTACTGAGCACTGGGATCCCATTTTAGATGGGTATAGTCAAATCTACCCTATTGCCAAGGTTTTATTCATTATGGTCTTTGAAAAAGTTCAAGATAGGAACAAAACCTTAAATGATTATTTTTGGTGTTGGAAGGATAAGTTATCCTTGGTGCTAAATCCTTGGCATCTGTCCTTCTCCCTTATCACTAAATTTTTTGATAAGGTTCTAGTCTAGGTGAGGCTCCCGATTTTACCCTTCCATTTTTTGTTTTCAACTATTTTTTCAGGCTATTGGAAACATGCTTGGAATCTTTCTTATGGTGGATAATGGATCTGTTAGGATGAATTTTGATTGTATTCCTATTGAGGAGTATCCTAGTAGTGTTGGAGACATGTTACAATGATAAAATGTGTTGCATTCATGAAAAAGTTTGTCATTGATGTCAACATACTAGTTATTCTGTGAACACTGGCAATGTAGTAGAGAGAGTTTGGCTTCGTGCGGTTCAAGGATTGAAGATCAGCCTATGCACACTTGGTATTATGATCTAGATTATGTCTTGATATTACAATTAAGATCCCATACAAAATTATGCATTCTGGACAGATATATGAAGGTTTTACTAAAGACTGTGTTTAGGTAGCATTTGCAAAGAGCGGCTTCTGATGTTTGGATTTTATCTCTTCACATAGATGGAATATGATTTAGTGGACTTGGAAAAAGGATGAAGAAAATTTAGAGATGGTGTGGTTAAAGGCGCTAAGTTAGATAAGAAGCGTGTGTAAATTTATAAAGAGTGTTAGCTGAAAATTTGATTGTAATTGCGAAAAAAGATAAAATATTGTAATGTAACATGTAAAGTAATATCTTAAAATGGTCCTATATTATAATTGTAAATTGGGAAAGCCTCAAATCCGAATCAATAACTTATTCAAGGACTTGGTATAAATGAAAGATTGTTCCTTGGATGGAAAGTGGATGTGTATGTATGTGTGTGTGCGACATATAGTCATATATTTGCATTGTGGATGATGTGAACTTATGTATGAGATCCAATGAACTTGAAAGCGAACATCTTTGGATCAGAGTAGAGGTTGGTGCGAGTGAGACATGACGAGATTAAAAAGAACTATATTTGGAAAAGAAGTTTCTTTTTATAGTTGTTTTGGTTACTTGTATTATGTAGTGAGGATAATACCAAGACTGTTTGGACAGTGGGTCCTTCTCTCTTCCTCTCAACTCCTAATAGGGTTGGACTCTAGTTTACATCTAAAAGACTCTAGTTTACATCATCTTTAAATTCCTAATAGTTTTGTGGAAACATGTGTTCGAAAGTGAAGTTTTTTCTCAGAATGTTGATCTTTGTGTCAAAGTTGGCCAAAAAGTGGGACACACTATTGTGGGACCACCCAACAAGGATTCAAAATCTCCTAACAAGGACTCATATGTAATAAATGTATTTCATTGACTCCTAACAAGGTCCATCCTCTCACAAGGAATATCTATATTAGTACATCATCTTGTGGGAATCATTCCCACCAAGGTTTTCCCTCTCATCAAAGGTTTCCCTAGTCAACAAAATCTAGTGTTATTGTGTATGTTTATCTTTCTCTGGTTGGTGATCTTATTGCTTACATGTTTCAGATTTAATAAAGATAATGAGAATGGTTTTAATTGAATAAATGATTCAACCCCCTCTCTCAGTTATCTTGGTGGACTTTACTTTCTAACAATTGGTATTAGAGCATCAGGTCCTTGAAGAAAAAGTTTAATAGCTTAAGGAGATCTATGGCACATTTCAGGAAAGAGAGTCTGAAGTTTGATGGAGTTAACTATGACAGCCAGAAATAAAAGATGAAGACACACTTGTTATGCATGGGTGCAAGATACTAGTTGATTGTTGCAAAGAGAAAGGATGTGATTGAAGAAGACAAAATTGAAGAGTGTGATGAAGGTCAAAAAGACATATTCATGCACAATATGGTTGCTAGAGAAGCACTATTGTCATCTCTTCCAGAAATTGAATTTTCTCAGGTAAAAATTTTAAGGCTTTCTCATGAAGTTTGGATTTCTTTTCAAAATAAATTTGAAGGTGATAATCATGCTAGAAAGGTTAGATTGCAGAATTGGATATTCTTATTTCAAGATGCTAAAATGATGGAAGATGAATCTGTAAGAAATTACTTTGGTGGAATATCAGAAATTGTTATAGGAATTAAGACTTTTGGAGGAGGATACTTTGAAGATGAAGTTGTATGGAAGATATTGAAAACCTTGACACTTGCATTCAAATAAATAGCTCAAATGATTAAACAAGTTATTCCCTGCACAAATGATTATTTCACTAAAGAAACTCTTCTTGGAAGATTACAGTCAACAGAAATGTGAATGAGACAAAGTGGAGAATTTCCTATAATAGAGACTTCTTTCAGCGCATTAAGTGTTCAACCTATGTTGACAAGAAGTAAAATTGCAATTGGAGACTATGCTAGTTGCAACCGAACAAAAGTTGAAGAAAAAAAGAAGATTGAGGAAGGACTTGCCATGCTTATGAAAAGAGAGCCTAAAGGTAATAAAATATTTAAATGTTAGACTTTTAATGAATATGGTCATTATTCTTCTAAATGTCCTAAGAGAGTAAGAAAGACTAGAAAACACTACAAAGATACAATACCTAATGATTTCCTTTTTGCAAATAATGAAGAATCTGATACTAAAGAATATTTGAGTGGAAGTGATGATGAAATAGGATTTGTTGTTATTAAGGAAGAAAATCCTGAAAAAGAAAAAGTTAAAGAAGAGAAAGCATTAGTATCATAAGTTGAAAATAAATCTAATTGGATTATAGACAGTGGTTGTTCCCATCTCATGACTAGAGATATGAATAAATTTATTGAATTCAAAAGTTATGATGGAGGAATAGTTAGAGTTAGAAATAATGTATCATGTCATATAAAAGGAAAAGGATCTATAAAAACTAATGGAAAGACTAATATTGATGATGTTTACTTTGTTGATGATTTGAAACATAATCTTTAGAGTGTTGGACAGCTTATGGAAAAATATTATAGAGTACATTTTGAGGAGAACAGTTGCACTATCAAAGACAAATATGGTAACCTAATTGGAACAGGTATAAGATCTAAAGGTAATGTTTTTCAATTGACACTTGCTAAGATGACATGTTTAGTTGCTAAAGTGGATGATAGTTGGTTATGGCATAAGATATTCTGTCATATCAACTTTGATAACATTGTGAAGATCAGTACAACATTTGCAGTTAGAGACTTGCCTAAGATTGTGAAACCTACTAACATGGTATGTAAGGAATATGTAATGGAAAAACAAAAGAAAAGTTCATTTCCAAGCAAGAATTTTATTACTTCAGAAAAACTGGAGATTGTGCACATAGATCTGAGTGGTCCTACAAAGACAAGAGCATTCTATGGTGAAAGGTATTTTATGATTCTTGTTGAAGATTTCACTAGAATGATGTGGGTAGCATTTCATAGAGAAAAATGTGAAGCTTTTGATAAATTCAAGTTATTTAAGAGTAGAGTTGAAAATGAATCTGGTTTGAAGATTAGATATTTGAGATCCGATAGAGGAGGAGAGTTTACTTCAAATGAGTTTAACAATTTTTGTGGAGATAATAGCATAAAGAGATAGCTTTCAGTCCCTAAGACACCTGAACAGAATTGGATAGCAGAAAGAAGAAATAGATCAGTCATAGAAGCAACAAGAGAAATGATGTTTGAAAACAATGTATCTAAGATCTTTTGGAGATAAGCATTAAATATAGTAGTGTACACTATGAATAGAGTAAAAATCAGACAAGGCACTAGTAAGACAACCTATGAAATTTGGTTTGGACATGCACCTACTGTGAAATATTTTAGAATCTTTGGAAGTAAATGTTATATTAAAAGAGATGATGATATTGGAAAGTTTGATTCAAGGAGTGATGAAGGAATGTTTCTTGGATATTTGACGCAAGGAAGGGATGCAAGAGGGGCCAAAGGATGGTGCACCCTAATGATCCAAGCCTACAACACACATGCGGAAGCAACAAACAACAAGAGTGAGAGAGAGAATGCCAGATCCTTGTCATATATTATCATCAATTTGAACTATACATGCCGAGTTGTAAGACCTTCCTAGTTACGACCTGATATTACAATGAATTACATAATTCCTCAAACATGTGAGGATCTGCTACCAATCTCTAATCTAATGCCTTCTCTCTTCTATCCAAAACTCCCTCCCTAAACTACCACCAAATATCTACATTTATACAAGAAGCTACCGAGCTGAGTCAGCCTTTAGATCCACAATTAATGAAAGTAATGGTCAAATCTGGGACCACACGCTTCCCAATGATGGATACAAACATTAATTTCATGATCTAATATAAATGCACAAGTCGGCCACAACAAGAAATAAAACTGAACCCGTCGCTAAGCAAGATAACCGAGCAGCAGATAGACAACGTCGAGTGCCAGTGAAATAACTAACCACCCAGGAGAGAACCGACCAACTCAGTCAAAGTAGAAATCGAGCAACACAGACAAAACTCCAAATTCTTTTTGGTGACACATGATTTCCAAGGACCCAAGGTGCTCCTGCATCAGACACTTGGGGTTATTTTGAAATGATTCTCCAAATCATTTGGTAGGTCTGGTCTGAGCTGCATCCAAATCAGACTGTGAAATCCATGAACTATCTTCCATCAGTCTATTCTTCCACTTAACTAGATATTCCATATACTATTTTCTTCTTGTACTCTTTCCAACTCTTTCCTTCAAAATCTATTCAACTTCATCATTCTTCTTCTTATGATATTTTTTTAGTACTGTCACTTCATCATCAAGTTCATGATACTCATACAAATCAGCAATGTTGAAAATTGGTGATATGTCCATGTCATCAGGTAACTCAATTTCATATGCATTTCCACTATCAAATTTCCTCAAAATTTTGCAAGGTCCAAACTTCTTCATCTTCAGCTTTCCATATGTGCCAACAAGAAACTGGCCTTTCTTCAAATGAACCATCACTTCATCACTAACATCAAAATTTTTATGTCTTCTTGATCTATCAGCTCTGTCTTTGTATTTCTGATTACTGTCTTCCAGCTTCAGCTTCACATCTTCATGCAATCTCTTCATATATTCAGAAAGCTTTACTCCTTCAACACTTCTCTTACTCTCATCAACAATGTCTCTCAAATCAGATATTCCTCTTAGTTGTGTGCCATTCATAATCTCAAGTAGTGTCTTTCCAGTACTTCTATTAATTGAATTGTTATATGCAAACTCTACTTGTGCCAACACAGAATCCCAATTACTTGGTGTGTCTCCAACTAAACATATCAAAAGATTTCCCAAACTTTTGTTCACAACTTCAGTCTATCCATTGGTTTTTGGGTGAAATGTAGAACTATAATTCAACTTAGTGCCAAATTTCTGCCAAAGTGTTTTCCAAAAATATCCAACAAATTTACTGTCTTGGTCAGAGATAATACTCCTTGGTAATCCATGCAATCTAACAATTTCCTTAAAGAAAAGATTTGCTACATGTACTGCATCTAATGTCTTTCTACAAGGTATAAAATGTGCCATCTTAGAAAATCTATCCACAACAACAAATATTGAATCATTACCTCTTACTGTCTTCGGTAAGCCAAGAACAAAATCCATACTGATATCAATCCAAGGTTTCTCAGGAACAACAATCGGTGTATACAATCCAGTATTCTGACTTACTCCTTTTGCAAGTTGACAAATACCACAACTTTTCACAAATTTCTAAACATCTCTATACAACTACGGCCAACAGTACTTCTCCTTCAACAAATTCCATGTTTTATCAATGCCAAAATGTCCAGCTAAACCACTACTATGTTTCTCTTTTATCAAATTAGATCTCATTACTCCTCTCGATATACACAACTGAATACCTTTAAACAACATACCCTCCTGAATAAAATATTCATCCCATTTAGTATCTTGTTGATCTTGAATTGGTGCTCTACACTTTCTCCATGGCTCAGAAAAATTAGGGTCATTTTCATACAAACCTCTCATCCCATCAAAACCAAGAACTTCAATTTTCATCTCGGTCATCAAAGATCTTCTTCTACTCAATGCATCAGAAACTTAGTTAGTGACTCCACTCTTATGCTTTATCACAAATGTGTAGCTTTGTAAATACTCAACCCATTTCATATGTCTTTGATTCAACTTATTCTGACTACCCAAATATTGTAAAGCTTTATGATTAGTATACAACAAAAATTCACTTGGTATCAAATAATGTCTCCATTTCTTCAGTGCTTGAACAATAGCATAGAATTCTTGATCGTACACAGAATATTCCCTTCTAGCATCATTGAAATTTTCACTAAAGAAAGCAACAGGTTTACCTTCTTGACTCAATACAACTCCAATTGCACTTCCACTTGTATCACATTCTACTTGAAATACTTTACTGAAATAAGGTAATGCCAAAATAGGTAATTCAACAACCTTCTACTTCAGGGCCTCAAAACTTCTATCAACTCCATGTGTCCACTTGAATTCTCTTTTATCTCCTCTCATAGTCTCAGTCATAGCATTACAAATTGAACTGAAATTCCTTATGAACTTTCGGTAAAAAATTTCCAAACCATGAAATGATCTTACCTCACTAGCATTCACAGGTGTAGGCCAATTCAAAATAGCATCAACCTTTTCAGGATCCATCTTCAAACCATTAGCTGAAATAACAAATCCCAAATACATAATTTCTTCTTTCATGAATGAACACTTTTTCAAATTTATCAGCAACTTCTCCCCTTTCAATCTTTGCGAAACTTGTCGAACATGCAAAAAATGTTCTTCTCTGGTCTTATTGAATACCAGAATATCATCAAGATATACAATCATAAATTTACCCAATAATTTCTTCAAAACTTCATTCATCAGCCTCATAAAAGTACTTGATGCATTAGTTAAACCAAAAGGCATAACCAACCACTCATAGAAACCTTCTTTTGTCTTGAAAGCAGTCTTTCATTCATCACCTTCTCTGATTCTAATCTGATGATACCCACTTTCCAAATCAATCTTTATGAAATACTTTCCTCCAGTCAAACTGTCCATTATGTCATCCATTCTTGGTATAGGAAACCTATACTTCACTATTATCTTATTGATTTCTATGGAATCAGTACACATTCTCCATTTTCCAATCTTCTTTAGTGCCAATACAATAGGTATTGCACAAGGACTCAAACTTTCTCTGATCAAACCTTTCTCCAGCAACTCTTGAATCTATCAGTTCAATTCCTGATTCTCGATAGGTGTCAACCGATGAGGTTCCTTATTTGATAAACTAGCTCGAGGGATTAGATCCATACAATGATCAATGCTTCTTTTCGGTGGAAAACCATCAGGTACATTATCAGAAATGATATCATTGTACTCGATGAGTAACTTATCAATCTCCTTAGGGACATTATTCTCTATTTTCATACTCAGCTTATTAGGAATCACATCAAAACATACATCATTCCTCTTTAGAGAGTTCACAAATTTCCTTCCTACCATCAAACAAACTTTCACAGATGTGAAAACATTACTAACAGGTTCTTCCATCAAAGGTAACAAGATTTTTTTCTTTCCATCAGCCACAATAGTATACTTATGAAATCTCCCATCATATATAGCATGTCTATCATATTGCCAAGGTCTACCCAACAAAATATGACAACAATCCATAGGCATGATATCACATAACACTTTATCATAGTACTTTCCAATCTTCAAATTCACATAACATTGTTCACTTTCCAAGAGTGTATGCTCATCTTTGATCCATGAAATATGATAGGGCTTCAGATGTACCAACCTTTCCAACTATAATTTTGTGACCATCTCTTCAGATGCCAGATTCTCCGAGCTACCACTGTCAATGATTACCTTCCAAAATTTGTCAGAAACTCTACATCTGGTCTTGAACAAACTTTTCCTTACCGTATCTTCTGTCTTGCTTTCATTCCACACTGCTCTCCTTACCCTCAAGTTATTTTCTTTCTCAAGTTCATTCAGTGACTCTTCTTGCACCAAAGCATTTCTACTACTACCAGCCTTCTTACTAGCTTGTGTACATTCAAAGGATCTATGTCCTTCCTCTCCATAGTTATAACAAGTTCCTCAGAAACTTCATCTACCATAACCACCTTGGTAGTTACTGCCTCTGCCTCTAGAACTTTCACCTTTCCACTCGGTCTTGCATTTGTCTAGATTTGTCTTTTCTGGTTCAGATCTACCATTTTCACCATTAGATCTACTTCTTCCTCTAGGGAAACTACCACCTCGAGCTCTCTATCTTTGCTCATGTCTCTTGTTCAATTTCTCCTCAGCTTTCAAAGAAAATTGATAAGCATGTTCAATGTTCTCCAACTTGACCATACTAATCTCCTCTTGGATGGAAAATCTCAAACCATTCAGGTATCTGCCGATTCTTTCCACATCATCTTCATCATGTCTAGATCTGATATCTAATCTATAGAATTCCTCAGTATACTCTTTTATCAAGCTATCTTTTTGTCTCAAACTTTGCATTCGCCGAACTAGGTTAATCTGATAATCATAGGGCAAGAACTTTCCTTTCAATTTATTGACCTTTTTACACCATACATTAATTTTGTCTTTTCCTTTCCTCTTCTGATCCAATTGTAGATGTTCCCACCATAAGGATGGATGACTTTTTAACTTTGTGCTTGCAATCTTCACCTTCTTATCCTCAGGGATATATTCATATTCAAAATACTTCTCCATCTCATTGATCCAGTCCACCAATTCATCAGAATCCAACTTTCCACTATACTCAGGAGGATTGAAATGTGGTGTTGACTTTAGATTTTTCAAAGCCTTCAAAAATCTTTCTTCACCTTGATCCATAATAGGAGAAAGTTCTACATTCACCTATTCTTCTTCAATTTCATCATCACTAACATCTTCAAGATGTCCACCTCTTCTTTGGGCTGTCTCCACTGCTTCTAACCTAGCAGCAATTTGCATCTCACCTCCCATGAACCATCTTGACAACCATCTATAATTGCTAGCCAAATTTCAATTTT
Source organism: Chamaecyparis obtusa (assembly GCA_027943335.1). Classification (NCBI taxonomy): domain Eukaryota; kingdom Viridiplantae; phylum Streptophyta; class Pinopsida; order Cupressales; family Cupressaceae; genus Chamaecyparis; species Chamaecyparis obtusa. The sequence continues at coordinate 386,870 of BSBK01006485.1, read as the reverse complement.
CTACCCCACAACAATTCCACTAGGGCTTCAAGAGGAACCTGCAAACCTAGATCCACAAACCTAGATCAAGATCTCACCTTGCTCTGATACCACTTGACGCAAGGCAGGGATGCAAGAGGGGCCAAAGGATGGCACACCCTAATGATCCAAGCCTGCAAGACACATGCGGAACCAACAAAAAACAAGAGTGAGAGAGAGAATGCCAGATCCTTGTCATATATTATCATCAATTTGAACCATACATGTCAGGCTATAAGTCCTTCCCAGTTACAGCCTGATATTACAATGAATTATAGAAGTCCTCAAACATGCAAGGATCTACTACCAATCTCTAATCTAATGCCTCCTCTCTTCTATCCAAAACTCCCTCTCTAAACTACCACCAAACATCTACATTTATACAAGAAGCTACTGAGCTGAGTCGGCCTTCAAATCCATAATTAACAGAGGTAACGGTCAAATCTAGAACCACACACTTCCCAATGATGGATACAAACATTAATTCTATGATCCAATATAAATGCACAAGTCAGCCACAACAAGAAACAAAATTGAACCTGTCGGTAAGCAAGATAACCAAGTGGTAGACAAACAACACCGAGCGCCAGTGAAATAACCGACCGCCTAGGAGAGAACCGACCACACTCGGTAACCAAAGGAAACTGACCAACTACCAGCCAACTTGGTCAAAGCAGAAACCAAGCAACACAGACAAAAATCCAAATTATTTTTGGTGACACAGGATTGCCAAGGACCCGAGATGCTCCTACATCAATATTCATTGAAAAGGAAAGCTTATAAATGTTTTAATCATAGAACCAAGACTATTGTTGAGAGTGCTAATGTGAAAATTGATGAAAAATTTAGAATTCAAGAAAGGATGCTTGATTATAATTTTGATGAAGAAACAAATCCAAGGACTAACAAAAAAAATGTTGAATTATTTTATCAGACTGACACTAATCTATAGAATGAAATTCTGAATGATGAACAAAGGGAAGAAACTATTTTTGAACCTAGATTTGAACCTAGAACTGAAATTAGAATTGAAGTGATGAAACCTAAATAAAATATGATAAAGAATCACCCTGCTGATCAGATAATTGGAAGCAAAGACAAAGGAGTTATGACAAGAAACAAGGTATATGAAGAATTATGTTTGATCTCTCAAGTTGAACCCAAGAATGTTGATGAAGCTTGCAAAGATGATCATTGGATAAAAGCAATGAAAGAAGAACATACAAGATTGAGAAAAATAAAACATAAGAATTGGTCCCTAGACCTAAGGATAAGATTATTATTGGAACAAAATGGGTATTTAGAAACAAGATGAATGAAAAAGGTGAAGTTGTAAGAAACAAAGCAAGACTGGTATGTAAATATTATTCACAACAAGAAGGAATCAAATTTGAAGAATTTTTTGCACATGTTTCTAGATTAGAGGCAGTAAGAATATTTTTGGCATATACAACAAATAAGAACTTTAAGGTTTATGAAATGGATGTCAAATCAGATTTTCTAATTGGAGAACTAGAAGAAGAGGTATACATTGAACAATTGGATGATTTTCCTTTGAAACATAATGCAGATATGGTTTTCAGATTAAAGAAGGCTCTATATGAATTGACAAAATAACTTAGAGCTTGGTATGCAAGATTGGATAAACACTTGACAAAATTGGGATTTTTAAAAGGTAATGCTGATAGTAACTTATATTTGAGGAAGAATGAAAATGGATTGCTAATTTTTGTAGTATATTTTGATGACATTATTTTTGGAGGCAATGATGAAGTAAGTAAGATATTTTCTAAAGAAATGAAGAAGGAATTTGAGATGAGTATGATTGGTGCAATGAAATACTTCTTGTGTTTGCAAATTTTACAAAACAAGGAATGTATTTTAATATCACAAGAAAAGTATCTTAAAGACTTGTTGAAGAGATTTGTCTTAGAAAATTGTAAACCTCTTGGAACCCCTATGATAACTAGATGCAAGTTGTCTAGTAAAGATGAATCCCCTACTATTGAGAATAAAAAGTACAGATCTATGATTGGTGGATTACAATACATGACATAGAATAGACCTGATATAGCTAATGCAGTCTGAATTGTGGCAAGATTTTAGGAAGATCCTAAAGAGACACATTATGCAACAGTAAAAAGAATTTTTAGATATTTGAAAGGCACACCTGATTATGGACTGTGGTATGATAAATCACATGATTTCACACTATGTTCTTACACTGATGCTAATTGGGAAATAAATTTAGATGACATAAAGAGCACTAGTGGTAGAGAATTCTTCTTGGGAGGAAGATTGGTTTCTTGGCTAAGCAAGAAATGGGATTGCATTTCACAATGCATGATAGAAGCAGAAAATGTAGCAGTAGAAAAAAATTGTAATCGGAATATATGGTTGAAAAAAATGATGAATTCACAGATCCTTTTATCATACATTGTGATAACACAAGTGTAGTAAGTATGCCAAAGAATCTAGTATTATATTAAAAGACAAAACACATATCTATCAAGTATCATTTTTTGAGAGAAAAAGTTGCAGAGAAAGAAATCAGATTGTAGTACGTCAACACAAAGGAGAAAATAGAAAAAAAATTTACAAATTTTTTTCCAAAGAATACATTTGAGTATTTTCAAGGTATGCTATGGGTTATGCCCCAACCTACTTTTGAATAGTTGATGCAAAAATTGCATTAGTCTAGAAATATCAAAGCACTATTTAATTGCCTGGACTAAATGCTTGATGCTTCTCATATGGGGGAGTATATGTATTTGAGATGAGTCACTGAGGACTCTTGGTACTGAAATTTAACAGTTTCTTTAGACACTTGAGCTTATTGCAAATCTTATGTAGAAGATGGTTTGACATAATGATACCTTTGTCATTGATGTCAATGGGGGAGAGAATAACACACGAAAAAACACCATTTGATATGTATGATTGATGAAGAGAGTTTTTATGATTAATGAAGAGGATTTGAAAGGATGTTGATGTATGGGAGAGATTAACACCTTCCTTATGCATGATGGAAATGTACATGCAATAGAGGTATGTTTGGTATTTATAGAACTTAGAGATTTTTCATCTATTTTTCCATCAATGCCAAAGGGGGAGATTGTTAGCATGAATGCTGATGGTATTCCTATGGGGGAGTATCCTAGTAGTGTTGGTTACATGTTACATTGATTGTGTGTTTCATTCATGATAGATTTTTTCATTGATGTCAACATACTAGTTATTCTGTGAAGACTGGTAGTATAGCAGATAGAGTTTGCCTTCATGTGGTTTGAGGATTGAAGATCAACCTATGTGCACTTGGTATTATGGTCCAAATTATGTCTTCATATTAGAGTTAATATAATGTAGAGAATTATACATTCTGGACAAATATATGAAGGTTTTACTAAAGACTGTGTTTAGGCAGTGTTTGTAGAGAGCGGCGTTTGATGTTTGGATTTTATCTCCTAACAGAGATGGAATATAATTTAGTGGACTTGGATAGAGGATAAAGAAAATGTAGAAATGACATGGTTAAAGGCACTAATTTAGATAAGAAGCATGTGTAAAGTTTTAAAGATTGTGAGATGATAGTTTGATTGTAATTGTGAAAAAGATAAAATATTGTAATGTAACGTGTAAAGTAATATCTTAAAATGGTCCTATATTATAATTGTAAATTGGGAAAGCCTTGAGGCTGACTCAATAACTTATTTTAGGACCTGGTATAAAGGAAATATCATTCATTGGATGGAAAGTGGATGTGTATGTATGTGTGTGTGTGTGGCATATAGTCATATCTTTGTATTGTGGATCATGTGAACTTATGTATAAGATCTAATGAACCTGAAAGAGAATATCTTTGGATTGAATAGTAGAGATTAGTGTGAGTGAGGCACAATGAGCTTACAAAGAACTATATTTGGAAAAGAAGTTATTGTTGGTAGTTGTTTTGGTTACTTGTATTATTCAGTGAGGATAATACTAAGACTATTTGGATAGTGGGTCCTTCTGTCTTCCTCTCAATTCCTAATAGGTTTGGAATCTCCTAATAGGGATTCAAAGTCTCCTAACAGGGACTCATATGTACTAAATGTATTCCATTGACTCCTAACAGGGTCCATCCTCTTACAAGGAATATTTATATTAGTACATCATCTTGTGGGCATAATTTCCACCAGGGTTTTCCCTCTAATCAATGGTTTCCCTAGTCAACAAAATCTGGTGTTATTTTGTATGTTTATCTTTCTTTGGTTGGTGATCTTATTTCTTACATGTTTTAGATTTAATAAAGATAATGAGAATGGTTTTAATTGCATATTTGATTCACCCCCCTTCTCAGTTATCTTGGTAGACTTTACTTGTTAGAATGATTTTGGAATAACTAATAGGGGGGTGAATCTATTATCCTCAGGTCTAGATGTACCAATTCAACTTTCTAGCTCATCAAAAAACTTAGATCTTATCAATAATTCACTTGGTCTCAATAGCATATATCAGTTACATAAAAATTGTAGTCCACTTGTCTAAAAGTAATCAACTTGTAGAATATAAAACTTTCAACAACATTCACACAAGTATAACACTAGGATTTAATGTGGAAACCCAATTTGGGAAAACCACTTGTAGCATGCTACTAGTTTTCACTCTTCTAAAGTGAGCTCTATTAGAAGCCAACCTTGTTAAAGGTTTATAATACACATTGTTAGTTGTGACCTTGTTAAAGGATTTAATCACCCCGTTAAGAGTGGCCTGGTTAGAGGGCTTAAGAACATTACATTATAATGTCACCTTGATTAAAGGGTTTACACAATGATTGTTAAGTCAAACTTGATTAAAGGATTTGGACTGATACAATGGTTAGAAAGTAATAGTAGGTTCTGATCTGAAATATACAACTCAATTTGAAAATATAGATCCAATTCACTCATATGTTGATTTACTGACTGACCTTCATTTCCATCTCCATCTCTGATCTGCTTAGAATTATCTTCAAGCAATCACCACAACTCTATTAAGCTCTTCACAACTTCACCTTAGCCTTCTACTTAGATTCATCATTCAATAACATCAAACTCTTCCACATATTGTTTTACCTCACAATTAGGTCATCCTTATACCTCCTTCATCTGGTAGATTAACCTTTTTCTGCTTAATCTCTTTCGTAGATCTTAGGTTTAGGTCAGATTCATCGAATCCTTCCATAATTTTGTTCTCCTACTTTTCCTTCTAGATACATCTTCAAAATTATCCTTGAATCCATAATAAAATGATTTACCATGCATTAAATGTTCCATACCATTCATTAATAATTTCAACACATTTTACATATCCTAAGAATTCAACTATGTCGGCTGAGATTCTCAATTCTTTCACAAACTATAAATTACTGACACTCGATCAATACTATGTTCATCTCCTTGGTCATTACTAGATATCTTGGTCATCGCTAAAAATTTCTTCTCAAAAAATACAGGCTTTTCTCAGTTAATTATCTGTCACTTGGAAATTACTGATGCTCGCTCGATACTAGATTCTTGACATATACTAGTGGTGCTCGGTCGACACTAGCATCACTTAGCTTAAACTAATTTTCTTCACTTTTTCTCGATTAAGCCTATGTTTCGAGTCTTTCTTCTCCACTTGGTGTTAAAGATAAACAACACATTACCTTGTCAATGTGCCAACTAATCAAGTAACCATTGAAGTATCACATAAATCAACTTTCCTTAGGTACTCTTGTTATCTCCTCTTTTCAAATCCTCTTCATTAATCAAAAGATATGGTACTCTACTAGATAACAATTGTCTTACCGGTTAAGGTTTGACATCAATGACAATATAAAAATTGTTTCAATTGTAGTTTCCAACAATCTCCCTCTTTGGTGTTGATGGAAACACCACATGATTTACCAAACAATCCAAAATATCTGTGCATCAAATCTTCATTAATATCCTTAGCTTCATTTTGATTCACATCCAAGTACCAACTCCCTCTTGGATAAATTTTTCTTTGTATGTTCACTGAATCTCTTTCTTATTCAATCACTCCCTCTTTTCTTAGAGTCATTTCTTCTGAGTCTCTTTTTTGTATCTCTCCCTTAGTTTATTGAATCTCTCCCTCAATTCTATATCTCTCTTCTATATCTCTCCCTCTTTGACAACAATGCCAAAGAAACTTGTATTTGTTACTTGCATCTTTACCATGTAGATTTCTTCATGTTAGCTATAGATGCTATATACTCCCTCTATCATCTTACTTATGACTGATTTACACCTTTTTATTTACTTCTCACAACTCTAGGTAACTCCTAAAGTGTGACCTCTTCTACATGAGTATGTCAAGTATGCTGATTAGAACATTTGATGCAGTTCTCCTATATGTTTCTAGGTAGCCTCAGTTAAGGGAATCACCCCTAATTTACCTCTAAGGTATTCATGAGAATCTTTAGGTAATGGTTTTGTGGATTAATCTGCTAATTGTTCCTTTGTATTCACATATTCCAATCTCACTTCTTTGTCTTGAACTAACTCTCTCAAGTAATGATACTTGATAGAAATATGCTTAGTCTTAGTGTGCATAATAGGATTCTTTGATATGTTGATAGAACTTGTGTTATCATAGAAAATAACAACTAGCTCAGTGATTTCCTCCTTCATACCTTTTAACAATTGCTTGATCCACACTAAATTTGAACAATTCATTATTTCTGCTACATATTCAGCTTCTGTTGTAGATTGGGAAATGCAGTTTTATTTCTTGCTTGTCCAAGAGACTAATCTCTTTCCTAGAAAGAATGTGCCATCATGTGTATTCTTTCTGTCATCCACATTTCCTACCCAATCTACATTAGTGTAAACTTTCAGTTCAAACTTATCATTCTTCTTGTAATACAATTCATATTCCTCTGTTCCTTTTAGATATCTCAATATCCTTTTTAATGCCATTATGTGACTCTCTTTATGATTTTCATAAAATCTTGCAACAATCCCAACTACTAGGGCAATATCTAGTCTGCTTTGGACAACATATTGTAACATTCCAATCATACATCTATACAGGGTTTTATTGACTCTAGTTGTATCATTAGATTTTGATCATTTTTGTCTAGTATCCATAGGTGTACTTACTGGTCTGGAATCTATCATGCCCAAAAACTAGGGCAAAACACACAATAATTTTTTTTAAAGCACATATGATCAACAAGGCTACTCACTAAGGAACACTCAACACAAAATGAAATGCAACAACCAACACAATTTAACTCACAAGAGGTATTGTGGCATGCATTAGCTTTCCAACATCCCTCGTTCATCTAATTGCATTAGTCTATACGAAACCCTAACTCAGTCTCTAAGAAACCCTAACTTTAAAAAAAAGTTAATAAAAGGGATAAACCATGGTGAAAGTTCAAACTTAGAGAATATTGAAAATTCAAAGGTTGTGTCAACACTCCCGAAAATGTTCAATTCAAAATGGAGAATAATTCAATTGTAGTCATAACCCTAATGGTTCCTAACGGGAAACAGGTTACTAACTAGGATTGAAACACAAAACATCGATAGATAAATAAAATATTTAAATAAGAACAAGATAATAACCCTAACTGAAAACTAGGGTTAATATATTATTACTTATTAAAATATAATAATATTCAATTATTTTAAATTAAAATATTATCATTTTACTCAAGATATAAAGTTACCAAGGTTTATTAATTAATCTCAATTATATAATTTAAGGGCATTAAAATAGCCATATAAAACATTAATATAAAATTTAACATTAATACTAAGGGAGAAATATTTATCTGAGTCACATCTTGAACATTAAATAATCTCCCCCAAATAACCCATTAATTATTAAAATAATATAAATAAATTAAATATTAAAATTCACCACCAATGTTATATTAAAAACAATAATAATGTTCAATTAAAAATAAATATTAAATTTTAAATCTGAAAATATCAAATCTCAAGAAAACACTAAACTGATGAAATAGGATCATAAAAACATTCCTCTGCAAAACCTAGGGTTACAACGTTATTACCCATTTTGAAGTTTTAATGTTAATAATAATTAATTTAAAATACTATATTTTAATCCCAAAACATAATGCTATTAAAGTTAATTAATTAATTTAAATTAAATATTTAAAAGATTAAAAATTAAAGCTTTTAATATTAAATTTATCATTTAGGCTAAGGGAAAGTTATTTATCTAAGTCCCATCCTAAGACATTAAATAATTTCCCCTAGAATAACTCATTAATACATTAAAATATTATTAGTAAATTAAATATTAAATTTAACCACTAGGATTATAATAAAAATATAAATAATATTCAATTAGAAATAGGCATTAATTTTTAAATTCAAAAAATAGCAAATTCCAAGAATAGTATTAAAAAGAATAAGGGCCCATTTATTAATATCTCAACACTATCAAATTTAAATTAAATTAAAAATGACATCCAAAAGAAAAATATTAGAATCTCACTAAATAATAAAAGAATCTTTTCAGAATCCTAATGAAAATAAAAATAATAAATAAATCAAAATTTAAATTAAAGTGACTGTCTAAAGTCAACAGTCATTAAATTAAAATAAGACAGGGATTAAAATCTAAATAGAATCACACTAATAAGGAATCTCTTTCAGAATCCCAATGAAAATAAAATAAATAAATAAATCAGAGTTCAAATTAAAGTGACTGTCAAAAGTCAACAATCATTAAATTAAAATAAGAGAGGGATTTGAATCCAAAAGAATCCTACTAAATAATAAAAATGAATCTTTTTAAAATCTCAATGATTAATAAAATAATATTAAAATAGAATTCAAAATAAAGTGACTGTGAAAAGTCAACAATCATTAAATTATAATAAAACAGAGATTAAAATTGAGACAAAATTTAATGATAACATAATTAAAATTTAAAATTTAAAATGGCTCCAAAAAGCCAACCCTAACAAGCTAAGAATAAAACATCTACCAAAACCCTAATCTCTCATTTGGTTATTATAGGTTTGGCAAAGAGCAATAAGGAGATGAAGATTTTCAAGTTTTATATACACATAAGTATACATGTGTGTATATACATACATATATATTTATGTATATATATACTTCCCCAAATCAACAAGAGAAAAGATAGAGAATAACTAAGTCTATATTTGTTTTTTAAACATCAACATAGCAATGTATTCCAATAGGGTATATACATCTATGTATATATATAAGTATATATATATATATAGGTGTATATACAAGACTTTTTTTTTAAACTAACATGATATCAAAATGAAATCTATTCTTACATAGGTAATAAGAAAAATAAATCTACATTAACTTTTCTTTTTCAACTAAATATTTGAAGTAAATTTTGACTACATAGGGAAGAAATTAACAATCATAAGAAAATCTAACTTTTTCTTGCATGTGGGAAAACAAACCAACAAGCTATGTTTTTGCATTCAAGGCATAAGTAATCATCTTTTTTACATTTTCTTTCTTTAGAAATACATAGAAAATTTCACATACAAATACAAACTTTTACAAGCATTTTACATGCTTTTAGGCATTTACATGGCCTTTTTCACTACTCTTTTACACATGGCTCTTTTAGCCCTTTTTACAACATAAAAATCTGCAAGTAATAATGACAAAATCTTCTTTCCTTCAACAAAACCAGCAACTCTTTCAAATAAAAATATGTAAACGAAAACCACTTTGACCATGGAGGCTCACCTCCCAACCTAGGCCATTACATGGCCACCCCTGAGCTTAGGGAAACAAAGATGGATCAGGGTTACATACACACTTCAACACACTTACACATAAAAATCAGCAAGCACAAAGATACATAAAATTTCCATCCCAAGGATATTCACACAACGGGTCACCATAAAAAGGGTGAAGGTAGAAAGTACCCAAGTAGGAGAAGTCATTCAAAAGTAAAACCATGACTTCAATAAGGCCCAAAATCCATAACCATTTCCTTCACAAGGCCATAAAAAAAAGTACCAACCCTTTCATTTCTTTTTACAAAATACAACCCTTATGACCCCCAAATAAGTATACAACAAGAATGGCAACATAGAGCCCATACATCCATGCCTCATCCCCTTCCTCCTTGAGTAAGGACTCTACACTAAATGGGCATTCCCAAATTAAGCCCTTCACCCATCAATTCTATCTTCCCTCTCAAGGGTTAGTTTGGCCAAGCACACCCCAATAAAACAAAAACACTAAAATAAAACTTTCAAATAAACACTTAACAAGAAGCCATGAAAGCAAGCATGAAGCTTCACAAAACCATTACAATAACATAACAATGAAATCTTCATTTTACATACAAGAAAAAGAAAGATTCTTCCATGAAAAGGCCACCAACCTTACTCCAAGCTATGACAAAAGAGGGTTGAGAAGATCTTCCTTTCCTACAATCCTTTCTTCCTTGCTAAGTCCACCAAAACCCGCTAAGTCCACTAGAAGTCTCCAAAATTGGAGAGTGGGAAAGCAACCTACCAAATTCCTCTCCATCCCACTAAAAAGGAAAACCCTACCTAACCTCAAAGATGATTGGATACACTATCCAAGGGTTCTCTCTCCAACAAGAGGAAAATTCAAAATTGCAAAGATAGGAAGACATGACACACTTCCCAATTTTGTCATATTTTAAAAAGACATCTTTTGAAGAGGCAAAAATGGTCTAAAAATATCTTATTGGTTAAAATTTGACCCCCAACCCAAAGTACACCTATGGGGTAATCTAATTTTAACCCTAACTAATCCTTTGGGTTATTTTTTGCTTCTCAAAAGTCTACTAAGAGTTGACTCACAAAAATTTAAAATAAGATTCCCTCCCAAGGCTCAACAACCAAGATACCTAACCTTGGGATTCTACAAGGTAACTCAAAAGTGAAAGAGAACTAATAAACAATGCACCTGGCCATGCAAACTCACACACATGTGTCAATTGACACCGCAAAAGTAACAACACATCACTACACACATGGTATTCCAAGTAGACATTAATTTAAAATTAAAATAAACAAAATTTAAATAATACAATAAAACATTACTTTACAACATTATATATCACAGTGAGGTTATTTCTCCCTTTGGAGATAACCTTGGCTTTACAAGATTTCTACATGCATCCATCTTTAATTTCCCCTTATTTAATCCATGGTCATTTTTTTGCACACTAGATAAAATATCAGTAGCTCATGAAAAATCAAATGATATATACATATAAAATACATCATAATTAATCACACTCAAAACATCATATGATCTAAATGCATCCACACTTAATCACAAGGTAATCACAAAATTTTCAATAATACCTTTCCTAAATTCAAAGCAAGTTAATCCAAGAACACAATGATATATCAATTAACCTAACATATTAACCAAGATCATTCCACATAGACTTTTCTGGCATAAGCATAAAATTAAAGCATAATATTCTAAATTAAATAATTAATCAATTACCATAACATCAAGACCTAAAAATCAAATCATAGAAATATGTCCTAAACCATTTACAAGCAATATTTCAACTGATTCACTTTTCTTGCATTAATATAACGTCAAAGCATACCATGCAAAATCTCTTACTCAACATCAGGACCTAATGATCAATTCTCTATTAATACATGTCTCAACATAGCATAGATTCAAATGGTCATTTACGTAAGCATTCATATCCAATAAAAATATTTCAATATTTAGAAGGGGTACATTCTACCTACTCAATTCTTGACACCACACAGTGCACACCTATCCTACTTCATTTCTTCTAGAAAATTACATACATTTGGAAAACAATATTTAACTACATTAGAATATATATAAATTTCATTTTTCTCTTATAATTTTAGTTGCCTTGTTCTAATTCAATTTCCACAAAACATGCAGTCAATATTATTATCATAAAGATCAGTTAAATTTAATTAATCCTATATCCAACATAAGAGCGTCCTAGAATTATTTTCATGAGTACATAAGTTACAAGAAAAGGAGTACATCACAAATGGTGGTCAAGCCTCTATCCATCAAGACACAAATCCATATGTAACAACATAACTCTCTAATTATCGAGTCTATAATGCAGAAAGATAATACAAAGATAGAGTCTCTTAAAATACCTAACACGAATTCAAAGATAACGTCCTGATGAACATAAGGAAAAGTTGGGCAAGGTGCATCTCATGATGCCATAAAATCATAATGTGGATACCAATCACTATTGATGCAGGGGCATTCTAGGGTACTCAAAAAATCTGAATGGTGGTGTGTTGAATTGGTTTTGTATTACTCGGTTGCAGCTTTAACCGATGGTCTTGTATATTGAAAGAAGCTCAGTCGCTGAAGGAACTTAGTGAAACCTTAGGCACTCGGTGGAACTTGTACTTGGTGATGCTTGTGGTGCTTAGTTGACATTCTTACTCGGTGATGCTTGGTGTGCTTTGTTGTTTCATTGGTGCTCGGTAGTTCTGGTTTACCGATTGGAGTTCCTTAAGTTTTGGTTGGCCGACTTGGTGTTTTTATTGTTGGTAGATTTTGTTGTATTATCCTGTGTGGATCTAGAGGCCGATATGGAGGATTGATTTTTTGTAAGGCTTTTTGTGAGCTGACTGTTGTTGCATTTAATATTTGTTCATAGTAGAAGATGACTTGGCTTAGGAGTTAATTATTTCTTCTAGCCGACTTTTGGTTGAGGAAATGTATTTAAGGAGTGCTTGGGTAGATGTTTAGAGAGTCAGTTAGTGGGGTAGATTGAGAAGGATAGCAATTGGATGCTGCGAGATCTTGAAGATCAGATTCTTTATTTGATAGTTGTAATAGTAGAGCTAGTGGTTTGCATGCTTGGAGACAAGGAGATTGCTTGGAGGCTTGCAAGGTCAAGTTTAGATCTACCTTAGTGTTTCTATTAGTTGCTAATGTGTTTCAGAAGTGGACTAGCTAGGAGATTGCAAAAATACTTTGTAAGTGTTTGTATTTGGCCCTAACCAAGAAGGCCTTACAATCGGGCATGTGTAATGAAAACTCTGTTGAAACATTATCTTGTTGTGCTATTCCACATTGTTGGTGTTTGGTTGCAAGTTTCTACAGTCCTTAATTGGATCCTCCTTGCTTGGACTGCATCAGATGGCATCAGAGCTTGAAGTTCTTGAGCATGTGAACCAGTCTCCAAGTTGAGGATGTTTGCACCAGGGCCTTGGTTGGTGATTTGTTGCCTTAGGTTTTCAAAGATCTTGAAGGATGCCTCTGAAAAGATTGGACCCTAGAGAGATTGCATATCTCTGTGATGTGGTGGAATTGAAGATTACAAAGAAGGTTAAAGTTGATTTCAGATTTGAGATGGAATTGATGAAGAATGACATGGTCGTTGAGGTCATGAGAGCTATTGCTAGTATGCCAAGGAATCTTGGTACTGAAGATGGTTATGAGGAAGCTGCTGAAGACTTTGAAGTTGCTAGATCTAGAGGAGATGACTGGAGAGATAGATCTAGTGAAGACAGAATTGGTTAGTTGCATGGTTCTTTAAGTACTAAGTTGAAAGGACATGCTACTCTTTGGTGGAAATAATTACAAAGAGATAGAGAAGATGAAGGTGAAATGAAGATCAATCGGTGGAGGTTGATGGTGACTAAATTGAAAGCCAAGTTCATACCTTTTGACTATGAGCTTGAATTGTTTAAGAAGTTGGAGAATTTGAAGAAAAAAGATTTGACTATAGAGGACTATACTAAGGAGTTCTATAAATTGACTATTCAGTTTAGACATAGAGGACTTGGTAAAGAAAAGGTAGCTTGGTATGTGAATGGTTTGAGATTTAATATTCAGTGAGCTTAGTATGCTAAAGATTGATTTAGTTGAAGATTCTTATCAGTATGATCTGAAGGCAGAAGATAAGTTGAAAAGGAGACAACATGGCAATTCCTGAGGGAAGAAGAAGCTTGATCACTCACTGAAGGATAAACCGACTGTTGAAGATGAACTGAAACCTGTGGAACTAAAGAAGAAGACATGTAGGGTTATCTTTAAGGGAACTTGTTATAACTGTGGTGAAGAAGGATATAGATCTTTTGAGTGTACATAGAAAATTTTTGGTGATGGAAGGAATGTTGTGGTGAATAAGAACATTCAGAATGAACCCGAATCTAAGAACTTGCTAGTTCGGAGAACACTACTAAGTGCAAAGGTGGAACCTTTTCAGAGGAGTAATTTGTTCAAAACTCGGTGCAAGTTAGGATGTAAAATTTGTGATGTAATTGTGGATAGTGGTAGTAGTGATAACCTTGTAGCTAAGGACATGGTTTAGAAACTTGGTTTGGAGAGAATGAGACATCCTTATCCTTATAGAATTGGGTGGTTGCAAGATGTTCATGCTATAGAAGTGAGGGAGGAGTGCCTTGTTGATTTTCAGATTGACCAGTATAAGGATCAAGTGTTGTGTGATATTGTGGAGATGAATAGTTGTCACATATTGCTCGATAGACCTTCGAAGTATGATTGTAGAGCTATGTATGAATGTGTCAAGAATGTATTTACTATTGAGAAGAATAACATGAAGCTTTCCTTGATGCCTTTGCTAAATACAACACTCGGTAGGAGAAACCTAAGATTTGGTATATGAGATGAGTTGAAGAATCTTGAAAGGATTGATCAATATGGAGAACAGACTTGTGTGTTATCAAGGAAAGACTTGAAAAGATAGAGGAAGCAGAAGTGGAAGAGTATGAAAGGTGAAGAGTTGAAGGGCTTGTATGTGAAGAACCAGTTTGGGGTTTATGTGCTGAATCCTGGAAGATGTTCTTCTAGCCTATGAGAACATCTTTTTGAACCTAGGGTGTTTGATGTAGGGGAATTCTAGGGTACTTGACAAATGTGCATGGTGGTATGTTGAATTGGTTCTATGTTACTCAGTTGTAGATTTAACCGATGATCTTGATTATTGAAAGAAGCTTAGTCGCTAAAGGAACTTGATGAAACTTTTGGCACTTAGTGGAACTTGTACTTGGTGATGCTTGTGGTGCTTGATCGATGTGCTTGCTCAGTGATTCTTGGCGTGCTCAGTTGTTTCACTGGTACTCGGTAGTTCTAGTTTACCGACTGGAGTTCTTGAAGTTTTGGTTGGCCAACTTGGTGTATTTATTGTTGGTATCTTTTATTGTATTCTCCTATGTGGATCTAGAGGCCGACATGGAGGATTAATTATTTGGCTATTTGTGAGATGATTGTTGTTGCATTTAATATTTTTTTGTAGTAGAAGCTAACTTGGCTTAGGAGTTAATTATTTCTTCCAACTGACTTGTGGTTGAGGAAATGTATTTAATGAGTTCTTGGGTAGATGTTTAGAGAGTCAGTCAGTGGGGCAGATTGAGAAGGATAGAAATTGGATCCTATGAGATCTTGAAGATTAGATTGTTTATTTGATTGTTTTAATAGTAGAGCTAGTGGTTTGCATGCTTGGAGACAAGGAGATTGCTTGGAGGCTTGTGAGCTCAAGTTTAGATCTTCCTTAGTGTTTCCATCAGTTGTTGATGTGTTTCAAAAGTGGACTAGCTAGGAGATTGCATAAAGACTTTGTAAGTGATTGTATTTGGCCCTAGCCCGGAAGGACTTACAGTCAGGCATGTTAATGAAATTTTGTTGAAACATTATCTTGTTGTGTTATTCCACATTGTTGGTGTTTGGTTACAAGTTTTGACAATCCTTAATTGGATCCTCCTTTCTTGGACTGCATCAATTGCATTCACATGACTAACTCATCCCTAACTGTAAGGGTCACCAGAATGCAATTCAAGACAACATCCTATGTCTCCAAGTTCACGCAAAATATCAAAAACATGCTCCAAAAAAATCCTCCTAGCGGACTCCACCTCACATGGGACCAACATGACCTTGCCCTTAGAGTGTGACTATCGAAACCACACCATTAGGATGTTCGTTCAAGGAGGCAAACAAGGGAGGCACTACAAAATCTTCCATACCAAATGTTTTCACTATCTCCTTGATGTACTTAGATTGAGTAATATAGATACCTTTTTTCATCTGGTAAAATTGCAAACCAACAAATAATTTGATCTCACCAACCATAAACATTTCAAATTCAGTTTGCATCTCATTTGAAAAGGTTTGACATAGGGCATCTTGTCCTCCAAATATGATATCATCAACAAAGATTTCAGCTAACAAAATCTCTTTACCTTTTTCAGTCTTCAAATACAGATTGCTATTGTCATTTGTCCTTAAAAATCTAATCTTTATTAGATAATTATGCAGTCTCTCATACCATGCTTTGGGGGCTTTCTTTAATCCATACAATTCCTTATGTAGTTTAAAAACCATATTCTTCTTTCTTGGGTCAATAAAATTCTTTTGGTTGATCAATGTATACTTCTTCTAATATCTCATTCAGGAATGTAGATTTGACATTCATTTGATATACTTTGAATCCTTTATATGTTGCATATGCAAGTAGAGTCCTCACTCCTTCCACTCTTGCAACTAGGGAAAATGTCTGCCCATAGTCAATGCCTTCTTCTTGTGCATATCCTTTGCATACCAATATGGCTTTGTTCCTAGTGACTTCTCCATATTCATTTAGCTTATTTTTGAATACCCATTTTGTTCCAGTAACATTCTTGTCTTCTGGTCTTGGCACTATTGTCCAAGTTTGGTTTTTCTCTAATTGTTCTATTTCTTCATTCATGGCTTGTATACAATCTTAATTCTCTAAATAATCTTTTACTATATTAGGCTCAAATTCACATAGTAAGCATGTATGATCTTTCAACTTACTTCTTGTCATAACACCAGATTCTTTATCTCCAATGATTTTTTTAGGCTTATGATGTCTTCTTACATATTGTGCCAATGTAGGTTCAGATTTTGTTTCTCCTTGGTCTTGATCTTCAGGTTCATCTTGTATATTCTCTCTCTCTTCTTCTAATTGCTAGACAGAATCCTCCTAATGCTCAAAATTTTCTTGTTGTGGCTTGGTAGATTCATGTTGTTCTTCGACATCTGGTTTATGTGCATTACTAGCTTCTCCTTCTTCCATGTATACAAAACATATGTAATCTTCAAGTTCTTTCTTGCACTCAACTTCATTCTTTTCTACATATTCATCGACTCTAACATTTGCACTTTCCATAATTTTGTTAGTGTTAGAATTCAAACACTTGTAAGCTTTTCTCTTAGTGGAATATCCTAGGAATATTCCTGCATCAGTTTTGGCATCAAGTTTTCCATTCCTATTTTCTTTTAGTATATAATATTTACTTCCAAAGACTTTAAAATATTTCATATTAGGTGCATATCCATACCATAACTCAAAAGGTGTACCATTTGTATCTTTCTTGATTTTTACTCGGTTCAAGGTATAAATAGATGTACTTACAACTTATCTCTAGTACTTTTGTGCAATATTGTTCTCTATCATCAGTGTTCTAGCACAATCCATAGTTGATTTGTTTCTCCTTTCTGCTATACCATTCTGTGGAGGTGTCCTTGGTGCAGACATTTGTCTCTTTATTCATCTATCATTACAAAATATATTGAACTCATTTGATATAAAATATCCTCCTATATCAGATCTCAAAAATTTCAAGATTTTACATATTTCTTCTTCAAATTTTTCCAAATACCACTTAAACAACTGAAAGGCATCAAATTTCTCTTTTAAAAATAACACAATCATCATTCTAGAATAGTCATCAACAAATATAATGAAATTCTTATCACCACATTAACTTTTCACACCCATAGGTCCACAAAGGTCAATATGAACCAATTCCAAAATATTGTCAGAAGTATGTCTTTCTCTTAAAACTAGACTTTGTCAGTTTTCCCAATTGACATTGTTTACACATCACATTATCAAGTTTCTTCAATCTTGGAAAACCTCTAACTTTCTTCATCTTGCTGATATTTACCAAATTGTCAAAGTTTACATGACACAACCTCTTATTCCATAACCATACATCATCAAATTGTGCAAACAAACATGTTTCTTTAGATAGGTCTACATAGAACAAATTACCTCTTATATATTCTCCACTTCCAATTATTTCACTAGTGGCATCAAATATTTTAGCCTTTCTGTGATGAAATTCAACTTGGTAACTAGTATTGTTAAACTGTACAACACTTAACAAATTATAGTTAAGACCTTCAACCAAATAAGCATTATCACATCTAATCTTATCAATTAATCTTATTGATCCTTTTCCTTTCACAACACATGGTGCATCATTACCAAACTTAACACTTCTACCTTTGTAATGATTTAGGGTTTCAAACTTAATTTTATTACTAGTCATGTGATGTGAGAAACCACTATCAATAATCCATTTATCACCTTTAATAACATATGAAATAAGTGCAGTTTTCTCATCTTCATCAAAATCATATTTCATAGAAACATAAAAAACTTCTATATCACATTCATCAGATTCACTAGTTTCACTATCAGTTTCCTCTTCAACAATATATAAAGATTCTTACCTTTGTATTTGTAGTCTTTGTATCTTCGGTGATCTGTGTCATTTATTTTTTGTTTGTACTTTCTTTCCCTTCTTTCATTCTTGTTAGTCTTTTCAGAGCATCTTGTTGCAATATGGCCAACTTTGTTACATGAAAAATAGATTATAGGAAGTTTACCTTTGTATTTTCCTTTTCCTCTCTGTAGCCTCCTAGCCATAAGTGCCTCAAGATCATCTAGATCATCATCAAAAGTGTCACTATCACTACTCACACATCTCTCTTTTCCCTTCTTAGACTTATGAAGAACCATTTGACACTTGAATGTAGATTCAATGTTGTGAATAGTGAATTATCAAAATTAGACAACTCAAAAGTAGTAAGCTTTCCAACAAGACTTTGCAAAGTTAGGACATTACTAGGATTAAATCTTGATTCTTGTATTGCAGAAACTCTAATAGAATAGATAATAAGCAAGTTTCTCAACACTTTACTAATAACAGTTTCATTATCAATGTTTCCATTAGCTCCTCCAATAGCATTTACTACCTCCTTAATTCTACCACAATATTGAGCAACATTTTCACCTTCTTGCATTTTCATTTCATCAAACTTACCTCTCAAGCTTCCAAATTTGGCTCTTAGTACATTTGTGTCCCCACCATAGATAGTTGCTAGAGTTTCCCACATTTGCTTTGCATTAGTACAATCCTTCATGTCTTCAAATTTAGGATAGCTTAGGGTAGATGCAATTTCCAACATTGCCTGTTTGTGTTCTTATTTTTCTTTCATCTTCTTGGTAGTCAAAGGTGCAACAGGTGTTACATATTCATTTTATACACAGTATTTTTCCAAATCACCAATACCAGCTAGGTGCAATTTCATCAAACTCTGCCATGCAAGGAAGTTCTCCTTGTTCAGCTTTGGTACCTCTTTTTTTGTACATCTTGATCATTAGCTTCAAGTACCTTACAAAAATTTCTCTACAAGCACCAACAACTAAGATACCAATTGTTATAATGATTTTAGAATAACTAAGAGGGGGGGGGGGGGGGGGGGTGAATCAGTTATCCTCAGGTCTAGATTACCAATTCAACTTTCTAGCTCTTCAACAAACTCATATCTAATCATCAATTCACTCAGTCTCTATAACATATATCAGTTACATAAAACTTGCAATCCACTTGTCCAAAAGTAATCAACTTGTAGAATATAAAAATTTCAACAAAATTCACATCAAATAACATTCACATAAGCATAACACCAGGGTGTAATGTGGAAACCCAATTTGGAAAAAATCACTTGTAACATGCTACTGATTTTCACTCTTTTTAAGTGAGATCTGTGAGAAGCCAACCCTGTTAAAGGTTTACAATACACACTGCTAGGTGTGACCCTATTAAAGGATTTAATCACCCTATTAAGAGTGTCCTGGTTAGAGAGCTTAAGAAAATTCCATTAGAATGTCATCTTGATTAAAGGGTTTACACAATGACTATTAAGTTAACCTTGATTAGAATGATTTAGACTGATACAATGGTTAGAAAGTAACATTAGGTTTTGATCTAAAATATACAACTCACTTTGCAAATATAGATCCAATTCACTCATATACTGATTTACTGATTGACCTTCATTTCCATCTCCATCTCTAATCTGCTCAGAATTCTATTCAAGAAATTACCACAACTCTGTTTAGCTCTTCACAGCTTCACATTAGAATTTTTATTAGATTCATCAGTCAATAACATCAACCTCTTCCACATACTATTTTACCTCACAATTAGGTCATCCTTATACCTCCTTGATCAGGTAGATTAATCTTTTTCCGCTTAATCTCACTAGTAAATTTTAGCCTGATTTTTTACGCGGATTAGTCAATTTTTCGATGCAAATTGGTTGACCAAATGACCATTATAGTTGTCAAACTTTCTGTGTCGATTATTTGACATGTTATATTGTTGTCAAACTATCGACCGATCTGACGTCAAAATAATCACTTCAATCATGAAGAATGTTTGACATATCTTTCATCTCTTTCGACCAATGTTGGTCGAAATAATCGCATAGTTGGTGTAAATAGCTGACATATATTTTTGCATTTTTGACCACATATGGTTAGAAAATCAATTGATGAAATACGTCGACTGTATAGCATTGGCATCAAACTTAAGGTAGTGGCATTGAAATATTGATGGTCAGTTACGTCGAGAGTATAACATTCTCATCGTATGTACAGTCTTTGTTGATAAAAAAATTGATAATATATTCAGTTTAAATATATATATACATACATACATACATACATACATACATACATACATACATACATACATACATACATATATATATATATATATATCTATGTATGTATGCATGTATGTATATATATAATATATATATATTATGAAATCTATTAATATATTATAGTGATTTATGGGTGCCATCTATAAGTACATTAGTTAGTGTTCAAGTTATTGGATAGAATATAAAAGAATAATAATGAACTGCAATAAAATTCACTTGGAGATTACAAGTTAGCGATTAGTTTGGAAGCAACATTTAGGTTGGGTCCCATGGGGGAGCTTCCTAAAAAATTTCAATGCTGATGTTGCTGAAATTTTTTAGGATTATTTTACAATGGATGGTGCCATGAATTTTGTAGTGCAGTTTAAGCTTTAAAAAGCTCTAAAATTTATGGAAGCTGGTGGTCTCATGAATTTTATTTTTAGCATATTCAATTCAACAAAGTAATCAAATACAAAATAGTAAAATAGCTAATTGGTAAAAGTTGGAAAATTTGAAATGATTGACAAGTAGCAGACAAAAGCCTAAGCTAGTGGGGCACTTTCTAGACCCCTACATTTTTGACGCCACTACCTTAAGTTTCAAAGCCAATGCTACCAGCAATGCCCTCAACATTGATAGGAAGTATCTGTAGTTATAGACTAAAATAGAGTGGGTGCCTTATAATTGAGCATATATAAAACCAAAAATCAAAACATTTGAATGGAATCTTTCATAGATGGGATTTCTAGTATATAGGGAAATTGGACCAAGAAGGTCAACACCTCAAATCAAAGTTTCAGAGCATTATAGAAGCCCAATTTCTATGTTACTAGGCATACCAACATGCTTTTATATTGATGAGTTTGCATGAAGTATGATTCCTTTGGAGATGGTAATCATGGCAACTTTAGCCACTAGATCCCATCCACTTCCTCAAAATTTGTAAATTGTTTCCTTAGTGCTAAATATTATAATGGGTAAACCTCAATTTTCTAAATTGCAAAATATGCCCAAAATCTGAGTCTTTTCCAAAAATATTTCTCAAGTTTAAATTGGAGAAGGCATACCTCAGACATAATAATCCATGGGATGCCCCCCATACCAATAGAGAAGGAGATAATGCAATCCTATGTCAAAGAGCAAAAAACATTCAAATTGATCACTAGGCATTGACTATAATGGAAGTGTGATCATTTGCATTCAAATTAGAAAAACTAAGAGGTAACTTGAACCCTAAGCTTACCATTAAACCAATTAAAGCCAAAATACCGGAAAGATAAGAAGCTCCCAGCACATGATTCTACAAGAATGAAGCATGAGATCAAACTTAAAAGTGAGGAATTACTTAAGTTTTATAATTCAGATCATTAAAATAAATAAATAGTTCCAACAATAGGAATTTTTTTTTTTTCCTTTTTGTCCATAGAAAATGCAAAAATTAATGCTTGCAAATGTCTTGAATTTGTGACAAAAGAAATGTTGTGGTAGTGAAAAAGAGTACCTTTAGGTAGACTGCAATGCCTATGAGAAAAAGGCTGGCTGTCATTCTCGTAGATGAGATCTAAGAAAGTGAAAGAAATGATATGTAATTTTCTTAAAGGGAGTCAGTTAAATATGTGAATTTTCCAATGTGGTAGCATTAATATAACTATTTAATTTATTTACCATGAGGAGAAGATGCCTACCAGCCCTGTCCATTAACTATGCAATGAATCCAGTCATTAGAACCTATATGACATCAGTGTACAAGATCAAGGCTATTAGTTCTATATTAAAAATGATAAAGGCCTTATTTCAAATCTTTTGTCAAGCAATTAACTGAAGAACTTCTAGCTTTCACAATCACTTGAACTCCAACCAGTCCAAGGGAGGCAACTTCAACATCTGAGATTCCTGTAGGATTAATTAGAAATTAGTTGTCATTTTCATTCTAGATTGCACACTATTTCCCTAGTAGTTTACACATCTCTTACAAGACAGTCATCTTCAAATTAAGAATATCCTACAAATATAAGACTACCCTTTGTTCTTCTTCTATTTTTGGCCAGGTACTTACCTCATAATTTAATATACTTTTGAATCACATGGTCCTACTTTTTTCATTGTGTATATGTTAACATAATTTCTTTCTTTCTTGTCTGCCAAATATTTTGTAGGTTGAGGTATGTGCAATGCATGCATTCTAACATTATTGTGTATGGACTGCTATTGGTTGGTAGAAAAAATAATTTTTAATAAAACAACTCACTAGTAGATTTGAAAATGGAAGCATTGTAGAACATGATGCCACTTATTCCCGTCAATTGCTACAATACAAGCAGCCCAATGCCAATTTGAAAACAAACATTCTAAAATAATAAGACTCTTATACATGTATTTCCATCAGTAAAATATTTGAAGTATAGCACTTGTTCACATAAATCAACCAAGATCTATAAAAATAACCATTAGGACAGATGAAGCAAGCATAAAAGAGGAAAATCAGATTAAGGAAGCCATGGATGAATTTGTAAAGCGACTATGCTAAATGATCTTCTAGGGAAGATGTTAGTCCAGTAGAGATTACTAGCAAGGTGGTTAGTAGAATTTGCAATGAGA
This sequence comes from Chamaecyparis obtusa, assembly GCA_027943335.1. Taxonomy (NCBI): domain Eukaryota; kingdom Viridiplantae; phylum Streptophyta; class Pinopsida; order Cupressales; family Cupressaceae; genus Chamaecyparis; species Chamaecyparis obtusa. Next base: position 363,462 of record BSBK01006485.1, on the reverse strand, counting down.
AGGTGAGCATCTAGCCACAACTTAGCATAACAGAGCTTGAAGGCTTTCAAGTAGAGGACTTTGGTGGATCGTGGTGTTGCTGGTATGTGGAACAAAGGGTATAATTGGGAAGCTAGTCTGCTTAAGAAATGAAAACACACACATATGTGAAGGAATGTGAAAGTGGACATATAATGGAAATACACCTTTTTTGGAGGATATGTTTAGATCCTCGGACAACTTGCATTATCAAAACACATTTCAATATTGTAATTATACTTATGAATTAAATCCATGCCAAAACAATCCACTCCTTTGAAATACTTTCAATGATTGTACTTATCAATGCTAGAGCAAAGGAAATCTAATATGCAATATGAGATTTCTTGGACTATGATCAAGTGCATTAAACATAATGGGAAGCATGGTATATTGAAGACAATGTATCTGTATGCACCCTAAAATGGTCGCCTAGACTATGGGCCCCCATTCCTCAATTTATCAAATGACGGAATCAATTTATCAATTTCTTGAATCAATGCCTTGCAATATTTTCAATTCAAATCAATTTTCTTGATCAAATCGTAATTAATTCAATTATTTCAATATTTCCTAAGGTTTGATCATTTTTTAAGAGAACATGCTCCCTTTTAATTAAATTAAAAAAAAAATCTTTTAAATAAATAATAAAATCCACCTTATCCTATGTGTGCACATGAAAAAGGAATTTCTAAATTTAAAATAAAAAGAAAAAGACTTTTTGTCTACACATTGAATGCACACTTTCCAAGATGAGTGAAATCTCCTTTTGCCTCTTAATCTCTTCCACACATCTTTTTGCCTCTTAACCATGTCCATTGATTTTCCCTCTTGAGAATCTTGTGCACCAAAGTCAAAATGAGAATTTTTCTCCACCCTTGGATTTTACCTCTTAATCTCTACCATTCATTGCTCTTTAAAAGGAGCCCTCTCCTTTGTATTTTAGGCATCCAGGTTTTAGAGATCTAGATTTTATGTTATTTTTATGATGCAGGTTTGGAGAGCAATTTCAGAGGAGAGTTTGAGCACTTCATCTTGAACATTGCAACTTCTCTTTTCTTATCTTCTTCTCTCATGACTCCATGGCAATACATTTAGATTACTCTTTCACTTTCATGGTAGGTTAGATTTATATTTCATTTCATAGAATAATCTTGCATGCGTATTTCCTTTCATAGATTAGTTTTCTTTCATGCATTGTTATCATATAGAATAGCTTCCATTTTCATTTGCATGCATATTTGATGATCATGGAGACTAGCATTCTTTCTTTTCCTCTTTGAATCTCTCATTTTATGGTGTACTTGCATGGGCACAAACTAGGTCTAAACTGAGGGCCTCTATTATAAACCCTTGCACTCTATGAATAGAGAGCTATGAGTCACCATTTGAGACCTCATTCTTGAGAAATCTTGGATATAATGACTCATAGAAGTGTGTCAACATTTTAGCACACATTTTTGGTGCCCACCATGGGGTTGATGCTCCTGATTTTCCTTCATTTTATTTAGATTTTCAGATTTTCTAATCTTTACATGGTTATTTTTTTAAAGTTTTTCAAGCCTAACCCTTGTGCAGGATGAGTTGAAGACAAAACCTAGGGTTTTTTTGGAAGATTTGATCATATCTCACAAATGGCTTGGAGTTTTGGTCTGAAATTGTTTTTGCAGGTTGGTGACATATCAAAAAAGCTTCAGTAAAGAATTCATAATTTTTTGAGGTATTGTGAATTTTTTATATTTTTTCTTTATTTTTCATAAAAAATTAATTTTTGGCACAAATCAGCATATTTTTTAGAAATTTTTACATTTTCAAATTTTTTTTTAAATTATATAGGGGTTCCATTCTTTGTGTTTTAAATTTGGATGCAATATCATAGCTCGTTTGGTCAATTTATGAAAACTAGTCTATTTTGGGAAAACGGTTCCCTAGGGCACAAATGAAAAGATCTTTTTAAAATTATGACATTTTTGGAAATATCTCTATATTTTAATAGGGGTCTATTTTTTGCATTTAGGGTTTGGAATCATAATTCATGTCATATAGGTCCAATCTTGTTGACTAGGTCAAAAATCACAATTAAAAAAAAGGGGCATTTAATGATTAGCTTGCACTAATTTTCCACATGGTTCAATGCATGATATGATTTTTCATTTGCATTATTTTTTGGTTATTATTTCTCCTAACAATTGATTTTCAGATCTAACCCTAGGGTTTGCAAAAGTTGAATATACGTTGCATATCTTGTTTTCTTGTTTGCTTGTTTTCTTATTGGAGAGTTTGTGGCTTATTTGCATAGAAAAGCTCAACAAAAATAAAAATAAGGTAAAATATAATAAGTGCGTTTATTTGGAATTGAGGTATTTTGTTGCATCTCTATAACATTTTGATTTTGGAAATAAAAATGAACTTCTCATGTGTTTGACTTGAGTGTTTCTCACTTTCGTAGATCACACTTCCAATTTTTGCTCTAAAGGAAAGAATGAATCTAGATTTTCTTTCTCACATATATGTTTCACATAGTAATTAGTCCTTATGAACACTATTTGTGGCATTCTTGAGAGAGTGGGCTTCATTCACTTGCCTTACATGCAAAGCTCTTCTCAACGATAGATCCCCTTGTAGGTAGGGAAGGACTTGTTATCATCTCATTGTCCCACTTGGTTTAGTCTTCAACATTTGATGGTACATTCTCTCTTGGTCCCATTTAGAGAGATCGGTAGTCATTGTTGTTGGCATACAAACCTTGGTGAAGTGATTTCAACTTAGCGTGTCAATTAATCTACTTGCTATGTTTGGGTGAGGTGAAGAGGCTAGAGGAGTATGCTTTGTTCCATTTTGGGCACATTAGAAAATTAGAACCCTTGAATCCAAGATAAGTCCCCATGTGGTCCATATTGTGAGTCTTCCCTATTAGAGAGGGTTAACCATAATGGACACTCCCTTTATTAGGTAAACTACATGGATGGAACCTCAAGTGGTATTAGTCATTCCTGCCATGGAGCAACAACCGCTATATAAATGTCCTTGTGGAAGCAATCTCCATAGGTGTGGTCTCTTGTTGGGTTGTCAGATCTCCTCAGCAGCTCCTGATTGATTAAATTCTTGGACTATGTAAAAAAATCACTGCACCGGGATTGGATTTTTCCCACTTGATATTGCAAGAGTTGCACATCCGACCATTAATACAAACCATAGCGCAACCAACTTTTTCTTTTCTAGGACTATGTGTGTGGCTGAAATTTTTTTGAGAACATACACAAGTAGAGTCCTTAGGGAGTAGAATAATATGTTACTATTCTTGTTCATGCACAAGGTTTCTTTGTCCCTTTCTCATTATTTGAAGACAACTGTTTGCTTGAACTCCCCGATTTCTATCTTGTGTGCCTGACTAATGATAAGAATCTGTTAATGCATCTAGTTGGTCAATTAAAATGAACAAAAACTGAGTTCCTGAGTCGAGAAAAATAAATTTTTATAGCTTGTTGTAAGAACCTTTTGTGTGTGTGAATTTTGTACCTAGCTATAGACACAACACTTCAGTAAAACATTAGAGGTTAGCAAAAATTGAAATCTTGCAAGTAATTGAAACTATGCTAACCAGGCGATTTACTATCTTCTAGTAGGTGCGAGTATGATGTGAGTTGATTTTGAAAGGAATAATGCAGTAGTGAAGGAGCTAGTTCACAATTCAAAGCTCATTCAAATAGTGAATTGCTATAGGTAAACCCACATGAGTTTTTATACTTGAAGTGAAGAAGGTTGTACAACCTTAAGACCTTAGTGCTTGCATTTTGTTAGATGCGTCTATTGGGACTACAAGAGTTTATGAAATTGTAATCATCTAAAAATTTGATCACTAACAAACTCAACCTCATAGGAGAGGAATCCTTGGGAATAACAAAAGATCTAGAAGCCAAAATAGGAGTAAGCAAGACTTTGTTCCTTCTTTTACTCATGATTCCCCCTTACAAGGCCAGCAAATACCTGATGACCATCAAGAGGAGGTCGCTGCCCAAGAATCCTCATCTGAAACAACCCTTCCTAATTCTGAGAAAATTTTTTAAGAAGTTTTTGAATTGGAAAGAAAGATCCAGGAGCAAATTCAAATAAGGCAGAAAAGAGAAAAGGAAAAGGAGGAAAAGATTAGACATGCTATGATTAGAGCAGAGCAGTTGAAGAAGTAATTGTTGGACTTTGAAGCCATAAATCATGTTCCAGTAACTGAGCAAATAGAGGACCGCCCTCTTGTCCAAAAAAATTATGACATAAGAAATCCTTGGGACAAAGGTAAGAAAAAGGCTGTAGGGATTTCAATAAATGAACCAAATCCTGAAATGAAGTCCCTAGATCAAGTAGCAAGATTAGATGCTGATTTAGAAATGGCCAAAAGGGAATAGGAATTATTGGCCAAAGGGTTAGAAAAGGTAGAGCTAGAAGCCATTGCAGTAGAAATAAAAAGAAAGATTGACTTCCTTAAGCAATCTTCTGGACCCACCAATACACTTTCCACTTCTCAAACACAAGGTGCAAATGTGTTGAACACTGCTAGAACTCTAGGTATGCCCAGGACTTCTACTATTTCAAATATTCAAACATGCATAGGTGCTGGTCCATCTCAAATAGGATCCATACATGAGAGGCATAAGCAATTGGTTTTTATTGGGATTCCTAGTTACCCGAATCCCATGCCTGATCAAATCAGGAAAAAGCTTCCAAAATTCACTGGAAGCAATGCAGTTACTTTGAAGAACATTTGAAAAGATTCATTGATGTAATAGATTACTACAACATTGAGCCTAATGATGTGATCATGAAGCTTTTTGTTCAATCCCTGACCAAAGACGCTAGAGATTGGTTTAGAAATTTGCCTCATGATAGCATATGCTCATGGGAATAGTTCAAACATTTTTTCAAAGAACAATATGGTGATAAAACCAATGAAGGTTTCATGCTTAATGAATTCAACAACATCAAGAAAAATCCAAATGAGGGTGTTGTTGAGTTCAATGTCAGATTTCAGAAGGCAATGCATAAATTGTTGCAAGTTATCAGACTAGATGACAAGATTTGTTTGGTCACTTACCTGAATGCTTTTGATTCAAAAATGGGATATCTTTTGAGAGATAAAAATCCTAGAAATATTGCAGAGGCTTACAAGTTGGCCATAAAGATAGAAAGCAATAGAAGAATATCAGGAAAATTGGGAAGGAGGGAGGATTATAAGCCTTCAATCTCAAATAGACAGGAGTTAGGGAAATTTGACACAAAACCAAAAGATGATGATAGTTTGAAGAAAATGTTGAAAGCAATAAAAGAATTGAAGCCTAGTGAGGCAAGAAATAGTAGAGTGCAGGGAACTGATAGGCCATCCTTCAATAACTTTAAGAAGTTTCCAAGAACACAAAACTATCCCTACAACACTTAGTAGAAAGATGGGAAGCCAATAACCCCTGAAAGAAAAGATAAACCAATTGATAGGACCCAAGACCCCTTGCATATAAATATAGTAAATATGAGTGATGATTTTCATTGGTGTATTGTTTGTCAATCACCTCATGACCCCTATCACTATGCAATTTCTCAAAGTGTTTCTATAGATGAGGAGCAAGACAATAACAATGAAGAATCTTATGATGATCAAGGATGTGGTATGACTTCTTCATACATATATGATGAAATTGATTCCAATGAAGAAGATGAGGGCCAAGATGTTGGTAGTTCCCAAGTTAGAAATGAGATTTATCATTAGCAAGTGTTTTTTGATGAAGGAGACAGTCACTTGGATGTAGTCCAGTACAACACTTTAAGAAATGATGAACCAGTAGTGTTGAGAAGACCTTCTGATGAAGAAATTGCACAAATCATAGTAGACATGGTCACCCAAGCCAAGAGTAACTACAATTTGAGAAATATACTGGTGGGTGATATAGGTTAAAGATCATCTGGTATATTCATCAAAAAGATAGACAAAGATGTATAACAAACTCAAGACAAAAATAGGGTTGCTGATGTTGTTAGTAGGACTAAAATAAAAAAGAATGTAACATTTTCTCCCCCTAATGTGACTTACAGAGTAAAGCAAAAACCTCTACATAAAACTATTTTTTCTACCCAAAAGGAGGTCAAAACCTTGAACATGGATCAACGTGGCCTTATAGAACATGAAGAAAATAAGGAGGCTACTATCATTAAGCAAGATGTAGTTGACCCCAAGTATGTCCTAGTTGACATGGGAAAAATATTATCACAAATTACTGTCAAGGTCCCCTTATTAGAAATGATGAGAATAGAAGAGCATAAAGACAAGGCTTTGAGTTGGGTGAAAGGAGTTCTTCCTCCTGATGCCCAAAATTCCACCAAGACCAGTAGAATGGCTACTGTAGCAAGTGATTCAACTGAGAACCAGTGTGGGGAGATTATCTCTGAGATCCCTCAGATTTATTTGGATACTAATGTTGTAAGTACAGTGAAAGGAACTATTGATCCTTTCTTTCTATCCCTAATAGTAAATGGAAAATTGTTAAGAAATTGTATGATCAATTCAGGAGCCTCTAATATTGTTATGCTTGTAGAAATAATGAAATCTTTGGGTCTGAAAGTAGATACACCTCATGGAAGATGCCAGGCTATGGATTCAAGAGAGGTGCCTATTATTGGTACTATAAAGGCATTGCTTTACAGATCGGCAGCCTTCCCTAACAAGTTGTTAACAATGAGTGTTTTGGTGGTTGATATCTCACCACATTACAGGATGTTGTTGTCAAGGAAATGGAGTGCTTCAATGGGAGGTAGTATTCAGTGTGACTTATCCTTTGAAACTTTCAATATTGGTGGTGAAAATGTGAAAGTATCTAGAGAAAGTAGAACCCCACACATGATAGAGCTAAATAATATGGATGAGTTGAATTGTTGTGTGGATATTGATATGGAAAATTTTAGAGTGGAAAAGGCCATTTCACAAAGGGAAGATTCAGATCCATTAACTTAGGAACTGAAGGAATGGCAAGATAGACTATGGTAGATGTATTTTGATGGAGCATGCTCAAAAGAAGGCTTAGGAGCTAGAGTTCTATTCATATCTCCATCAGTACCACTTTTAAGTATTCATTCTCATTGACTTTTCAATGCAAAAATAATACTACTAAATATGAGGCGTTGTCATTGGGATTGAATATTGCTATCAAACATGGTATAAAATGTTTAAAGGTTTTTGTTGATTCTGAGCTTGTGGTGGCACAAGTTTGATCTAAATATGCTGTTAAAAATGGTAGATTAAAATTGTATAAACATGTAATCTGGGATCAAATTGAAATGTTTGATGCTTTTAATATATGTTGGGTAGAAAGATCCAAGAACTTAATGGCTGATTTTTTGGCCAATGTTTCTTTAAAGAGAGATGATTCAACTTTTTTTGGAGTGTCAATAGTTGAAATAAAAAGTAGAGCAGTTGTTGCAGACAACATTTACAATTGGCAGGTCTTTGAGGATGATCATGACATTTTGAAATTTATGCAATGCCTTGACATATATGAAGGTTAGCTTATAGACTACAACACATTGGTTGAGGAAATTGAGGGTAAGGACATGGTCATGGGAAATGAAATAATCCATTTGAGTTCAAATCATATCCCTAAGGGTTTAACTGAATTAAAAGCATTGTATAGTAGTCAAAATGATTATATGTCAAAAACAAGTAATGCTAAGGCAAAAGATCTGGAGGAAGTAAATTTGGGATCACATAATGCACCTCAAATGGTTTATATTGGGAAAGGATTAGCCCCTCAGCTGAGATATAACCTGATAAAGTTGTTAAGAAAGAACAAGCATGTGTTTGCATGGTCTTATGATGACCTAAAAGCTTATAGAGAGGACCCTTTCCAACATGAGATCCCATTAAAGCAAGATGTCAAACCATATAGACAGAAGTGAAGACCCATAAACCCACTATTGGCTCCTAAAATGTAGAAGTTTCTAGTCAAGTTGAGTGATGCAAGTATAATCCAACCTACAAGGCATTCAACTTGGGTATCTAAATTAGTCCCAGTCAGAAAGAAAAATGGTGATATTAGATTGTGTGTGGATTTTAGGAATCTGAATGTTGCATCATTAAAAGACAACTATTCACTACCCAACATGGAGGCAATGTTGCATAAAGTCACTGGATGTGAATTATTGTCTATGATGGATGGTTTCTCTAGGTATAACTAGGTGTTAGTAAAAGAGTCTGAGAAATTCAAAACAGCATTCACCACACCTTAGGGAACCTATGTTTATGTCAGAATGCCTTTTGGTCTCAGAAATGCTAGAGCAACTTTTCAAAGGGCCATGGATGTTGCTTTCAAAGAATATATAGACTTGTTTATGGTGGTGTACCAGGATGACCTAACTACTTATTCTAAATGGGCTGTTGATCATTGCTCACATCTAGAAAAGATTTTTGTCAAAGACCTAGAATATGGTGTGTCTCTAAATCCAAAGAAGTGTAACTTTGCAGTCAAAGAGGGAAAGTTGCTGGGACACATTGTATCAAAAGAGGGAATAAGAATTGATCCAAAGAGAGTTGAAGCTATCAAGAGGGTTACAGCACCCAAAAATCTTAAAGGGGTGCAATCCTTTTTAGGAAAAATCAATTTTGTTAGGAGATTCATTGCAAATTTTGCTGAAATTGTCAAACCCATAGTGAAGTTGCTAAAGAAGGATGTCAATTTTCAATGGACTACAAAATCTCAAGGTGCATTTGATAAAATTAAAGAGGTAGTTCAACAAGAACTTGTGCTTAGGTCTCCTGATTATACCAAGCCCTTTTCACTTTTCTCTTTTGCATCATTTCACACTATTGCTACTGTATTGTTACAAAAGGATAATGAGGGTTTTGAGCATCCGATTGCATTTTTTAGTAAATCTTTACAAGCTACTGAATTGAATTATGAGATGATGGAAAAGTAGGAATATGCACTGGTAAAAGCAGTAAAATCTTTTAGAACTTATCTATTTTGTGCTAAGGTAGTGGCATATGTCCCACATGCAGCAGTAAAAGATGTCCTTACTCAGTCTGAAGTTACTGGTAAAAGGTGCAAGTGGATCACTAGGATTCAAGAATTCAATTTAGAAATTTGTATCACTAAGCTTGTGAGAGGACATGGCTTGGCAAAGTTAATGACTAAAGAAAATATGGATTTAGTCCAGGATAATAATGAAGGAATTTCAGATATGACAATAACAAGTATTGAGTTGCAACCATACTATGCTGACATTGTACATTTCATTAAAAATGCCAGATGCCCAGAATATATGACAGATAATCAAAAGAGATCCATAAAATTGCAAGCACAAAAGTATACATTAATACAAGGGGACTTGTATTGGAAAAATAGAGATGGGATCTTGCTATTTTGCCTTGATAAGTGTTAGGCAGTGAAGGTTTTAAGTAAAATGCATGCTGGTGTTTGTGGAGGGCATTATTCGGCAAATACCACTACCCATAAGATTTTAAGGGCTGGCTATTTTTGGCCTACTTTTTTTAAGGATTCTTTCCATTTTGTTAATAAATGTGAGGCTTGCCAAAAGTTTGCTTCTAAATTAAAGTACTCAGGAGCACTATTGTTAAACCCAATAACTATTGAGGCACCATTTGCTATGTGGGGAATGGATTTTATAGGTGAGTTTGCTGAGAAATCTAGTGGAGGACATAGTTGGCTACTTGTTGCTACCGACTATTTCACAAAATGGATAGAGGCCATTCCCACAAAGAAGGCAACAAGTAAAGTAGTGTGTGATTTCTTACTTGATAATATTTTGACCAGATTTGGTGTCCCCATGAAATTAATTACAGATAATGCAATGTGTTTTAGATCAGATGAATTCAAGGAGTTTTGTAAAGACAATGGAATCATGACATCTTATTCATCTCCTTATCATCCTCAAGAAAATGGACAGGCTGAATCTAGCAACAAAAGTATCCTGACAATTTTGAAGAAAACACTTGAGAAAAATAAGAGAGCTTGGCATTCCAAGTTGAAATTGGCCTTATGGGAAGATATGATTATAGTAAAGAAGGCCACTGGGAAGTCTCCCTTTGAGCTTGTATATGGTCTATAGTCAAGGTTGCCTATAAACAATTTACTTCATGTTTATAAGTTTATACAAGATGAGGAATTGGATGTCTCAGAGCCAATGCAGGATAGGATCATGTAGTTGACTGAATTAGATGAAATGAGAAGGGAAAGTCAAAAGAGAAACATTAAGTTGCAACAAAAGATGAAGTACCTATTTGACAAGAGAGAAACTACCAAAAAATTCAAAACATATGACTTAGTGCTTCAATGGAATGTGAGAGCAGGAGATAAAGGGAAACACAAAAAGTTTGAATCATTGTGGCTTGGTCCCTTTGTGATTCATGAATGTTTTGGGAAAGACTCCTACTTGTTGAAGAATATGGATGATGAAGTTTTTGAGTTGCCAGTGCATGGGCAATTCTTGAAACCCTTCTTCAACTAAGTTTTTGATTTTCATGCATGTGTAAATCCTTTGTAAATTTTTTATAGGCTTGTTTCCTTTTAGGTTGCATGTTTCTTCCTGTTCTAGGTTAGTAAGTTTTTGGTTTGCGTCCTAGAGATCTATGGTTCTTGTTCAAAATTGCATTTCAACATCCTCAAATAGAGCCACTGTTGGTTGAAAATCTCAATTTTTGTTTTTTGCCCCAAAAGACAGGATGTTTTTGAAAAATTTTACAATTTTTAGGGTTTTCTAGATATAAATATCCTGAACATAAAAAAACCCTAGGTCTCATTTCATATTTCTAGTTGTTAGAAGGGAAAACCCTAATTTGTCTTGGTCCTATTCTAATTCTTCATTACCTTTTTTCGGCCACTTATGTGATTATAGGTGCATGTGCATTTTTCCCTCTTGGTCAGTCGCTAGTTCTCTGAGTTTTCTTGTGGTTTGTCTTTTCATTTGGTGATTCGAGTTTCCTTTGGTCATGATGTCTCTTATTCCTCATGGTTTAACCCCATACATTCTGTGACCTGGTGTGGTGGTTTCTCTTTTCTTTAGTCACTAGTTCACGTGACGGCGGGCCCGACATCTCAGTTTATCTTTAATCCAACAGTGAGCGCACGATCTCATGAAATCTTAGTTGGCTACAAGATCATGCGACGACCATCGGATCTTCTAGGTAATATGACATATTGGTAGTGGGACCATTTTCTAGGTGTTGTCGATTTGTGATGCTTTGATTGGTCATGGGTTTGGTGACTGGGATGGTGTCAATGGGGCCTATTTCCCAGATGGTTAAAGTTCAACAGGATCCTGTGGTTGCCATTATACCATTAAGTTGAGATGCACGAAGTTTAGCATCATGGTATAGTGACAACCATCTGATGCAGAGGTGGATGAGATAGTATGAAGTGGGTTCTCCAGTGCCTAGTCATGCTGACTTGCATTTTTTTGATTGGCTGTGATGGATTATGAGCTGGTAGTTGTTAGTGGGCCTAAGGTTTTTAGTTTGGGAAGAACGTTAATGATCAATATGATCTCATGGTTGTTGCTATACCATGGATATAAGATGCATTATATTTAGGTCTTTGGTATAGCGATGGTCGTTGATCTTGATTGGAGATGGAATTATGCGGTGGGTCCTCTGTTGCTGACTCATTATGATATGGGTGAGTGTTTTGACGACACATGGATCCAGGTGGGCCTAATTTTTCTCTTCAGTCATGTGGTCTCTGATTGTAATTGTGGTTAGAGATGAAGTCTGGCATTTTCATGACTAAGGCATAAATGTAAACCAGGATTCCCACTAAGGTTAAATCTGAGATGCCCGAGAAATGTGAGGATCTGATGGTCATATTTTAAAGTTGATCTTAGTTTGATTTTTGATCATTGATGTGCTGTCTCGCACCCTGATGTAGCTGTTTTCTTCCATATTTGAATATTTTAAGGGTTTTCAACCACCAGAGGACTGAAATTCAATGCTGGAGCAGCTGGATCAGGTGGATTTGGATTTTGTTTGCTCTTGCAGTGTGGTCTAGAGGCGTGATGATTATTTGTAGGGGAATTGTACCATAAGGAATGGGTAATGTTGCTCAAGGTGTGTTGCAGGTGGTTGATCAGATTGATGAGCATGGTAAATTCATGATCTTGGGTACCTTATTCTGAGAGATATCATTAATAGAGATCATTTTTGGATCTATTTTCTCCAGGATGCTTGGTTTTCATCCAGTGTATTAATTTTTGATTAGATTTAGTTGGTTTGGTGGGTGAAACCCTAACCCTTGCCCTAGTCATCCATAGCTTGTTGCATCCTAATTTTTTTTGGGGATTCCAGGATGACTAGTGATATATATTGCAGCGGTTTTGACTTTTGGAGGGTCTGTCGGAAAGATATAGAAAAATTTGAATAGAATTGTTTTGAAGCAAATTTCCAAGCTTTGTGTCTGATCTCTTGACTGATAGAATTCTGAATGTAATTGGCTAGTTGGTTTTAATACAAATACACTGCAACTTTTGCCATATACTGGTGTTTTCTCTCTACCCTTATATTGTACTCTTGTATGTTCTACATGTTAGGAATTTAAAATATACCAGTTGAAAAGTAGCTTGCTTGACTGATTTATGAGCTTCTTTCAAGGAAAGAATTAAAATTTATCGTAGTTCATTTTGAAGAGTAGATATATTTGTATGGATTCTGATAATAACAACGTTTGGTTAATAGAATAGTTTGTAAGGAAATCTATTTGGATTTGTGGCGGGATGTAAGGCATACTATTGTATCTCTTTTAGAATTATCAGGTTGATTTGAATTCATATTTTTTTTTCCCATTGGATAAGGCACTGGTTTGGTGTCTGTTTCATATGGTTTTATCTTTCACAAATCTTCAGAGAAAAAATTAAAACTTTCACGTCATTTACCAGTTCATTTTTCATTTCATGTTCATTGTACTAAATAGATAGGACTATCCCTAAAGGCATACAGTCTATATTTCCTAATTCCTTGAAGAGAGAATCATCTAGGTTGCCCCTCCTTAAAAGGAAGAAGGATGAGAATCCTTAAATCACTGATCTTTGCTTCATTTACAATCATGTTTTGCCTATTTAAACTCTGCATTAAATTGATCATGGTCATATGCAGAGTGTTCTATAGATTGATGCACTAAGAAGAATTAAAGGTAGATCAGTGTCCACTCATATAAATACTATGTAATCAGTTATCATTAAAAGGTAATACCTTCCTGAGCATGTGGAGCTCAAAAATGAAGGAGGATCTTATCCAATCCTCAATAATTAGGTCTTTCTCTTGTTTGAATTAGCCTCAAGAGGCTTAAATTCAAGGTCAATTTGGTCCTACAAGAAAAATCCCTAACACCTGATCCAATAAATATAACTTTGTTCTTAACTTGATATTGGATATAACAATAGATATTAGTGAGAAAGTACTAAATAACAACCTATTATTCATTGACTCTCCATCACTGGGGTAGGACATTTACTTCTCCAATCAACAAATAAAGATTAAAAATTGGCTTTGATTGTTGTAACTTTGATTGTAATGATCTCAATCAATCCTCATAAACTAAAGATGCATTCATACAGGCCAGTGCCTTATCCATTGGGCTAATATCACCAAAATATAAAGGAAATACAAAGATCCTAGAATAACTTAATTCATGATCATAAACACAAATACTTCAACTCTTTCCTTCTTATAGATAATCCTTGTACAAATCAAGTGAGCATGTATTTCATTTAGAGCAGTATTTAATCCAACCCTAAATCGAAACTCAAAATGAAAACACACACACATAGGTCTCTGATTAACTAAAAAATTCATAAATTTGACACAAAGGAGAGATAACGACCTGAAATTTGTATTAAGCATAATGAAATTTGATCATTTGTATACGATGTGTTTTGAGAAACAAGCCTACAAATAATGGTAGCAACCTGTACTTTCTTCTATTACTTTGATAAGAAAAGATATAAAATATTACAATCCTCAAATAAGGGCTCGGGTTTCAAAATTCTATCTTCTAGACACCTAAACTCTCAATGCCTAATTTGATCATGAAAAATATTTTTATGGATAAGGAATGCAACAAGCTTCCTATCATATTAGGGTTTATGATACTTTACCCTAAAATTACAACAACCTCATTGGGTTTACAATAAATGACTCAATCAAATCCTAGACTGATATTTAGTGAGTGAGCTGCCTGTCTTCAAGTCTTCAATTTCTTTCTCAATCCTTTCAAACAATATAATTATTTTCTCTTTGAGATTGTTCCTACAATAAATACATCTTACATCTTACCTACTTCAAAACTATGAGTCACAACCCTTTGTTCACCTCAAGAAGTGGATGGAGCATCTGGCTTTTCAACATGAGGCATGTACTGCTATCTCCATTTATTAAACACTTCCTCGCTTGGGAACACAAAACTCATTATTTCAGCCCTTTTGCTAGATAATTGCCCCAACTTTCTTTCCATCTTCCTGATTTCCTATTGGATAAAATCAAATCTTGATTTTGTAGTTATTAGTACCTTGATGGTGTGGATGAAGAAAAGAGTGTTTTCCAAAGTCAAAATACTTGTCATCCTGGCTGAAAAATATTCATCCATCCTCTCTCTCCACTTGATTAGTTCTTTCAAATCACCATTTCTTTTGAAAACCCCTGGTATTAATTCACATCTTGAAAGTGTTAATTTTTTCTTTAGCATATTGGATTTCCTCTCGAAATCATCCTGGATTATTCTAAATTCAACCACACTCTTTACAAATTTTTGCACAGGTTTAATCAAAGTGTCTGGATCAAATTGGGCCTTTGAAAGCATATAGAAAAGTTTCATGTTTGATTCCCTTCCTATCCATTTATCCAAAATTGGCCCTAACTCAGCCTTATGATTACGTAAAGATGTTAGTAATATCTCTAGTCTTCTAGCATGGTCAAACAAAATTGTAGGATCTGGGTCACAAGAAAATTGCATCATTGCATCTGTAACTTTTTCTTCATATTTCTAGTCCACAAGAAACTTATCCTTCATAGGTTCATCTTTTTGTTTGTCAAGCTCTTCCCTACTCTCTCTTAATCTATAACTTTCCTCAAGCAACTACTGCTTTTCCCAATTGACTCTTGTATCTATGCTTTTTTCTGGGAAGGGGGATGGTGGGAACTCAATAATGGGGCTAGAAGAAGAAGCCACTGCAGGCTTATCAAAAATCATTAACTGAGGTTTTTTGTGGTCTTGTAGTCCAAATAGTTGTGCTATCAATTTGTTTTTCTCAATCATCTCTATCTTCAGCTCATTGTAGGATTTGAGAATAGCCTCAAACTTAATTCTCAATTCTTCTTTCTCTTGAGCATCCTTTTCTACCACCTTCGCATTAAAATTGGTTGTCTCCAAGATATATATTTGAGGCTTAAACATTTGAAGTCTCACCCATTCTCTGTACTAACAAAATTCCTGAATACTCTAAGGAGGATGCCTCCTTTTTATCTTTATTTCCTTCCCTCTTAAGGGATCACATAACCAGGGTTGCATGATCATCAGAGAAAACAACACCCCTAGGAGCTTGTTGTGCTTGCTCTATAGTAGAATGAACTATAACTTTACTTTTTCTAACTACATAAAAAACTATTGCATCAGCAATATCCCATTCAGGGAGAATTAAAACCCCTGCAGTATGAATCATAGCTCTGCCTTCTTCTGGGGTTATATTCTAAAATTTCTTCATCATTTCCTCCTCTGTCTCATTCTCAATCTCAACAACATCCCTATCAGTGAACTCCTCCTTTTTCTCACAAATCTTTGTGAATTGATTTATGTGCATTCTCCACAAAAATTGAAGAAATACCCTAGTCTTAACAAAATTATTATCTAAAATGAAAGCATCACTAGTCTTCTTCAAAATTGGGTCTAGTTGTTTAGCTTCAAATTCTGCTATTGTGAGGTCCATCTCAATTCCTCTAGGTGCTTCTAGCATCCTTTCTTGCATCTCTTCTCCAAAAACAAAATTTTTCCCTTCATTACTCATATGTACTAATTGCTGAGCAACTCCCTGCTCATCTAGTTGTAATGGGGATTGAGAAGGAGAGCACATCTCCTATTTTGAGTGAGCCTCTTCTTGTCTTTTCCTCTTTGCAAAGGGTTGTTCTACTATTGGAACATTCATAGGTCTCTTTCCCCTAGAAGTGGATGGAATAATTTTATCCTTGTGCTATGATGGGAAAAGAACATGGTATCCCTTTCTATTCTGAACTATATATGTTCCCCTAGGGGTCAGCTTTGCATATCCAGACTGATTCAAAAATCTGCTAGCCCTATCAGGATCAAATTTTATCACCTCTCCCTTCTTTTCATTTGCTTCCTGCATAATTCCCTCAAAATGTTTCATGAGGGCATCCACTTTCCTTGCCCATGGCTGAAAATCCTTCAATGGGTCATACTTATAAAAAATTTGGATAAAATCTATAGTCTTCTTATAGATTATCCATTTCTCCTTTTTTATTTCTTAAGTTTGAAGATCAAACTCATTTCTAACTATATCTTCTAGAAAATTGAATTGGTGCTCCATACTGACACACCTCATTTTCTCTTTCTCTCTAAACATTCCTAATAAAAAACCCTCATTATCTGCACACCTTATTACTGTAGTAGTCATTCTATAAGGTTGCAAAACCTTATTCAGGTACACCCACCCCTGTTTAACAATAATGTACTAGTGGGCTATTGTAATTCTTGGGAACAAAGTTCCCCTTCCTTTGTTTGTCAAGGCTATTCCCTGAAGGTCACCAATCTACCTTAAAATTTCTACATATCCTATTTTCAAAAGGACTTGATAGGGCAGTATATAAGGTGCCTTTCTGCAACCATATACTCTGAACACTATGGAAATTGGATACAAAATTATATCACCAAAATTATGAACTATTGTGATGTCTATAGAATATTCTTTTGGCCTAATTAGCCTTAATAACTCCATGGGAATTCTTGGATTCTCAAAAAATAACAAGGATCTGAGCCTTTAAGAAAAGCTTCTATAAAAAATGATATAACTGGCCTCAGTCCTATCCCATGATAGCTCTGTAGTCCATAACTAGACTGGTAACATTTCTCCATCCTTCTCCCTTACAATATCCATTGTCTTGCTGAAGAATTCAACACCATTGTGGAAGAACATATGCATTAACATGGAATACCACCCAAAAGGCCTATCCACATTCATATTTTTAATCCCTATTAAACCCTGGTGGATTAAGTCTGCAAGGTAAGGGGCAAAGTCAAAAAATAATGCCAAGTGGGGATGTAGGATCTGCACCATCATAAACATATATGGGATAGTCATGTGTGTGGCCTCATCCTATCCTAGAATCAAATCCAAAGACTTATACATGTATTGTTCTCTTAAACTTAAAATATCTAACCTAAAAGATTCAGGTGTGCTTGCACTCACCATACACATGGCACCAATCTTGCCAAAGAAATCTCTTAAAGGACTAGACCTCAAATAGTCTCTCTGCACCTGATAAATTTTACCAAACTCTTCAAAATCAATCTTCTCTAGTCCAACAAAAGGATCATTTAGTGAAAAAACTTGTCTAATCTTAGCCTCTATTATGCTTATCAAAATCTTTCCATTTATGTCCCTAACATACCTAGTTGTAGGGTCATAACATTTAGCTATTTGTATGAGGAGGTCAGCATCCATAAAAACTCTAGGCACAATGAGTTTCCCTACATCAAACTGCCATATATTGCTAAGGGGAGCACAAGAATTTCTTTGAGAGTAAGCAACTTTAAATAAAATTAAGCCATTGTATTTGTCCCATACCTTAGCATCTCTCATCCATAATCCCCTATCAAACAGTTTGTCATCAACATAGTCCCTAGGTTTTTTGGGAACTAATTCTTTCATTCCGGACTTTTCAATCTCTGAATGTGGGAGCAATTGAAGAAAATCTTCAAATACACCCCTGTCTTTGTACTCTACTTTCCCCAAGAGCTCTCTTTTCGGTGCCATATTCTAAATAGGGCTTTTGGAAAATGTATAAATACTAGATAAAAATCACCCAGATAATTTCAAGATAGAAACAAAAGACAATATTCCAATTACTAAGATTTTCTCTTAAAAATTTTGAGAGCTTTCAACTTCAAGATGCCTACCATTTCAAGAGAGAAAACTTGCAGATGATGGTTACAGAGAGAGCAAAATCGCTTGCAAAAAGAATGAAGGAAATGTGTCATTTCTAATGATCAAATCTGACTATATAATAGTTGCCAACCCGTTACGGTCGATTCACATGAAACTCATTAAGCTCACCATTGCTAAAACTGGTAGCTACAATGTTCACAGGATGTGAAATAGCCCCAAAACATCAAATTTGAATATGCACCATTCATCAAATCTTTTCTGGCACATCGAACAGCTGACAAAAATCCATGCAAAAAACTTTAACACATTCCCTAAGCTTAGTTCTTGACCAATGAGAACATTTCGTTATACCCATTTTCTAAAAATCCACACTTCACTTCAACTTTACTCTGTATAGATAGGTGTCAACATGTCACAACCCCACAAACTTAAAACACCGAGCATCTTACAATCAAGGCATAACGCCTATCATTGATTCTTTCAAGAACTGAAAGATCTTTACCGCCTTTGAAATTTTGTGACCCCACTTCACATGTGAACACATGGAAGTGTCTGAAGACTTCAGACCCATTGGCAACTGACATAACAAAGGACACATGTCACCCAATCGCATCCCCACAAGTCAAAAACTTTCAGCAATGTTAGTTTAAGGGATATCGACAACCGTAGATCTTATTTCATTAGGCGATCATCATTCATGAATAAAATTGGTCCCACCTTCTGTCGCCATTTGTAAAGGTCTTTAATCAAATGGCTATCATAGTCCCACAATGCTTAATAGGCAGCCAACTTGGTTTTAAGGCATAGTGACAACCATGGATTCTATCTAATCATTAGTGACCACATAGCTTCAAGATTGGGCCCACTTGGATAGGTGTCATTTAGTTGCATCCCCACAAGTTAGAAAATCTAAAAACTAGGGAGCTTAAGGGGTTGTGACAACCACAAGATTAAAGTGGATCAGACAACCATGATAAAAGCGGAAAAAACCAAATCTATAGCACAAAATATTTTATGAAAAAGGGGCTTGTTTTAAAACCTAACCTCGAAATGCATGAGGATGAAAACTTGAGAGGGTTTAATTAAAAACATGTGTTTTTTATATTTAGTGAATGAAAAAGGTAACATTCAAACATAACAAGGCCTAGGATAATTAGGGCATTTGACATTTGTTACTACTAGGTCAATTTATTCAAGGTTTGACAAAAATTTGAAGTGTAAGGGCCAAAATTTTTGATAGTACTAACAATAGGTAGATCCATCTTTTCCCACTTAATCTCCTCCATAGATCTTAGGGTTAGGTCAGATTCATCAAATCCTTCCATCATTCAAGTTCTTCATCCATCCTTCTAGAAAGATCCTCAATCTCTTTATTGAAATCACAATAAAATGGTTTACTATGTTAGAAAGTAAAGTCCAGCAAGATAACTGAGAGGGGGGGGGGTGAATCAGTTATTAGATAAATACAAATTTTATTGACCTTAATAGATTTTAACCATGTAAGAAATGTAATCAACAACCATAGAAAGATATACATGCACAATAACACAATGACACAAGATATGTTGACTAGTGAACCTCTTGATCAAAGAGTAAACCCCAATGGGAATGATGCCCACAAAAGATGCACTACTATGAAAGTTCCTTATGAGAATATGGACTATGTTAGGAGTCTTATGAAATATATTCAGTACATATGAGTCCCTGTTAGGAGACATTGAATCTCTGCTAAAAGATTCTAACTCTGTTAGGAGTTATGAAAGACAGAAGGACCCACTGCCCAAATAGCTTTAGGGTAAGATCACTGAACTCACTGTCCAACTGATCTATGTATTACTCAACATAATAATACCTAAAGATTACTTATCTCAACAATTCAATACTCCTCTGACTATGCCAAACTGCACCAATTGCTTCTTCAAATCTCAATACCAGATCTCTGAACTTCGCATATCCGCTTTCCACAAATTTTCTTTCACAATTCCTTCTTTCAATTTCTCATTACACACACACACACTCATTACAACAAGGAAAACATTCCTTCCATTATACCACACTCAATTAATTAAAAATGAGTTGACATACAATTTACAAAATAAAAGTTTACACATGTTACATCAAAATTACACAAAACTGTTGGCTTCCAATTAAGATAATTCTTCACTCATGTGACCTTAGATCTTGGGCTCATGTCCACATCACCAAAATCATGTATTCAACTACCTTATAACTACACATGATCAGATTCTATCTCAATTAGGAGATATCATCTGATTTCCATAAACCGTTACTGAGGAACACTGCCTAAATACTGCTTCCACTAATTTTCACACAACTGTCATGAATAAATGAATTTATGCCTGTTCTCTTAACCACAATCTCATAGAACATCATAGAGTAAGTTATCAACTATGGATAGCTTCATCTTCAATATCCCAAGTGTGCTAACCCAAACACTGTCTGCTTTGCTGCAAATGTTCAGTAGATCACTGTGTTGATGTCAATGACAATCACAGTCATGAATGCAACAAAAACTACTATAGAATGGATGCAAATACTCCCCCATAGGATATATTCAACATTCATTCCTAAAAATCTCCCCCATTGGCATTGATGGAAATATAGATGAAAAAACATCCAAGTTCCATAAATACAACACTGCAACACTGTTTCTTTGAAAATGCTTTCAAGTCTTCTTCATCAATCAAATCTTGCTTCATTTTCCTATTGAGTTCTCTCCAACATATGGTTTTTCAAGTATACTTATCCCCCATTGACATCAATGAAAAATGTTTCATCATTATGTCTATTAGGAATGAATGCTAAATGTTTGGCAGCCATTCTATAGTAGTTGTTGTTGCATTCATGACTATGATTGTCATTGATGTCAACACAATGATTTATCAAAGACTTGCAAAGAAGAAGATAGAGTTTAGATTAGCGCATGTGGGTTATTGTAGTTGGAGCTATGAAATGTTGAGGATATACTTTTTGATATGTTACATGTCTATGGTTAAGAGTGCAGACAGTAATTCATTTATTCATGGAAGTTATGAGCATTTTGGTGGAAGCAGTATTCAGGCAGTGTTCCTGAGTAGCGGTTTGTGGAAATCGGATGATATCTCCTAATCGGGATGGAATCTAGTTTTGTGTAGTTAAAGGGAAGTTGAAGACTCATTGATAGTGACATGGATGATAACACAAACTTTGAGGTCACACAAGTGAAGATTTATTATATTTTCAAGCTGACAGTTTTGTGTAACTTTGATATAGCGTGTGGAAAATTTTATGTTGTAATTGTATGCCGACTCATTTGTAATTATTTGAGTGTGGTATAAAGGAAGGAATGTATTTCCTTTTTGTATGTAGTTGTAGTAATGATATGGAAGTAGCAGTTGTGTGTGATGTTGTATGCATGAAGTGAAGAATAGAGCTAAGTATGAAATCAAATTTGTGAAGGAAGACATGCGAAGTACAGAGATCTAAAATTGAGATCTGATGTAATAGTGAGTGTAGTTTGGCATAGTCAGAGAAGAGGTAACATATTATTCTATTGAGTAATACAAAGATTATTTGGATAGTGTGTTCAATGATCTTACCCTGAAGCTGTTTGGGTAGTGGGTCCTTCTGTCTTCCATAACTCTTAACAGGGTTAGAATATTTTAACAGGGATTCAAAATCTCCTAATAGGGATTCATATGTATTGAATGTATTTCATAAGACTCCTAACATAGTCCATCCTTTCACAAGGAATATTCATATTAGTGCATCTTTTTTGGGCATCATTCCCACTGGGGTTTACTCTTTGACCAAGAGGTTCCCTAGTCAACATAACTTGTGTCATTGTGTTATTATGGATGAGCATCTTTCTATGGTTGGTAATTACATTGCTTATATGGTTTAATGTTGTTGAAGATGATAAAACTTATAATTATCTGATAATTGATTCACCCCCCCCCCCCTCTCAGTTATCTTGGTGGACTTTACTTTCTAACAATTGGTATCAAAGTAGTAGGTCCTTGAAAAAGAAGTTTAACAGCTTAAGGAGATCCATGGAAAATTTCAGGAAAGAAAGCCCTAAGTTTGATGGAGTAAATTTTGACAGCTGGAAAGAAAAGATGAAGACACACCTACTATGTTTAGGACTAGGTTATTGGTTGATTACAAAGAATGATAAGACTATCATTAAAGAGGAAAATCTTGAAACATGTACTACTAATGAGAGAGATCTATTCATGTGTAACATACTTGCAAGAGAAGCACTTTTGATAGCCCTTCCAAAGAATGAGTACAGTCAGGTAAAAATGTTTGAAAAAATCTCATGAAATTTGGAAAGCTTTACACTCTACTTTTGAAGGTGATGAACATGCAAATAGAGTTAGATTACATAATTGGATATGTGCATTTGAAGATATAAGAATGTTGGAAGATGAATCTATTAGAAGCTATATTGGTAGAATGTCAAAAATTATTACAGGTATAAAATCTTGTGGAGGAACAAAGATAGAGAATGAAGTGATATGGAAAATTCTGAGGACATTGAATCCTATATTTAAGAAGACAACACAGATGATTGAACAAGTTATACCTTGTACTACAAACTTTACAAGAGAGACTCTTCTTGGAAGATTGGAAGCAGCAGAAATGAACCTGAGATTATAGGGAGACTTACCTAGAATGGAGATAGCATTCAGTGCTTTTAGTGTTTGCCCTACTTTGTCAAGAAGCATCAGTGTGAGTAGAGATTATGTTGGCAACAATAGATCTAAAAATTAAGAAGACAAAAATATTGAAGAAGGTATTGCCTTTCTTGTGAAAAGAGAACCAAACGGTAAGAAAATATTTAAATGTTGGACTTGTCAAGAATATGGTCATTTTGCATCTAAAAGTCCTAAGAGAGTTAAAAACTATAGAAACAATTTCAAACCTAGAAGATCTAAGGAATGTTATTATGCTAATGATGAAGATATTGAAGCTAGTATAGAAAGAACTTTAAGTGAAAGTGATACTGAGAATAATGATGACATAGGATTTGTAGCAATTAAAGAAGAGAATTCTGAAATTGATGTTAAGGAAGAAAAATCCTTAGTTTCTCAAGTTAGAAAGAAAGCTGATTGGATTATAGATAGTGGTTGTTCACATCATATGACTAGAGACATGAAAAAGTTCATAAAGTTTAATGAATATGATGGAGGAGTTGTTAGAGTTGGAAACAATGCACCTTGTTTGATTAAAGGTATAGGATCTATTACTCTTGATGGAAAGACTAATACTGATGATGTTTATTTTGTGGATGGATTGAAACATAATATTTTGAGTGTTGGATAGCTAGTTGATAAGGGATATCAAGTTTGGTTTACTAAGAAAACTTGTGTGATAAAGGATAAAGATGGAAATCTGATTGGAACTGGATCTAGAACCAGAGGTAATGTATTTCAGTTGAATCCTATTGAGATGACATGTTTGATTACTAAGATTGATGATAGTTGGTTATGGCATAGAACATTTTGTCATATAAACTTTGATAACATTGTGAAAGTAAGTACTACACTTGCAGTAAGAGATTTACCTAAAATTATGAAGCCTACTAACATGATTTGCAAAGAATGTGTAATGGCTAAATAGAAGAGAAGTTCTTTTCCCAGTAAGTTTATATCTATAGAGAAGCTGGAGATTGTTCATACAGATTTGAGCGGTCCTACCAGGACTAGAGGATTCTATGGAGAAAGGTATTTTATGATTCTTGTTGATGATTTTACAAGAATGATGTGAATTGCATTTCTTAAAGAAAAATCTGAAGCATTTGATAAGTTTAAGATTGTTAAGAATAAAGTTGAGAATGAATTTGGAATGAAGATTAAATGTTTGAGATCTGATAGAGGTGGACAATTTACTTCTAGAGAGTTTAACACCTTTTGTGAAGAAAATGACATTAAGAGACAGTATTCAACCCCTAGAACACCTGAATAAAATGGCATTGTAGAAAGAACAAATAGATCAGTGATTAAAGCAGCAAGAGCTATGTTATTTGAGAATGATTTGGTGAAGATATTCTGGAGAGAAGCAGTGAACACAACAGTGTATACAATGAACAAAGTACAAATCAGAGTAGACACAGACAGGACACCTTATGAATTATGGTTTGGACATGCATCCTCAGTTAAGTATTTTAGAATTTTTGGAAGCAAATGTTATATAACGAGAGATGATGATATTGGAAAGTTTGATCCTAGAAGTGATGAAGGTATATTTCTTGGATATTCTTTGAAAAGAAAAGCCTATAGATGTTACAATAAAATAACTAAGACTATTGTTGAAAGCGCAAATGTTAAAGTTGATGAAAAGTTCAAAATTCAGGAAAGAATGCTTGATTATGAATCAGATGAAAAAGCTCATCCTAAACCTAACACTGGATCTACTAAATTATTTTATGAAACTGATAGTGATTTGTTGAATGAAAGCCATAGTGAAGTCATTGAAGAACCTACACCTGAAGTGAGATCTGAGACAATGACACCTAGCAAGAGTTTGTTAAGGAATCATCCTATTGAACAAATTATTGGAAGCATCAAAAGAGGAGTTCTAACTCAAAATAAGGTACAAGACCAGTTATGTTTGATTTCTCAAATTGAACCTAAGACTACTAGTGAAGCTTGTGAAGATGAAAGTTGGACTAATGCTATGAAAGAAGAACTAGATCACATTGAAAAGAACAAGAGATGGGAATTGGTCCCTAGACCTAAAGACAAGAATGTTATTGGAACTAAATGGGTATTCAGAAACAAGATGAATGAACAAGGAGAAGTAGTAAGAAACAAAGCAAGATTGGTATGTAAGAGTTACTCGCAGTAAGAAAGAATTGACTATGAAGAAACCTTTGCACCTATTGCAAGAATTGAAGCAGTAAGAATGTTTTTGGCTTATGAAGTCTACAAGAAATTCAAAGTATATTAGATGGATGTGAAGTCAGCATTTTTTAATGGAGAATTGGAAGAAGAAGTCTACATTGAGAAGCCTGAAGGTTTTCCTTTAACTCAAGAAGGAGACATGGTATGTAAGTTGAAGAAAGCTTTATATGGACTTAAACAAGCACCTAGAACTTGGTATTCAAGACTGGATAAGTATTTGTTAAAATTAGGATTTACAAAAGGAACAACTGATAGCAATCTGTACACAAAAGAAATTGAAAATGGTTTGTTAGTTATAGTTATTTTTGTTGATGACATTATCTTTGGAGGAGAAGATGAAGCTAGTGACAAATTTGCTGATGAAATGAATACTGAATTTGAAATGAGTATGATTGTTGAAATGAAATACTTTTTGGGATTACAGATAACAAAAAAGAATGATGGTATCTTTGTAAGTTAGATAAAGTATCTGAATGACTTATTGAAAAGATTTGGAATGGAGAATTGTAAACTAGTTGGAACACCCATGGTGACTGGACATAAGCTATCTAGCACAAATGAGACTCTTGTAGTGGAATAAAAGAAATATAGATCTATGATTGGAGGATTGTAGTATTTGACTCATACAAGACCTGATATAGCACATTCAGTTGGAATTGTAGCAAGATTTCAAGCTAAACCTAGAGAATCACATTATGCAGCAGTGAAGAGGATACTGATGATTTTACCCTATGTGCATATACAGATGCTGATTGGGGAGGCATTGTTGATGATAAGAAAAGCACCAGTGGTGGAGCATTTTTTCTTGGAGGAAGATTGGTTTATTGGATAAGCAAGAAGTAGAATTGTATCTCACAAACCATAGAAGAAGCAGAATATGTAGCAGCAACAAACAATTGTAACCAGATAATTTGGATGAAGCAAATGCTAAAGATATTGGAATAAAATTTGTTGAACCTATTGTCATACATTGTGACAACACCAGCATAGTTAGTATGTATACAAATCTTGTATTACATTCTAAGACAAAGCATATAGAGATTAAGTATCATGTTGTAAGAGAGAAAGTTGTTGAGAAAGAAGTTAGACTTGACTACATAAGTACAAAGGAGCAGATAGCAGATATATTTACAAAGCCTTTGCCTAAGGATAGATTTGAGTATTTGAGAGGTATGCTTGGGGTTATGCCCTAGCCTACTTTTGAAAAGTGATGCAATTGGTTGCATCCATCTAGTGGTATATGAGCCCTATCTTTCTTTTGGACTGGATGTTGGTACTTCCTCTATAGGGGAGTATGTGTATCTGAGCTAGGTCATGAGGACTCTAGTGAATGTATTTTCTAAATAGTGTCTTTTGACATTGAGTTGTTGTTGACATAGTGATGAAATTTCTCTCATTGATGTAAATGTGGGAGAAGTATACATGAAAATCATCTGAAACATCTATTGGAGAGAACTAAATAGGATAATGAAGCAAGATTTGATTAATGAAGAGGATTTGGAGCAGCAGGGTTGCAGTATTGGATTTTTGGAACATTGGATGTTTTTCATCTATGTTGCCATCAATGCCAATGGGGGAGATTGTTAGGAATGAATGATAAATGTTTGGTAGCCATTCTGTAGCAGTTGTTGTTGCATTCATGACTATGATTGTCATTGATGTCAACACAGTGATTTACCAAAGACTTGCAGAGAAGAAGACAAAGTTTGGATTAGCGCATGTGGGTTATTGTAGTTGGAGCTATGCGATGTTGAGGATATAATATTTGATATGTTATATGTCTATGGTTAAGAGCACAGACAATAATTCATTTATTCATGGAAGTTATGAGCATTTTGGTGGAAGCAATATTCAGGCAGTGTTCCTAAGTAGTGATTTACAGAAATCAAATGATATCTCCTAATCGGGATGGAATCTGGCTTTGCATAGTTAAAAGGAATTTTAAGACTCATTGATAGTAACATGGATGATAGTGCAAAATTTGAGGTCACACGAGTGAAGATTTATTATATTTGGAAGCCGACAGTTTTGTGTAACTTTGATGTAGTGTGTGAAAACTTTTATGTTGTAATTGTATGCTGACTCATTTGTAATTATTTGAGTGTGGTATAAAGGAAGGAATGTATTTCCTTGTTGTATTTAGTTGTAGTAATGATATGGAAGTAGTGATTGTGTGTGATGTTGTATGCATGAAGTGAAGAATAGAGCTAAGTATGAAATTGAATTTGTGAAGAAAGACATGGGAAGTACAAAGATCTAAAATTGAGATCTGATGTAACAGTGAGTGCAGTTTGGCACATTCAAAGAAGAGGTAACATATTATTCTATTGATTAATATAAAGATTATTTGGACAATGTGTTCAGTGATCTTACCCTAAAGCTGTTTGGGTAGTGGGTCCTTCTGTCCTCCATAAATCTTAACAAGGTTAGAATCGTTTAACAGGGATTCATATGTACTAAATGTATTTCATAAGACTCCTAACATAGTCCATCCTTTCACAAGGAATATTCATATTAGTGCATCTTTTGTGGGCATCATTCCCACTGGGGTTTACTCTTTGATCAAGAGGTTCCTTAGTCAACATATCTTGTGTCATTATGTTAGTGTATGAATATCTTTCTAGGGTTGGTAATTACATTGCTTATATGGTTTAATGCTATTGAAGATGATAAAAGTTTTAATTATCTGATAACCGATTCACCCCCCCCCCTCTCAGTTATCTTGGTGGACTTTACTTTCTAACAATGTCAAAAACTTCAATGTCAAAAGACACTATTCAAAAAATACATTCACTAGAGTCCGCACGACTCAACTCAGATACACATACTCCCCCATAGAGGAAGTACCAACATCTAGTCTAGAAGAAAAATAAGGCTCATATACCACTGGACAGATGCAACAATCTGCATCACTTCTCAAAAGTAGGCTGGGGCATAACTGTTAGAAAGTAAAGATCCCCAAGATAACTGATAGGGGGGGGGGGGTGAATCAGTTATCTGATAATTTATCCATTCAACTACTTTAAACAATATAATCAATGTACTGATCAACCATAGAAAGATAATCATACACAATTGCACAATAACACAAGATATGTTGACTAGGGAACCTCTTGAAAAGAGTAAACCCCGGTGGGAATGATGCCCACAAAATGATGCACTAATATGAAAGTTCCTTGTTAGAGGATGGACCCTATTAGGAGTCTTATGAAATACATTCAGTACATATAAATCCCTGTTAGGAGATTTTGAATCGCTGTTAAAAGATTCTAACCCAGTTAAGAGTTTATGGAAGACAGAAGGACCCACTACCCAAACAGCTTCAAGGCAAGATCTCTGAACCCACTGTCCAAAAGATCTTAGAATTATTCAATAGAATAATATGAAATATATTACCTCCTTTACACTATGCCAAAACCAGACTCTCTGCTACACAAGATCACAATTCTAGATCTCTGTACTCACAAGTCTTCCTTCATCATTGAATTAGGTCTTTTCTTCATTTCATGCATATATTCACATCTCAATCTTCATAGTACACATTAAAACAAGGAAAAAATTCCTTCTTATATACCAAACTCAAATAATTACAAATGAGTCGGTCCTCAATTACAAAATAATAAATTCTACACGCTACACACAGAATTCACATAAAACTATCAGCTTCCAAATATTGTAACTTTCTCCAAACATATCCTTGAAGTTTTTGCTATGAACCACATCATCATTAATGAGTCTCCAACATCCCTTTAACTGTGCAAAATTAGATTCCATCCCAGCTAAGAGATATCCTCTGATTTCTGAACATCGCTTCACAGAAACACTATCTAAACACTGCTTTCACCAAAATGCTCATAACGCTCACAAATGAATGAATTTCTTTTTGCATTGTTAACAATAGGTTAATAACACACCAAAGAACATACCATCAACTACACAAAATCCAATCTACAATACAACATGTGTGCAAAACAAAATTGTACCTACTTTCCTGCTAATATCCAGAATATCACTGTGTTGACATCAATGACAATCCAAGTCATGAATGCAACAACAACTGCAACAGAATGACTACCAAAATACTTTGCATTCATTCCTAACAATCTCCCCCATTGGCATTGATGAAAACATAGATGAAAAACATCCAATGTTCCAAAAATCCAATACTGCAACATCACTGCAAAATATCAAATTAAATATTGCTTCATTTTCCTATTCAGCTCTCTCATACAATCCACAATGTTTTTCATGTATATCTCTCCCCCATTGACATCAATGATAGAAATTCCATCACTAAGTCAACAACAACTTAATGTCAAAAGATACTTTTCAGAAAAATACAATAACAAGAGTCCTCATGACTCAGCTCATAAACTCCCCCATAGAGGAAGTTCCAACATCCAATCCAAAAGAAAGATAGGGCTCATATACCACTAGACGGATGCAATCATCTGCATCAATTCTCAAAATTAGGTTGGGGCATAACCCCAAGCATACCTCTCAGATACACAAATGTATCCTTAGGTAAAGGCTTTGTAAATATATCTGCTATCCGCTCCTTTGTACTTATGTACTCCAATCTTACTTCTTTTTTTGCAACTTTCTCTCTTACAACATGATACTTGATCTCAATATATTTAGTCTTAGAATGTAAAACAAGATTTTTTGACATACTCACTGTACTGGTGTTATCACAATGTATAACAATAGGCTCATCAAACATTATTCCAATATCTTTCAACATCTGCTTCATCCAAATAATCTGATTACAATTATTTGCTGCTGCAACATATTCTACTTCTGTTGTGCTTTGTGAAGTACAATTCTGCTTCTTACTTAGCCAAGACACCAATTTACCTCCAAGAAAAAAAGCTCCACCACTGGTGCTTTTCTTGTCATCAATGCTACCTCCCCAATCTGCATCAGTATAGTCACATAAAGTAAAATCATTAGAATTCTCATACCATAATCCATAATCCATTATTCCTTTCAGATATCTCAGTATCCACTTTACTGCTGCATAATGTGATTCTCTAGGTTCTGCTTGAAATCTTGTTACAATCCCCACTGAATGTGCTATATCAGGTCTTGTATGTGTCAAGTACTGCAATCCTCCAATCATAGATCTGTACTTTTTCTGTTCAACTGCTGGTGTCTCATCTTTGCTAGATAACTTATGTCGGGTTACCATAGGTGTTCCAATAGGTTTAGAATCTTCCATTCCAAATCTTTTCAATAAATCATTTAAATACTTAGTCTGACTTACAAATATACCTTCCTTTCTTTGTGTTATCTGTAATCCCAAAAAATATTTCATTTCTCCAGTCATGCTCATCTCAAATTTAGTCTTCATTTCATCTAGAAATTTGTCACTAGCTTCATCTTCTCCTCCAAAGATAATATCATCAACAAATATAAATATAACCAACAAACCATTCTCAATTTCTTTTGTGTATAAGTTACTATCTGCTATTCCTTTTATAAATCCCAATTTCAATAAATACTTATCCAATCTTGCATACCAGGTTCTAGGTGCTTGTTTTAATCCATATAAAGTTTTCTTTAACTTACATACCATATCTCCTTCTTGTGTCAAAGGAAAACCTTCAGGCTGCTCAATGTAGACTTCTTCTTCCAATTCACCATTCAAAAATGCTGACTTCACATCCATCTGATACACTTTGAATTTCTTGTAAGTTGCATATGCTAGAAACTTTCTCACTGCTTCAAGTCTGGCCATAGGTGCAAAAGTTTCTTCATAGTCAATTCCTTCTTGTTGTGAATATCCTTTACATACCAATCTTGCTTTGTTTCTTATCACTTCTCCTTGTTCATTCATCTTGTTTCTGAATACCCACTTTGTTCCAATCACATTCTTGTCTTCAGGTCTAGGAACTAATTCCCATGTCTTGTTTTTTTCAATCTGCTCTAGTTCTTCTTTCATAGCATTAATCCAATGTTCATCTTCACAAGCTTCATTAGTAGTCTTAGGTTCAATTTGAGAAATCAAACATAAATGTACCTTATTTTGAGTCAAAACTCCTCTATCTAAACTTCCAATAACTTGCTCAACAGGGTGATGTCTTGAAGTATACCTGTTAGGTGTCATAGTTACTGATCTTGTTCTGACTCTAGATTCTTCTCTGCTTTCTTCTCTATTTTCTTCTCTATTTTCTTCAGTATGACTTTCATTTAGTAAATCACTATTAGTTTCAAAAAATAATTTTGCATTTTCAATGTTAGGCTGAGGTTGTGCTTCTCCATTAGATTCATAATCAAGCATTCTTTCCTAAATTTTAAACTTCTCATCAACTTTTACATTTTCACTTTCAACAATAGTCTTAGTTCTTTTGTTATAACATCTATATGCTTTACTTTTTAAAGAATATCCAAGAAATATTCCTTCATCACTTCTAGGATCAAACTTTCCTATATCATCATCTCTCTTTATATAACATTTACTTCCAAAAATTCTAAAACACTTAACTGAGGGTGTATGTCCAAACCATAATTCATAAGGTGTCTTGTTTGTATCTGCTCTGATTTGTACTCTGTTCATAGTGTATACTGTTGTGTTCACTGCTTCTCTCCAAAAAGTCTTAGCCAAATCATTTTCAAACAACATAGCTCTTGCTGCTTCAGTTATTGACCCATTCCTTCTTTCTGCAATACCATTTTGTTCTGGTGTTCTAGGGGCTGAAAGTTGTCTCTTAATACCATTCATTTCACAAAAGGTGTTAAACTCTCTAGATGTAAATTCACCACCTCTATCAGATCTTAGACACTTAATCTTCATTCTAGATTCATTCTCAATTTTTCTTTTCATGATCTTAAATTTATCAAATGCTTTAGATTTTTCTTTCAAAAATGCAATCCACATCATTCTTGTAAAATCATCAACAAGAATCATAAAATACCTTTCACCATAGCATCCTCTAGTCCTAGTAGGACCACTCAATTCTATATGAACAATCTCTAGCTTCTTTGTCGATGTGAACTTCTTGTTGGGAAATGAACTCCTTTTCTGCTTTTCCATCATACATTCTTTGCAAATCATGTTAGTAGGTTTCATAATTCTAGGTAAATCTCTTACCGCAAGTGTAGTGCTCACCTTGACAATATTATCAAAGTTTATATGAAAAAACCTTTTATGCCATAACCAACTGTCATCAATCCTAGTTATCAAACATGTCATCTCAGTAGGATTCAACTAAAATACATTACCTCTAGTTCTTGATCCTTTTCTAATTAGATTTCCATCTTTATCTTTTATCACACAAGTTTTCTCAGAAAACCAAACTTGATAACCCTTATCAGCCAATTGTCCAACGCTTAGTAGATTATGTCTCAGTCCATCAAGAAAGTAAACATCATCAGTGTTAGTCTTTCCATCAAGAGTAATAGATCCTATATCCTTAATTAAACAAGGTGCACTGTTACCAACCCTAAAAATTCCTCCATCATAATTCTCTAACTTAACAAACTTTCTTTTATCTCCAGTCATATGATGTGAACAACCACTATCTATAATCCAATCATATTTCTTTTCAACTTGTGAAACTAATGCTTTTTCTTCCCTTTTATCAGATTCAAAACTTTCTTCTTTAATTTCTACAAATCCTATTTCCTCAAAGTTATCATTATCACTGTCACTTAAATGTTTTTCAATTCCTGCTTCAAGATCTTCATCATTTGCATAATAACATTCTTTAGATCTCCTAGGTTTAAAGTTGCTTCTATACTTCTTAACTCTTTTAGGACATTTAGATGCAAAATGACCATATTCTTGACAAGTCAAACATTTAAAGATTTTCTTACCATCTGGTTCTCTTTTTACAAGTAATGAAATACCTTCTTCAATCTTCTTATCTTCCTCAGATCTACTACTGCTGACATAATCTCCATTCACACTAGTACTTCTTGTAGGTCTAATGTTAAGAGCACTGAATGCTATTTCCATTCTAGGTAGCTCTCCTGATAATCTCAAGTTCATCTCTGTTGTTTCTAATCTTCCAAGAAGAGTCTCTCTTGAAAATTTTGATGTACAAGGTCTCACTTGTTCAATCAGCTGCATTGTCTGCTTGAATACTGGTGTCAAAGTTCTCATATTTTCCATATCACTTCATTCTCTATCTTATCACCTCCATAAGACTTTATTCCTGTTACAATCTCAAACATCCTACCAATATAAATTCTAATAGATTCATCTTCTATCATTCTGATATCTTCAAATGCACAAATCCAATTATGTAATCTAGCCTTCTTTGCATGTTCATTACCTTCAAAAGTTGAATGTAAAGCTTTCCAAATTGCATGAGATGTTTTCAAACATCTTACTTGACTATATTCATTCTTTGGTAGTCCTGAAAAAAGTGCTTCTCTTGCAAGTATGTTACACATGAATAGATCTAGTTCATCTTTAGTTCCTACCTCTAGATTGTCTTCCTCAATGATAGTCTTCTCATTCTTTGTAATCAACCAATAACTTGGTCCTAAACACAATAGATGTGTCTTCATCTTTTCTTTCCAACTGTTAGAAAGTAAAGATCCCCAAGATAACTGAGAGGGGGGGGGGGGTCAATCAGTTATCTGATAATTTATCCATTCAACTACTTTAAATAATATAATCAATGTACTGATCAACCATAGAAGGATAATCATACACAATTGCACAATAACACAAGATATGTTGACTAGGGAACCTCTTGAAAAGAGTAAACCCCGGTGGGAATGATGCCCACAAAATGATGCACTAATATGAAAGTTCCTTGTTAGAGGATGGACCCTGTTAGGAGTCTTATGAAATACATTCAATACATATAAATCCCTATTAGGAGATTTTGAATCCCTGTTAAAAGATCTAACCCGGTTAAGAGTTTATGGAAGACAGAAGGACCCACTGCCCAAACAGCTTCAAGGAAAGATCTCTGAACCCACTATCCAAAAGATCTTAGAATTATTCAATAGAATAATATGAAACATATTACCTCCTTCACACTATGCCAAAACCGCACTCTCTGCTACACAAGATCACAATTCCAGATCTCTGTACTCACAAGTCTTCCTTCATCACTGAATTAGCTCTTTTCTTCATTTCATGCATATATTCACATCTCAATCTTCATAGTACACATTAAAATAAGGAAAAAATTCCTTCTTATATACCAAACTCAAATAATTACAAATAAGTCGGTCCTCAATTACAAAATAATAAATTCTACACGCTACACACAGAATTCACATAAAACTGTCAGCTTCCAGATACTGTAACTTTCTCCAAACATATCCTCAAAGCTTGTGCTATGAACCAAATCATCATTAATGAGTCTCCAACATCCCTTTAACTGCACAAAATCAGATTCCATCCTAGCTAAGAGATATCCTCCGATTTTCGAACATCGCTTCACAAAAACACTGTCTAAACACTGCTTTCACCAAAATGCTCATAACTCTCACAAATGAATGAATTTATTTTTGCACTATTAACCATAGGTTAATAACACACCAAAGAACATACCATCAACTAAGCAAAAGCCAATCTACAATACAACATGTGCACAAAACAAAACTGTACCTACTTTCCTGCTAATATCTAGAATATCACTGTGTTGACATCAATGACAATCCACGTCATGAATGCAACAACAACTACTATAGAATGACTATCAAAGTACCTATGCATTCATTCCTAACAATAACCCCAAGCATACCTCTTAGAAACTCAAATGTATCCTTAGGCAAAGGTTTTGTAAATATGTCTGTAATCTTCTCCTTTGTACTTATGTACTCAAGTCTGACTTCTTTCTCTGCAACTTTCTCTCTCACTACATGATACTTTATCTCTATATGCTTTGTCTTAGAATGTAACATAGGATTCTTAGACATACTAACTATGTTGGTGTTATTACAATGTATAACAACAAGAAAAACAAATTTTATTCCAATATCCTTCAACATTTGCTTCATCCAAGTTATCTAATTACAATTGTTTTCTGCTGCCACATACTCTACTTCTATTGTGCTTTGTGAAATAAAATTATGCTTCTTTCTTAGCCAAGAAACTAATCTTCCTCCAAGGAAAAATGCTCCACCACTGGTGCTCTTTTTATCATTAGCACTACCTCCCCAATCAGCATCTGTATATGCACATAGGGTAAAATCATCAGATTTTTCATACCATAATCCATACTCAATTGTGCCTCTTTACTGCTGCATAATGTGATTCTTTGGGTTCAACTTGAAATATTGCTACTTCCAACTGAATGTGCTATATCAAGTCTTGTATGAGTCAAATATTGCAATCTTCTCCT
The DNA here is from genome assembly GCA_027943335.1 of Chamaecyparis obtusa. NCBI lineage: Eukaryota > Viridiplantae > Streptophyta > Pinopsida > Cupressales > Cupressaceae > Chamaecyparis > Chamaecyparis obtusa. The sequence goes on along the minus strand of BSBK01006485.1, from coordinate 328,070 downwards.
CCAAAGATAATATCATCAACAAAAATAACAATAACCAGAAAACCATTTTCAATTTCATTTGTGTATAGGTTGCTATCAGCTGTGCCTTTTGTAAATCATAATTTTAACAAATACTTATCCAATCTCATATACCAAGTTCTAGGTGCTTGCTTTAGTCCATATAAAGCTTTCTTCAGTTTACATACCATGTCTCCTTCTTGAGTTAAAGGAAAACCTTTAGGCTTCTCAATGTAGACTTCTTCTTCCAATTCTCCATTCAGAAATGTTGACTTCACATCCATTTGATACACTTTGAATTTCTTGTAAGCTGCATAGGCCAAAAAAATTCTTACTACTTCAATTCTTGCTACTGGTGCAAAAGTTTCTTCATAGTCAATTCCTTCTTGCTATGAGTATCTTGTACATACCAATCTTGCTTTGTTCCTTACTACTTTTCCTTGTTCATTCATCTTGTTTCTGAATACCCATTTTGTTTCTTTACCATTCTTATCTTTAGGTCTAGGGACCAATTCCTATGTCTTGTTCTTTTCAATCTGATCCAATTCTTCTTTCATGGATTTAATCTAATGTTCATCTTCACAAGCTTCACTAGTAGATTTAGGTTCAATTTGAGAAATCAAATACAAATATTCTTGTACCTTATTTCATGTCAAAACTCCTCTGTCTATGCTTCCAATAATCTTCTCAGTAGGGTGATTCCTTAATAGATTCATGTTAGGTGTCACTGTCTCAGTACTTGTTTCTGTTGTAGGTTCTTCAATGGTTTCTTCACTGTGGCTTTCATTCACAAAATCACTGTCAGTTTCATAGAATAATTTAGTAGTCTCTAGATTAGGTCTAGGCTGAGTTCCTTCATCTGATTCATAATCAAGCATTCTTTCCTAAATTCTAAACTTTTCATCAACTTTAACATTTGCGCTCTCAACAATAGTCTTAGTTCTCTTATTGTAACATCTATAAGCTTTTCTCTTCAATGAATATCCAAGAAATATACCTTCATCACTTCTAGGATCAAACTTTCCAATGTCATCATCTCTCTTAATATAACATTTTCTTCCAAAAATTCTAAAATACTTAGCTAATGGTGCATGTCCAAACCATAGTTCATAGGGTGTCTTGTTTGTGTCTACTCTGATTTGTACTTTGTTCATTATATACACTGATGTTTTCACTACTTCTCTCCAGAATATCTTCACCAAGTCATTCTCAAATAACATAGCTCTTGTTGCTTTAGTTATTGATCTATTCCTCCTTTATGCAATACCATTTTGTTCAGGTGTCCTAGAGGCTAAAAACTATCTCTTAATACCATTCACTTCACAAAAAATGTTAAATTATTTTGAAGTAAATTCTCCACCTCTATCTAATCTCAAATATTTAATCCTCATTCTAGATTCATTCTCAACTTTGTTCTTAATGATCTTAAACTTATCAAATTCTTCATATTTTTCTTTAAGAAATGCAATCCACATCATTCTTGTAAAATCATCAACAAGAATCATAAAATACCTTTCTCCATAGAATCCTCCAGTCCTTGTAGGACTGCTCAAATTTGTATGAACAATCTCCAAATTCTCTGTTGTTGTAAACTTCTTGTTGGGAAATGAGCTTCTCTTATGTTTAGCCATCACACATTCCTTGTAAATCATTTTAGTAGGCTTCATAATTTTAGGTAAATCTCTTACTGCAAGTATAGTACTCACTTTCACAATGTTATCAAAGTTTATATGACACAATCTTCTATGCCATAACCAAATGTCATCAATATTAGTAATCAAACATGTCATCGTAGTAGGATTCAACTAAAATACATTACCTCTAGTTCTAGATCCAGTGCCAATCATATTTCCATCTCTGTCTTTGATTACACAAGTTTTCTCAGTAAACCAAACTTGATATCCCTTATCAACTAGCTGTCCAACACTCAAAAGATTATGTTTCAAACCATCCACAAAGTAAACATCATCAATATTAGTGTTTCCATCAAGAGTAATAGATCCTATATCTTTAATCAGACAAGGTGCATTATTTCCAACTCTAATAACTCCTCCATCATAATTGTTAAACTTTATGAACTTTTTCATGTCACCAGTCATATGATGTGAACAACCACTATCTATAATCCAATCAGCTTTCTTTTCTACTTGAGAAACTAAATCTTTTTCTTCCTTAATTTCAATTTTAGGATTTTCTTCTTTTATAACTACAAATCCTATATCATCAATCTCGGTATCACTTTCACTCAAAGATTTCTCCAAACTAGCTTCAAGTTCTTCATCATTTGCATAGTAACATTCTTTAGATCTTCTAGGCTTAAAGTTGTTTCTATACTTCTTAACTCTCTTAGGATATTTAGATGCACAATGACCATATTCTTGACAAGTCCAACATTTAAAAATTTTATTATTATCTCGTTCTCTTTTCACAAGCAAGGCAATACCTTCTTCAATCTTCCAGTCTTGTTCATTTATAGATTTTCTACTGCTAGCATAATCTCCACTCACACTTATACTTCTTGACAAAGTAGGGTGAACACTAAGAGCATTGAATGCTATCTCCATTCTAGGTAAGTCTCCTAATAGCCTTAGGTTCATCTCTGCTACTTCCAATCTTCCAAGAAGAGTCTCTCTGGTAAAGTTCATAGTACAAGGAATAACTTGTTCAATCATCTGTGTTGTCTGCTTAAATGTAGGATTTAATGTCCTCAGAATTTTCCATATCACTTTATTCTCTATCTTGGTTCCTCCACAAGATTTTATACCTATAAAAATTTCTGACATTCTACCAATATAGCTTCTAATAGATTTATCTTCCATCATTCTTATATCTTCAAATGCACATATCCAATTATGTAATCTAACTTTCTTAGCATGTTCATCACCTTCAAAAGTAGACTGTAAAGATAACCAAATTTCATAAGATGTCTTTAGATATTTTACCTGATTGTATTCATTTTTTGGAAGGGCTAACAAGAGTGCTTCTCTGGCAAGTATGTTACACATAAATAGATCTCTCTCCTCATTAGTACAATCTTCAATCTTATCCTCATCAATCATAGTCTTCTGATTCTTTGTAATTAACCAATAACCTGGTCCTAAACAAAGTAGGTGTGTCTTCATATTTTCTTTCCAGCTGTCAAAATTTACTCCATCAAATTTAGGGCTTTCTTTCCTGAAATTCTCCATGGATCTCCTTAACCTATTAAACTTTTCCTTCAACGACCTGCTACTCTGATACCAACTGTTAGAAAATAAAGTCCACCAAGATAACTGAGAGGGGGGGTGAATAAGTTATCAAATAAATAAAAATTTTATCGACCTTAATATATTTTAACCATGTAAGAAATGTAATCAACAACCATAGAAAGATATACATGCACAATAACACAATGACACAAGATATGTTGACTAGAGAACCTCTTGATCAAAGAGTAAACCCCGGTGGGAATGATGCCCATAAAAGATGCACTACTATGAAAGTTCCTTGTGAGAGGATGGAATTTTTTAGGAGTCTTATGAAATATATTCAATACATATGAGTCCCTATTAAGAGACTTTGAATCTTTGCTAAAATATTTTAACTCATTTAGGAGTTATGGAAGACAGAAGGACCCACTGCCTAAACAGCTTCAGGGTAAGATCACTAAACTCACTGTCCAATTGATCTATGTATTACTCTATAGAATAATACCAAAAGATTACTTATCTCAACAATTCAATACTCCTTCTCTGACTGTGCCACACCGCACCAACTGCTTCTCCAAATCTCAATACCAGAATTTTGAACTTCACATATCCTCTTTCCACAAATTCAATTTCACAATTCCTTCATTCACTTTCTCATTACACACACACTCACTCATTACAAAAATGAAAAAATTCCTTCCTTTATACCACACTCAAGTAATTACAAATGAGTTGGCATACAATTTACAAAATAAAAGTTTCCACACGTTACATCAAAATTACACAAAACTATCGGCTTCCAATTAAGATAATTATTCACTCGTGTGACCTCAAATCTTGTGCTCACATCCACATCACCAAAATAATTTCCTCAATTGCCTCATAACTATGCATGATCAAATTCTATCCCGATTAGGAGATATCATCCAATTTCCACAAACTGCTACTCAAGAACACTGCCTGAATACTGCTTCCACTGATTTCCTCATAACTGTCATGAACAAATGAATTTCCTTCTATGGTCTTAACCATAATCTCATAGAACATCATAGAGTAAGTCCTCAATTATGCATATCTTCATCTTCAATATCCCAAGTGCACTAACCCAAACACTATCTTCTTTGCTGCAAATCTTCAGTAGATCACTGTGTTGACATCAATGACAATCGCAGTCATGAATGCAACAACAACTGCTAAATAATGGCTATGAATACTCCCCCATAGGATATATTTAGTATTCATTTATAACATAATATGCATTAAATGCTCCATTCAGTCAATTAATAAAGTCAACATGATTTACATAATCCAAGAATTCAACTATGTCAGCCAGGAATTTGAATTCTTCCTCAAATGTAAATTACTGACGCTCGATCAATACTGTGTTCAACTCCTTGGTCATCAATGTGTAGCTCAATCATCTCTTCAAACTATTTCCCTCAGCTAATGTTGTCTCCCTTGGCAATAAACTAATGTTCATTCAATACTGAATTTACTCGGCATGTACTGGCTCGGTTGACACTAACATCACTTAGCTTAAACTATATTTCTTTACTTTTGCTCGGTTAAGCCTACTTGTTCAGTCTTTCTTCTTACTTAGATAAACAATAAATTATCTTATCATTATGCCACATAATAAAGTACTCATTGAGGTATCAAATAACTCAACCTTTCTCTAGGTTCTATTATTATCACCCTTGCCCTAATCCTTCTCATTAATCAATAGATATAGTACTTTCTTAGATAGCAATAGTCTTACTAGTTAAGGTTTGACATCAATGACAATACAACAATTTTTTCAATTGTAGTTTCCAACAATCTCCCTCTTTGAAATTGATGGAAACACTATATGAATAACACATGATTCACCAACCAATGCAAAACAATTTTCATTTCATCATAAACATATTTGTATTTTTTTCACCATGAATTTTTGAAAAGATTCAAAAACCCCCAATGCTATACTGGTAGGACAATGCATGATTGAACTATTTTGAAAAGGAGACAAATGGTTCCAAGGATGGATTGATATGTTAATGAGTGGATTATTGGAGTTTATTGGGATCCTTAGAGGAGTTAGGGTCCCCATTGGGAGCATATTTCATGAGTGACTAGTTGGAGTTTGAAGGAGTGAATGGAGAACCAAGGTGTGGAGTCTAGTGGAGTTTAAGGAGTTTGAAGATTGACCTATGAGTTTAAGGAGTTAGAGGAGTGATACAAGACCTATAAGGTCTAGAATTAATGTCACATGGAAAATAGAGCCAATAAACTAATGGAAAAGTACTTGAAGTGCTAAAATATGCAAATTGCCTAAGTTGGCAAAATAAGCCTATGAGGCTCATTGGGGGTTAAAATGTTAGTAGGACTAATAAGGTTATTTAAAAAACTTTTTAAAGTCATAAGAAAGGGTAATAGATTCAATTTTTTGAGTTGAAAAGATTAGTTTTCAGCTTGACAACATCTTTAAATCATATATTATAGAGACAGTTAGTTTTAGACTGTTTAGGGACAGTTTTAGGGTAGTTTGAAATGGTTGCAATCTATTTTAGGGAATTGGAAGTCTATATAAATGTTTATCCATGGGTTTGGAGACATGATGTAGAGTTGGTGATGTAAGGGGATTTTTTGTAATATATCAAATCAATAAACATGAGTGATTCTTGCAATTGTGTCTCTGCTTGTGGGTACAGTCCACCATAATAAGGTAACATTAAATTCTCATGTTCATTTAAAATGTGATCTTGATGGGATGATAATGTAGAATCATAGACTAGTGTTTCATTTACATGTTTAAGAAACTATACCATTTTTGGATTGTTCTTGAGACAAAGAGATTGACTAGTATTTGGGTCTGTGACTAATTTTTGGGTACAGTCAACATTGTTGGGTTGAAATCCTTTAAGTTGATGTAACTCTCTCACCCCTATGGCCACTATTATTGGTGGGAGAGGATTAAAAGATGTATATTATCCTTGTATTATAATTTTCCTATGTAGGGATAAGGGGTGTTGATGTTGAAGACCACATAATGGTGGACTTTTTTGAGTGAAGGAGAGCCAGTTTGATACCAGTCACTTGGGAAGCATTTTCCATTAAGAATAGTTGCATTAGATGATGGAATATGGATTTTTGTATCCATAATGATGTGTTAGAACCAGCGAATTGATCTAGAGATGATTATGAAGTTTAATTTTATAGGCCCTAGATAAATGACCCTAGGAACAAGGGTTTGATGATTAGATGAATAGGTGGATAGTAGTTGTCATTTAGCAATTTTTGCAACAAATGTTGCCGACAACATTTTGAAATGTTGTGCAAAACTTGACAGAATTACTCATAGGGTCTACCCAAGGTGGATCTAACATATTTTGATTTTAATAAAATCAATTCCACCATCCCTAATACAATTCTACCCATCCACTGTCCTATCAACCTTAGTGAGCCATAGAATTTATAAACCATCCTAGGCCACTAGGTTTCACAATTTAGGACTTATTACAAAACTTGGGATATCCTTATCCTCCTTGGACATTGGCCAACCAAATATACCTAAGAATAACTATGGTTGACTTCTTACCACTTTCTTAGTCTTTTTCCTTGGCAAGGGCTCTTGCACCATACTCCTGGGGTGGATTGATCTCAAGTCCTCTTGAGATAAGTTCTGCCAATGAAGTGTCATGCTTCTTTAGTTCTGCCTCATCCATCCACACCACCTCTTCTGCAGGATGTCCAACCCACTTTACAAGGTATTAGATATATTCATTGTTCTTGGTCTTCTTAATGACCTTAGATTCAAGGATCTGTAAAGCTGTAACATTTGGAAATAGCTTCCTTGTCTATACCAAAATGGAGTTGTGGAACAGAGAATGGGCATCCTTCAAAGGAAAAATGATAGAAGATTTTTTAGATATTTTTTGACAGAAATGCTCTAGTAGACATGTATGCAAAATTTGGAAACACAAAGAAAGGAACGTGAACTGTGTGACAGAATACCTCAAAGAGAACATGGTATGAAGATTTAATGGAAAGATGGATTTTTCTTGAAATGATCAGGCATATAAAATTTATAATTGTTTGATAGAATGCCTCAAACATAATAGGGTAGGAAAGACATTGGGGAATTTTGTCAGCTCTATTTGAGCTGAAATGCCATTCATAAATGTATGCAAAATTTAGAAACATGGGCAAGGTAGAAAACTATTTGATTAAATGTCTTCAAGTAGTGTGACCTTTTAAAATTACACAATCACAAGATAATGCATAAAATAAAATGGATCTATTAAAAAAAAAATTTAGAAACTTTCAAGGAAATAAAATTCACAACCCAAACAAATATGGTCATCATTCAAATCACAATGAAACGAGATTTTCTATTTTATGGAAAACTAACTACTATTTAAAAATGTTAGTCTTTGTTAGACGTATATTTGAGATTTTCTATTGAGCTTTACTTTGCAATTTTCACTCTCTTATCTATAAATCTAATTTGATGAACATGGTGATGCAGATTGGTTGATGAACATGTTTAGGAAGTAAAATATTTCTTAAATTAAGTGAATGAGAAAAAATATGGAATAAGAAGTAGGTGTTTTTGACCATTGAATCTACATCATTGGTTTAGTTTGAGCTTCACTTGGTTTTGAGAATATTTTAATATTCTCTACTTAAAAAGGCCAACCACATGAAGGTGGAAGCTCATTTGGCCCCTCCCCCCTCACTAACATCACTCTAAATTCCCCATTAACATCTAATAACATTCATTCATTCATCCATTTTTGAAATATAAAATTCAGTCATTATAATCACATAACATTCATTAACACATAAAATTCATTAACACACAACATTCATGAATAATTCATTAACACATCACTCATCAACATTTACTAGTACAAAATTATATCCATTAAGACAACGTTCTTTCATTAGCAAAAAATGTTAATTACAATTATTTTTATTTTTTTCTTGCTCGTTTGTCTAAGGTAATGGCTAAGAAGAGCATCAATATCCTCGTCATTCCCCTCCTCTACTGCTTATAATCTCAACACATGTCTCCTCCTCATCTATTCAGGAATAAGAGGTTGTTGTGCCAAAGGAGGGTCTGTTGCAATAACAAATATGTCACGCATTAAATTCACACCATTTTAAATTAGTGTTACAAGTATTCATTAATTAAAAAAACTATAAATCAAAAAATAAATTTAAAATAATAAAACATAGATTTTTTTTACCTAGATGTGCCACATCGTCTACATGGTGATCACTCTGAACATCCTCCACTCATTCAGTATGACAATCTGTATGCTCTAAAATATTCACAAAAAGGTTACACCAATTTTAATTTAAGATGTTAGAATTGTATTAATAATTACATAATTAATTTTCAATAGAAAATGAACACGTCCATCGACATTGCGATGCACATTAGGGCCTTTGCCATGCGACGTAGGTTCTATGTTAGGATTACAAAGCTGCATTGCAATGTCATGCACATTATTATCATTGTTTTCTTTTCAAAAAAAAAAGAAGTCAATTTATGTTCAAAATTAACATCAAATAGATTGTTGCTCAAGTATTCAATTTCAAATATTTTTCATTTGGCATATTTACCTGTTCAACCGATGTAGGAGACTTTGGGTTGGGCTAGTTGAAGCTATGCATAGGCGTTTAGCCACAACTTGATAGCCTTCCTTGAAGGAAACTTTTTTGTGTTCTTTCGTGGCCTCTAAATTAAATTTTGAGCCCTGTATTTTATGATTAAACAAAATTATTTGCAATTTATAAATAATTTTGATCCGGAATTCATTTACTTCTACTTACAATTCATGCTTGAATTTTTGAATATCCACCAGAGCCAAGTTTGTGCTGCCCAATCTTTTGCATTCTGGCCTTTGTTTCCTTTTATGTGTCCTACAACCGATGAAAAGTTTGAAATATATTAGATGATATAGATATAAAGATCACTAATTAGTGCATTATTACATTCTACTAGTATTTAATACTATCGCATACCTTCTTCTCTCACTTGCTGGTATAATTAATCTTTGAGCATCCCCTTTCTCCTTTGCATCCAAAATGAACTCATTCCAATGCCTCATTGAAATAAAGGGAGGATGCTCATACTTTGGGTTCTGGATGAGACTCCTTCTATATGAGTCCCTCATAGTCTTAAGATGTTTGGTAGCTTTTTCTAAAATTTTCTTCTCCTCAAAAATGTTACTACCAAACTCATGCTCTAAATCTTTATGAGCTAATCTTCTAATTTTTTTTTCTTGTAAGTTCCACCTTTTAAGAAAAAACACAAAATTGTTGGATAGAAAAATTAACTAAAGTTGAGTACCTTGAATATAGTAAAAGAAAAGGCTTAAATGAAAGGAAAATTATTATACCAATTAATGATATAAAATAAAAATAGTGGGATAGGGTTAGTTCACTTATGATGTTCCACCTTGTATGTATGGTGGGCCCGAATATCTTCAATGTGAAATCATAAATCATCTTATAAAAAGAATCATTTCCTGCAAAAATCTCACAAGATCATCAATCCAAAACTTGTTATGAATAGGTAAATGCATATTGCAATATAAATAATAATAATTTTAAAGTACTTGTAAGCTTAAGACATTTTAAAGGCATCAATTCTTTATCGTCAATCAACAATGACATCTACATAACTCACATGCTAGAAACACGGGTAGATCTAGGAAATGATGGTGAATTATCACCAATACAGGTACTCTAATCTATATCTAGCATAGCAGACACTGGTGTATCTCTTATTTCTCAAAATTAATCCACTATGAGATGCACCCAAGATTAAAGTACAAACTATCAAATCATAATTAACACAAAACCAAATATAGAAAAAAGAAGGATTTACCAGGCATAGACCATGAAGGCATCAATGTTGCATGCCCCTTGTTGCTGACATTGCACTCGGCAATCTCGGATGGATGTCGGTTGACCTTCTAGGAGGAGTCACCTACACTTCATGACCTGAACAATACGTTGTTAGAAAAGACATTCTAAAATAATAAAAGTAAGAGTGGCTTTCAATAAAGTTTGTGTGAAGATTCTCTTAGAAATTTTGAATTAGTTGTAACTGTACCTTTTCATATAGATGTATCTACGGTATCAGTAAGTCCAATGAAAAATGTACACTTCTAATCAGTAAGTCCAATGAATTTTTTGAATGTTTCAAAGAAAAAATTTCTTGTAACTTGTTAAATTAAGGATTATTTTACCTGAGGTGGCTAGAGTTCTACTAGTACTAGCCTCACCATGATGTGCATGACCAGGTACTTGAGAAAACAAAAAATCTTGTAACAAGAACACACATATTTTAGTTCACGACATAAAAGAGTATAAAATATAAACCTTTATTAAAATTTTGTTATAACTAAATATTCTTTATTGCTTACTTCATAACGACGTGCTTACGCCAACAATTCATCTTTCATCTTCAACATCTCCTCGGTTGGATTTGCACCATCCAAAATGCTAATGATTTCTGCATTAACTTTTTTTAGTTTTTTCTTCACTATATTTATAGGGTTAGGAATATCTGGTATATCCTCATCTGTATCTACAACTATTGTCTTTGCTGTTGGAGGTGCTTTTCCTATATCCTGAACATCAATTTGTGATAGTAATATTAGTAAAACTATCAGAATAACTCCAAAACATTAAATAAAATAACATAATAATATAACATTTTTCAACTATCTAATTTTTACAATTACAATAAGGTTTACCATTGCTGAAGAATGGGTGGGAGGAGCATCCCCGCAACCTCTATCATGTGGGGGATCCATGTCATCCTGTGACAAAGATTAAATATAAAAACTTCAGTGAACTAAAAGCAATAGACTTAGCATAAAAAACTTATTAAAAAAATGATATATTGGAGTCATAAACTTGAGGTTAGTTTAAATGGTATATAGTACTTATCACCCCCATGATAGTAACTTTGTTTGTATCTATGCGATTTAAATGGTAATCTATTAGTTGTTCTTCCCCTCCACTTATTGATTTTATTGAACATACAAAAACACAATTCCCCTCACACGCCTCAAATATGCAATTGGGTTGCTTATTAGTTGACCTAGGTCGCGTACTATTTATAAAACACATAATATTCCCTATTATTTTTGGTCTCCCATCAATGTACATAGAAAATCTTTTACTTTGATCATTTTTTTTTCCATTGTATATAATTTTCTCACAATGCATACCTGCACATACTTTTTTTTTACTGAACAATCTGCATCCAATCATTGTAATTGTAACAAGGTGTGACATACTCTGTCAATTCAACAACTTTTTTGTAACATACCTTTATCCCATCCATGTAAAATAGTCCCAAACGATGTAATGAGAATGGAGCTATGTGATATATCCTCTCGTTTACACAAAAATTAGTGTTAATTAGAGGTAGCTCATTGGGTACCCATTCTTTCTCAAGATGTGTATACCAAAAGGGCACCTTGATGTCTCCTTTGGTCTCATCATCATAAGAACATGACCCCCCTTGAGAAAGGAAAAATTGCATGCATTTATTGATTTTTTTTCTAATTTTTTGACCTCTAGTTGATCTCCCTATTCTAGTCACACTACATGTCAAAATTTCATCTACCATTCCTGCATTTCCCTCATTCGAGGAAGATAGATCTGACAAGTACCTATTTGATAGTTTCAACAATCCATCAAATGAGATATTGTCATATCCCTGCTTCAAATATAATTTTGATAATAATTAAATAATGAAATTTTATTAAATAAATAATAATTTTAAAAATAGACAAATAAATAAATAATCAACAATATTGTTTATCAATTCATAATATTAATGAAATCAATATAATGCTAATAATTAATCAATATATAGAATAATCAAGTGTTGAATAGAGTCGTGACCCATAGGGTTCTTCTTTGTCTATATGTTGGAGATATAAAATGTAAGTTGAAAATGAAGGAAAGGCACAGAAAAATAGGAATCATATAAAAGGATTAGAAAAATGATGAAGACAAGTCATATCCTTAGCATAGCACGCAAGCAACATAAGACTTAAATTCGGTCAACTAAAATTTTAGGTATTAATCTATAAAATTGGTATTTTTTACCACCGAACAAGGAAGAGATAATAAGGGGTTAGTGAAGTATGAGAGAAATGGTATTAATTCAGTGATAAGGAGATGAGACAATCATTGTAAAAGAAAATCACAGTACGTGCTCAGTGATAAACAAGAAGAATATAAGAAAATTATGTCTATTTATTAGTAAACAATGAAATTAGAATTTTATATCAAATATGTATTATATATATAGGAAGTATTGACTTATACCTACTGATCCATGTCATTGTGCAAGATCCTCATCAAAGGGGTTAAATTTCCTACATATGTTAATCATTTATCTTAAGTTAGCTAAAAATTACATGATATGTATGCTACAAATTACATAGAAGACAACATGAAAAATATTCAAGATCATAAACATGAACAAATTACCTTTACCTTATATATGGAATGTAAGATCATCAACAGAAGGGGTGACAATGTGTGTAGTCAATTGCCTATTTCCAGAAAGGGTGACAATCAAACAAAATATATACATGTATCAATAGAAATTAATTGAGCATCATAAATAATACATTGGTAATCATAAATCACACATGTTGTAACTAAACTAAGGGAGTTTCACTAATGCATATGTGAATCATTTATCTTAAGTTAGCTAAAAATTACATGATACATATGCTACTAATTACGTAGAAGACAACATGAACAATATGAAAGATCCTAAACATGAACAAATTACCTTTACCTTATAAATGGAATGCAAGATCATCAATAGAAGGGGTGACGATGTGTGTAGTCAATTGCATGTTTCTAGAAAGGGTGACTATCAAACAAAATATAAACATGTATCAGTAGCAATTAATTGAGCATCATAAGCAATACATTGGTAATCATAAATCACATATGTTGTAATCATTAGAATTGAACACAATAAATATGTAATCATTATATTTTAAATCAATATTAAATATATATATACTAATCAATATAAATATATATAAATAATTAAATCACATACCTTGTACATTTCAATAATGTCATTGATCATCTTCTTCATCCATCATCATCATCATCATCATCATCATCATCATCATCATCACCACCATCACCACCACCACCACCACCACCACCACCATCATCTTCTTCTTCTTCTTCTTCTTCATCTTCTTCTTCATCTTCTTTAGTATCTTCTTCTTCCATCACATTATACTTTACCAGCCTTCCTCTTCGATCATGTCTAACATCAAATGACCAACCTAGTTTATGTAGAACCTCTAAGTAAAACACTTGCTCACATTGGCTTGGAAGATCATAGGGCTAATCTCCAACTGGCTCAGACAATGTTGTATTAATCATTGTAAATCCATTATCATGTTGAATAATAGTTCTATCAGGATCATTTTGATTCAGTCGTAGCCTGTACCATTTGATGAAGAATAGAACTAATTTGAAGGAGTTAAAGTTGCACTCAAGTATATCATCCAAGATGCACCATAGTATCGATTTTGAGATTGTTGAGGATGTATGTCTTTTCTAGATGATATATTAGTGACCTTGAAGATTGTAGTTATCCCAGAGTCATAAATTTTCTTCGTGTCATCCAACTTTTTAATGCAAAATTTGTGGCCATGATAGTACATAGCTTTGTGGTGCTTGAGTTTCAATTTTTCAAGCATGTGAAAATTATTTTCTTCATGAGTTTATATGAAACATATGGGTCATGATCATTAATAAATTTTTACATACCTCTATATGTCTTAAACCATATGCTATATCAATTAATATATGATCTAAAATAATGGACAATGCTATGAGTTTTAGATCACAAGATTTCAAGGATTTCTATTTGGAAATGGGCATAGTAATGTCATATTCATCCCCATATCACCCACAAGCTAATGGGAAAGCATAATCAAGAAATAAAAGTATTATGTAGATCCTGAAGAAGACCTTAGAAAAGAACAAGAGAACCTGTCATTCAAATCTAAAATTAGCTTTATGGGAAGATAGGATCACAAAGAAGAGGGCTACATGAAAGTCTCCTTTTGAAATGGTTTATGGTATTAAATCAAGGCTGCATGTGAACAACTTACTACCTATTTACAAATTTATACAAGAGGAAGATCTGGAAATGTCTGATCCTCTGGAAGATAGGGTGCTCTAGCTTGTTGAGCTAGATGAAACAAGAAGAGAAGGCCAAAAGGAAAATATTAGACTACAACAAAAGATGAAATATCTCTTTGATAAAAGAGCAACTATCAGGAAATTCCAGCCTAAAGATTTGGTCCTTCAATGGAATGCAAGGAGTGAGGATAAGGGCAAGCATAAAAAGTTTGAATCATTATGGTTAGGTCCCTATATTATCCATCAGGCTCATGGGAAAGATTCTTATTTTCTTAAAAATATGGATGGTGAAGAACAAGAATCACCAATCCATGGACAATTTTTGAAATTTTTCTTCAGTTGAAATAACATTTACTCCATGCACAGTAGTTTTGTAGTGTATAGGTGTGCTTTATTTCAAGTCGTGTGTTATTTTCTTGCAGTAGGTTAAATTTTGCTTGGTCTACTACCTAGAGATTCTGGTTTCTTGCTATAAACTGACGTTCAAGCATCCTTAAAGAGAGCCACTATTGGTAGTATTTTCAATATTTCAAAGTTGCATTTTAAATTTCTCCTTTGAAGGTTTTCCCTATTTTTGTGATAAATCTCCTGCAATCTCCTCTCTCAGAGCTCTCAAATTATTCATGATGGTAAAAAACCCTAAGTGCTAGGTCAAAAAATGCTTCTAAGAATCCAAAAACCCTAGGAAAGCTTAACTAAGTTCTATTTTTCCATTACTTTTTCGAATCACTTAAGTGAGCCTTTAAGCATGTGCGCTTTATAATCACCGGCTAGTCACCCAGTCTCCTAATGAGTTCAGCATATTCTTTTTAGTCTGGCGATCTCCCGAAACCCTTTGTCATGTGATCTCTTTGACTATAGAGAATATTCCTTTTCTTCATGAGACTCAACGGATGTTTTCAGTTGCCAAGTCTCTGAATGTTCTATGTGAGATCTAGTGACTACACTAATAAATATTTTGAAGGCAACTATAGTTGCAGGGTCTCCAGATCAGAAATACCTTCAGTTGGGAGATCTCTAAATAAAATGATGAAGTGATTAAGTATTCAACAATTATGAAACTTCTCCTATAGTCACTGAGTCTCCAAATGAACGATGGCAGTTATGTTTTCTTTTAGTCACCAAGTCTCCCGGTTCTTAGGAGGTTAGTGTTTTTATCTAGTGACCCAACAATTACAGTAATCGTGTATCATTAGAATCTTGGTGGTTATGTTGTAAACATTCAATGATCTAGTGAAATGGTTATCTCTTTATCTCATGACGTAGCAGTTAAGTCTTAAAATGTTCAATGACTCAACGATAACCATAAGATGAAGGAAAGATCAATGATCGACATTTAATCTCATAGTCTAACTGAGGTTAAGTAGGATATCTGGTGACTTGGAGAATAAAGGCTTTCATGCAGTCTTCAGATTTAACCAGGGTAAAGGAAAGTATTAAGAGACCATGAGATATCTTTAGTCACATGTTCGCTAGAAGGAGATGAGTTAAGGTAAACATTTTCACAAGATGAATATGAACCATTGATGCAGTTCTGATCGGGCGGTGGTCACATTATCTCCAAGTCAAACTATGGGTTAAGAAAAAGTTTCAATGACCATAAGAAATGCTTTGTCACACAGTCTCTAGACTAAACCCAGGTTAAGGAAATCATTCAATGACTAGGAGGTAACTTCAGTTGTACAATCGCTAGATGACTAAGGAGTAAGTGTTTTCTGAGGTCAAAAAATGAAAAAAGATATGAATCCATTTGCCAGATTTGATGACATGGTCATTCCTAATTGGTCATAGAGTAAAATAAAGAAATAATAATCTCTCAGTGATTACGAGATGAACTATAATCACTTAGTCTCCAGAAGTAATAAATCAAAGATATTCTGACTATAGTTGCTAGATCTCCAGAAAGGTTTAGTCTCTAGATCTCCTAAGAAAGTCAAAGTTAGAGTAAAGTTTATAAGACTGAGAGACTACCATTAGATTAAGATCCAGTGGCTATCATGAAGTCACAAGAAGAAATGAAGATTTGAGCAAAGTTTCAGCAATTATGAGACTTCTCTTTGGTCACCAGGTCTCCAGATGAGTGAAATTGGGTAGTCTTTAGAAGAAATTTGAAAAGTCAATAGGTTTTAGAGATTAAGAGACTCGCTGCTAGTCACCAAGTCTTTGAAGAAGAAGAAAAGCTATTGAGACTTTGGAAAGACGTTTGTCACTAGGTCTTAGAATAAGATTAATAAGTGATACATTTTCCAGTGATGAAGAGACTAACTATAGTCACTGGGTCTCAGAATGAAAAATTAAAGTTTCAAAGAGTCTCCAAGTTACGAGATCAAATCATAAAAGGTAAAATCATCAAGCGATTATAATTTATGACTATAGTCTCTAAGTCTTGTGATAAATTTTAAAAGGTAAAATCATCCAGTGACTTAGAGATTTGTCTTTAGTCACCTAATCTCTAGAGAATATGAAAAACTACCAAGTCTTTCAGTAACTATGATTGGTTGTGTAGTCGCTAGGTTGCCAATAATCAAATTTGATTACTTGTCAGTTTCTCAGCTCACGACTAGTGAATTCAAGTTCAGAACATGCCAAGTAATGGTAGAAGTGACATGAATTACAAAGCTTAAGTCTTGAAAGGGAAATTTCATTCAATTCTCCAGAATAAATATAGTCAACTATCACTCATTCTAAAATTACCAAGAATTCTAGAAAGCTAGAGCTGAAGAATTACAAGAATTCCTATGTTTTTCAATGATTAAAGAGTTCAGTAAAGTTTAGAAGCTTCAGAGGAATTTCTATTTGTAGTCAAGATGAGTCAGCCAACAACCAGAGGAGCTTCCACCATTAAGGGTTCCAAATAAAAGGTGAAGGAAAGTCTCAGACGAATTTCTCAGTTTGCTATCGAGATTGTCACAAAATAAAAAGGTAAGTGACGAATGCTTCATTGATAATCTGAGTTACTGTAGAGATGCCAGGACACCTGATGTGACTGGAATGTTCCTTTTTAGGTATTTTTATAAGAATGTTGATAGTCTAGTACCCATTTCAAACCCTTGGACATCAGGTTTAGCTAGGTTGATAGTCCCAGATGTCTTCCTAGATGTTGATTTGTTAATTGCATTGGCCAATAGTTATGACCCCCTGTCTAGAACAATAAGAAAGAGTGATGGCTCACATTTACTTACATTAGACATGAATTCTTTCATGAGATCTTTTGGTATCCACATCCCCATGGCCACAAAGATCAATTTATAGGCCTAGATGATTAGGTACACTCGAGAATCTATCCTTGTATCCAAGGGAATTCAAAACCATGTCCCATGAGCCAACATGAACTACATTGCAGCAATGGATGGGGCAGCCCCATACTTCTACAAGGACTTATGTTTATAAATGAAATATATTGTATATAGATTATATGGAGTGTTAGGGGTAGATGGTGGGGTAGACAGGATTTCATATGACATCCTGATGATGGTGCTAGATTCACAAAGTCTTCATATAACCAAGGGATATGACTACATTGGATGTGTAATCAATAGAATGCATGAAGGACTTGAGGCAATAAGAAAGAAAGAAAATTCACCTAGATTCATACATTATTCCCTTTTAATGCACCTCATTTTGTTTTATAATTACAACATTATGAACTTGGAGTACCTTAGGCCTCAAATGATGTGGAATGGACAGCCCAATCTAGATCAATTTTGGATAAGGGCATGGAGTGGTACTTTGCTAGAATGTGACTTTAGTGCTTTTTAGAATTGGATGGTACAACCAATTCTACTCACCTTAGGAGTGAATCTTTCTAGACTGCTAGTAAAAGCTCTACAATTAATAAGGCCTCAACAATTTGTTGACAAATAGTCTAAAGGCCATAACTAGGGAGACATCTATTATGAGAAAACATTTACTATGATAAGAGTCTATGGGTGCCCCCATCCACCCCATGTTCTACCATTTTTTATCCCACCAAGAATTGCATTTCTAGAAATTATTTAGTAGCTAATGCTAACTGACAAAGACCATTTAGCCCCCATAGAAAAGGTACATTTACCCCTAAACACTTCTGCGTATGCAACTTCACAATTGGGAAGAATGCATTCAACAAGTTAAATGATTGGTTGAGCCAATACAAGATGAATGTTGCAATATGTAGATATGTAGATACAAAGAACTTCATTGTAATGGATATGAAATATTACACTCCTACCATTCCTATAAACAATAGACATGAGAAGTGTCCTAAGGAGGATTTCATCAGGAATATTATAGAAGATGAAGAGGTAGAAAAGAGAGCCCAACAACTTAGTGAGTTGTGGTCATTGGAGAAATGAATGAAAAAGAAGGGATTGACATTTGAGGGTTTCTTCCCCACATTTCCCTACCTCC
Organism: Chamaecyparis obtusa; assembly: GCA_027943335.1. NCBI lineage: Eukaryota > Viridiplantae > Streptophyta > Pinopsida > Cupressales > Cupressaceae > Chamaecyparis > Chamaecyparis obtusa. The sequence continues at coordinate 309,291 of BSBK01006485.1, read as the reverse complement.
AAAGGCTAGACAAAATGATGGAGAACTTCAATAAATTGGTCAATTCACTTGAAGAACAAATTGATGATAAGGAAAGGGAAAAGCAGAAGCACTTAGAGTCAAATTATGAGGATAGTGATGGAGGCTACCCATTATATAGCCCTCCTACCATGGAATAGCCACCTCCTATTGGCCAAGAAGGAAAAGAAAATATAATTATGGATTTGACAGAGCTTCCTAGCTCTCAGGATACCAGTTAGCCTCCTCTGAAAAGGCAAAAAATGCAAGTGGGAGAGCCTTCCCAATTAAGAACAATTGTGAAGAAAAGAGATAGAGTGAGAGTTCTAATTATAGGAAACATAGCCTATGATCACCAACTCAGGCATGAGATCAAGGAAGAGAAGAGAAAAAAAAGGTGGTTGTAGAAGAGATAGAGTTTCCTTTGTCTCTAGGAAAAGATGAGAGGATGCTAGAGTAGGATGCCTTCTTGAAGGATGAAAATTTTATCAAGTCAAATAAATTCAAGAACTTCCTATTTTGGCACAAGCAACAACTAGTTGCTTCCAATGTATAGATCATAGAAAATGGCCAAATACCTAATGAGGCCATCCAAGACTTAAAAGAATATGATCCTGAGTCAGTAACTATCACTCCATAAGAGGCTAGGAAATTAGTAAAGGCCAAAAATATGTTGCTTGTACCTAGGTGGGATCTAGCTTCAGCTTTCATAATAGACCAAATAAGAAATCAGGAGAATATAAAGTTGATTTCAGAGACCCAAGTTGGGGATTTGATAAAAGGATTTGGGTATAGCCATAAAAATCAGGCACTAGCTATGTGGAGCCTCTATCCAAAAGATCAAAAGCCTTCCCTACTGGATATAAAGGAAAAGATGGAAGGTGACAAGATTATGTGGTCAATCCACAATACCAAGGATCTTGAGATATCACAAGTGCTCACTCATTTTGCAAGGTTAAATGAGGACAAGACAAAGCAGCTCTCAGAGAGGCACCAAAAACTTTTTGATGATTATATTGCAATTGTTAAAGACAGGGAGGTGCATATTATTAAGGAAAAAGAATTGGAAAAATATGTGGATGATCTACAACAAAAAATCCTCAATATGCATGTGGTTACCCTTGCACCACCAGAACAATCCCCTTAGATAGAGAACCAAAGTGTAGATGTAGAGGAAGCTGCTGCAATAATAGAGAAGGTGAACCTGTAAAAGACTAAGGGTATTTTACAAGCCCTTTTGAAGATTTTGTAGCATAGAATTGAGGTCTTAAAGGAGAAGGTAGAGGCAGTTTATACTACATACAATAAGTTGCCTGGATTGTAGATAGAGGTGAATAATTTTTTTCTATTTTAAGTACTTATCATACAACTTGGTCAATAAGGGATTTAGTATTTGAAAGAATAGTAGCAATACAACCTTTGAGGAATGATATCCCAGAATTTGTTTTGCAAGTAGGAGATGAGATTGGAAAGATAGGTGTTGCTTCATCCTTCTTTAAGGGTAAAGCAAATCAAATTGAAGCAAAGATGAAAATGCTTGTACCTAGTTTCAGTAGGCTCATTCCTCATATCAAAATAGAGGATGGAGAGATTAATGTAGTCAAGGCTAGTGGATCTAATTAAGGACTGACTGACCTTGCAGCCAAACCAATATACAATGAAAATACATAATAACAACAAGAGATCTGAAATCAAATAGAAGTCTTTATTCATCAAATCACCGATTACATGCAATGTGCTAGACTATAAGGCCTTCCTGGTTGTGGCCAATATAATACAAGTAATAGTCTACAAGATCTCGTAGGATCCAAATCCCTTGCACAACATCAACATTCAACTAGCCCAGGTCTGTAACACATAGCACCCTGGTAGGCACTGAGGAAAGATCTAAACTTGTACAAAAACTTCCAAGCAATCTTCCTGCTCCTAATCTTGTAGGCTACTAACTTTCCTTCCCACTATCTGATGCCTAAACAACTACCCAAGCATCCTATAAGTAGTGATTCCTAGCCACAAGTCGGCTGATGAAATAATAAACCCTTATAAACAAAATTAAATACAAAAACATCAGTCGGCTCTCACATAGCCTTATAAAATAAATAAACTCTCAAAGATGGCCCCAAATGATCATCAGATCTGCATAAGAGAATGCAACACACAAGATCTAGGTCCCCACACATCCAATGGTCAATCCATAACTCGAGGAGTGTAACCCAAATTAAATGCACTAGTCGCCCAAGCTGATCTATCCAAACAATCCAATCAGTAAGCAAGAACACTGAGAAATGGAAGAATTAACCGAGCACTAGTCAACCGACCATGCCAAGCAAGACCGAGAAATGCAGTTATCACCAAGCGCTAGTGAACTGATGTCTTCAGTCACCGAGAATACTTCAGAGACCGAAAACCCTAGTAACCATAGAAATTGAACAACTAGTCTCCCAAATCAAGCAAGAACTCCATCAAACCAAGATCAAAAATAACAATCTATCTTCAAAGACAAACATATTTTTGGTTGATATAGGATTTCCAAGAATCCTAGGATGCTTCTGCATTAGACACCCTAGGTAAGAAATATTTTCTCATAAGGAAATTAGGAACGCCTCAAGGGAATCAGAACAGGTATGCTGAATCTATTCTTCACCCATATCTCCTCTTGTCCTTCACCCAATGTAGTCTTCACTTCATTCACTATCTCATGTAGAAAGTCCTTCTGTCTTCCACTTTGTTTACCCCTCCAGTTGATAATTGATAAAAACTGACTCTGACTACTACCAATCACATCAATGCCTCAGTAAGGTTCATCCTCTCCAGACTCCTCAATTAACTCAACATCATTTACATCTCTCTTTGTCACAAATTTCATCATCTTCTATACCATCTCTGCTAGCAAGACCATCTACTTCTTCATCTCAACAAACTCTTTAGAGATATCATTCTCCTTCTCCTTCAAACTAGATTTAACAAGAATAGGTTTATCAACCTTGTGCTCCTAAGGTTTGTCATAAGGACAACACCTGATAATTCCACATCCCTTAACCCTTGTCTCCTATAAAGGTATAAGCTTATGCCGATCTCCTTCATGCCTAACCACATAGGTGTTAGCACGACCATAAAAAAAACATTCCTGTCAAATTTCTAGGGTCTACCGAGCAACTGATGACAAGCATCCATAGGCAATACATCACACAATATCTCATCAAGGTAAGATCCAATCTAAAACTTAACCAAGCATTGTTCTTCAAATTTAACCTTAGAAACATCTTGTATCCAACTAATCTGATAAGGATTAGGATGCTTCCTTCTTCCCAAATTCAACTTACTAACCATTTCATCTAAAACAAAGTTTTCATAACTGCCGCCATCAACTATAAAATTACATACCTTATCCTTGCACTTACATCTGGTTCTAAACAAATTTCTTCTTTGCACTGGTTCATGAACACATGCATCTAATCTCCTAGTGATGAGTATCTCACCTTTTTCTGGAACATTCTCAATATCTTCTTCAACAACCAATGCAACTCTTTTCTTAGGACAGTGCCAACTTCTATGACCAACTTCACTATAGTTACAACAAGTGCCGGTGAACTCATTCTTCCACATTATTCTATGTCCAACATTCTTAGTAAATTAACCACTACTAGATCCCACATCAGTCTTAGGATTCTCTATCACATTACTCTCAGCAACTGTCTCACCAGTTTTACCACCTTAGTTCCTATTGTTTTGTTTTCCTTCATACTTCTTATTCAGCTTCTCTTCAATCTTTAATGCCATCTGATAAGCATCATTGATTGTTGTCATCTACATAGTAAGTAACTCTTCTTGAATACTAGGTCTCAAACCATAGATATACCTAGCAACCTTTTCTTTATCAGCTTCAGAATGACTAGTCCTAATCAGGATTCTATAAAAATCCTCGGTATATTTCTATACCAGTTTGTTAGTCTAATTCAAAGCTTGCATCTTCTTAAACATGTCAAATTCATAATCACCGAAATGAATTGCTTCTTCAACTTTTCAACCATTCGGTTCCACTTAGTGATCTTTTCTTTTCCTCTTCTACCTCTTTCCAACTGAACTTCTCTCCAAATATTTGCATGACCTTTCAATTTTGTCTTTGCAAATATAACCCTATTAGGATCTTCTATTTCTTCATATTCAAAGTATTCATCAATCTCATTGATCCAATCAATCAAATCTTCTGGCCTAAGGCTCCCAGAAAATGCAAAAACTTCAATCTTAGGTCTTTTCCCAATCTTAGACATAGCTTTCAGAATTTGATTCTCCTCAGGATCTCTAGCTTCTTCTACAACTTCTTCAAAATGATCTTCCTCAGATTCATCATCACTATCCTCTTTCAAGGTAGGCTTCTTCTTTCTCAATTCCTCTTGTAGGTCTTGCACTTGTTTCTACAAAGCCCTAAAATCATCAAGACATAATTCACTAGTAGCTTCCTCTTCTTTAGAGATCTCACGATTTCTCCTTGGAGGCATCTTCAAATCAAGATCTAGACACACAAGATCCACTCGGCTCCAACAAGAATAGAATTTTCTCAAATAGGAATAAACTTCACTCTGATACCACCTAATGTAGTCAAGGCTGGTGGATCCAATTAAGGACTAACTGACCTTGCAACCAAACCAATATGCAACAGAAATACACAATAACAACAACAGATTTGAAATCAAATAGAATTCTTTATTCATCAAATCACCGACTACATGCAATGTGCCAGGCTGTAAGGCCTTCCCGGTTGCAGCCAATAAAATGCAAGTAACAGTCTACAAGATCTTGTAGGATCCAAATCCTTTCTACAACATCAGCATTTAGCTAGCCCAGGTCTGTAACACATAGCACCCTGGTAGGCACCCAGGAAAGATCTAAACTTGTACTCAAACTTCCAAGCAATCTTCCTGCTCCTAAGCTTGATGGCTACAAACTTTCCTTCCCACTATCTGATACCTAAAAAACTACCCAAACATCCTATAAATACTGATTCCCAGTCACAAGTCAGCTGATGAAATAATAAACCCTTACAAACAAAATTAAATGCTAAAACATCAGTCGGCTCTCACATAGCCTTACAAAATAAATAAACTCTCAAAGATGGCCCCAAATGATCATCAGATCCACATAAGAGAATGCAATATGCTAGATCTAGGTCCCCACACATCCAATGGTCAATCCATAACTTGAGGAGCGTGACCCAAATTAAATGCACCAATCAGCCAAGCCGATCTATCCAAGCAATCTAGTCTGTAAGAAAGAACGTCGAGCAACATAAGAATTAACCTAGCACTAGTCGACCGAGCAACATAGTTATCACCAAGCACCAGTGAACCAATGCCTTCAGTCATCAAGCATTCTTCAGAGACTGAGCACCCCGGTAACCACATAAACCAAGCAACTAGTCTCCCAAACTAAGCAAGAACTCCATCAAACCAAGATCAAAACTAACAATCTATCTTTAAAGACAAACATATTTTTGGTTGATAAAGGATTGCCAAGAATCCTAGGATTCTCTTACATCAGAGATAAAGAATTTGGATACATGGAGATCATATTTTGATCTCTTATTTCCTAAGAAGGAGGCTTTTCTTAATAATAGCAATGAAGTTGATATGGATCACTTCAATATGGTTCTTGATGAAGCTTTCAAGCCAAAGATGGACTTCAGTAAGCTCATCACAAATATAAAGTAGGTTGTTGATGCTAGATGGGAAAGGCAATAGAAACAATTGTAGAGTATTCAAGAGTTCCAGTGGCCTATAGAAGAACATGTATCTACTTGGTATACTCTGACAAAGCCCAAAAGAAATATACCGACAATAGATGACATTAAGGATATAGAAGATGAATGAGCTCCAACAATGCACCTGACCTATGAGCATAGGAAGAACAACTGGTCATGAAGAGGATGATGTAAGTTAGCTAGTTGGTGATCTTCATTTACATAAAAACTTTGGCAATTGCTTTGAATACCGATAGGCAAAGGTGTAGCTCAAAGGAGAACTCAACAACTAAAGAAACAACTTTTGGCGCCCCTTTCCCCCTTTTTCTGTTACCAATTTAAATCTTTTGTAATCTAGTGCAAGTCACTATCAGAGCCACTTGAAGCTTGTTGCATCATTTTCTCAAGGATCCCAAGGTGGTCTCTCTATATATAGAAAATGTTAACTCACACCAAACGGTGGTGAAAATACTTATTGTAATAGGAGCATATAGATTTACTTTTTGATTCTCAAGAATCCAATTTTTCTGAATGTAATGATACAGGAAATTTATCAATAAAATATACTAATTTTCCATGTATATCTTTTATTGTCTTCATGTGTGATTTTGATTTCTCTATGTTTTTAAATTTGCAAGGCATTTTAGATACATCTTTCTACAAGGTAGATAGTGGAGTTGAAACTTGAGTTCCTTTCAAGGGAGGGGTAAATCTTGAGTGAGGTCTATGAGATTTCATCTTTCATGTATGAATGTGATGATCTGATTTATGCATAAGAGGGTAATGTGCAAGGCATTTTATCTAGGGTTTGGGTATGTTTGATTTGAGAGGTTTGTTGTAGATATACATTTATTGACTCTGATTCCCTAGGATTTGGCACTGGTCATTTTCTTAGTTTATTTTTTCTTTCACCATCAATCAATATAAAACAATGATTTATTTTAAAGTTATGAGAGGTTATATGATTAGATCTGTATCAAGTATATAGGTTATTGTTGTGATATTTGAAGAATTCAATCTGAAAAGGTAATACTCACCTATACCTTAAAGCTCAAAGAGAAGACAGATTGTAAATCCTTAATACCTTAGTGTTTACTATTGTTGATGCATCTATTGGGACTGCTAGAGTTATGAATCAAGAGTTTTCTGATTAAGTTTTGATCATCTCCAATTTTGAGCACTAACAAAATTGGTGACTCTACTGGGGATTTTAAAATATTTTTGCAATAAACTTATTAACAATTTTTCTGACTATTTATTGTTGTATATAGAAGACTAGTTTATCAATCTATTCCCATAAATTTGTGGGTGGCAGCTCTAAACTTTGTTTTTACCAGTTTCTGGTAAAAATTTTTGAAAATTTTGAGATTATCTTGTCAAAGTGACATGAGTAAGCCAAGGAATACTATGTCATACTATAGGGATCACCTGGAAAGAAAAATGGGTGAAGAATTGCATACACCTAGTAGAAAGCAATGGTCCAGAATAGGAACAACTAATAATGATTCCCCTATACCAGTTCAAGAATATGTTCCCATTCCCACCCAAAATGAGATCCCGTACTTTTCTAAGAATCCTAAATTCCTTAGAAGAATAGACCCCCAGTCCATTAGTCCTCCTCAGGAGGATGAATTTATAGATATTGGTTTCTTTCCTACACAAGAAAATCTAGACAAAATAGAATATGCTTCTACAGCTGACACTGAATCTTATGATTCTAAGAAATTAAGTGAAGAAGTTTTTGCTTTAAGGAAAAAGGACTAGGAGCAATTTTTAGAAAATACTAAGAGACAAAAGGAGTGAGAACAAGAAATCTATGAGTTACTCATGGAAAAGTAAGAGCTTCTTAGAAAGACAAAAAATAATGAGATCCAAGAAAAAAGTCTGAAATAGAAAGTTACTGGTTCAGATAGTGATTTGTTTGGGGATGTCCAAATTTTGAGACAACAAGTTAACAACAACAAGCCAGATCCTAAGAAAAATGAGTTTGAAGGTGAAGGCTATGTCCTAAGACAGTTGCATCCATCATAGATCAGAAGGAATGAGGATCTTAGAAGTAAAGTGATGGATGTATCTAACAAGAGAAAACAAAAGGTGGTTGGAATTAGCATAAATGATTCAAAAAAGAATGGGGCTAATCCTACTAAAATATCTCAGGCTAGATTAGATCTAGAAAAGGCTAGAAAAGCCAAGGAAGACTTGGCCATCCAATTAGAGAAGCTAGAATTAGAGGTTGTTGTAGATGAGATGAAGAGGAAAATTTCTTTCCTTCATACTAATATGAATACAAATTCTAGCAGTTTAGTCCCTGTTATCAATGGGCCAATACCACATAATCAATTAGATGGTCCTGTCCCCAATACCCAAGCCTTGGTCTCAAATCAAATGGTCCAAGGACCACTTAAAAATGTAATTCATACTATTCCATTAACTGGTAATCTTGCTGGAAATGTTGTGCATCAGAATAATGGAGGAGGTGGGTATGTGCAAGATCACGAGGGGCCAAACTATGCCCTTAAGTGGCAATGAAAAATCAGCAAATCAGGGTTAGTCAACTTGATGTGAAAATTTCAACTAGCTATGAACCTAATACCAAAAAGTTGTAAGAATAGAATCTATAGAAAATTGAATGTAGTTTCTAAACTACTAGGCCTTTTTTGAGAAAAAGTTAGTATGATTGGTGAAAAGTATAGATTTCAATGCAGCAGTACAAAAATTTCAGGAAAAAAATAAGTAGGTGTATGTCTGACAACCTTAATCATAATCAAATGATAATATTTTATTATAAGATTTTATATATTAGTAGTAGACTCATGCCTGGATGTGACGCATATTTTTTTGTAATTTTATTCCAAAAAAATAATTAATTATGAATTTTTTGCTGCAACATTTTCAGAATAAAAAAACTCCCATGTCTGACCACCTTAACTCATTCAAAACTTTACAAAATTCAATTATTATTATTTTTTTCCTTATAGTAGACGAAGCATAGAATGTGACACATTTTCCAGATTTCAAAAATGTTATACCATCTGAAAGTTATAGTCATTTTTCAATCAGTATATAAATCAACACTTTAGAGGTAGCTTAATTAGAAAATAACTAATAATTACTTACCAAATTCAAAATTTGACAACAATTATATCGATAGAAAGCTGGTAATCTCCTTAAGATACCCTTTTCATTTTATCAAATTCAGGTGAAAAAAAGAGTCGTCAGCTACATTGTCAAAGTTTTTAACTAACATCGCCACTTTTTGGCCCCTCATGATCTTGCACATACCCAGGTGGGGTCCAAGCTTCACAAAATGTTCAAAGAAGGCCAATTCATCTAGACAGATACAAGCCATTGTTTTTTATGGTATTCCTGGTCAGCCGAATGTCATCCCAATTGAGGTGAGAGAAAAGATCCCTAAGTTCACTAGTAACAATGTTATTACTTGTGAAGAACATCTTAAATCTTTCACAGATAAAATAAATGATTATGAAATAGAGAATGAAGATGTTGTCATGAAAATTTTTGTTCAATATTTGATAGAAGATGCCAGGGATTGGTACAGAGGTTTACCTAAAAATAGTATTACCTCATGGGATGAATTTATAAGGAGTTTTAAAGAATAGTATGCTAAACATGTCAACTCTAGTTACATGTTGAATGAATTCAATAATATCAAGAAGCATGCAAATGAAAGTATGTCAGAATTCAATAATAGGTTTCAGAAAGCCATGTACAAGTTATTCCAAGTGTTAAGATTAGATGATGAGGTTTGTTTGACCATGTACTTCAATGGTGTGGAGGGAAAGATATCTTCCCTCATAAGAGACAAAATTCCATGTACTTTGAGAGATGCTTTCAATTAGCAATAAATATTGAAAGTAATAGGAAAGCATTTGATCAAATGTATAGGAGGGATGGAGGAAGACTATGGAAAGAGACTAGGCCACATAATGTGAAACCTACTAGGGAAGATGACGAGGTTGACAAATTGGCCAATTTTGTTAAGGATCTATCTACTAGATTTGATAAAGGTGGGAAGAGTTTCCAAGATAATAGACCACCTTATCAAAGGTGGGAGAGATTCCCTAGACTACATGACCAGCCATATAAGAAAATTTGGAAGGATGGGAAGCCTATTTTTGATATCCATGAGCCACAAAAGGGAAGGGATACTCCTGATCCTTTTAAAAGGAATACAACCCATAATGTGGAGAATATTCCATGGTGTGTGGCCTGCAATATGCCTCACTCACCTTTTCAATGTGTTATTGCTCAAGCTTTAGAAGATGAGCTAGAAGATCTACCTGCAGGAGACCACAAAGGCTCTGAAAAGCCTATAGTAAATATGTTCACCACTCAAAGGGTGGATGAATCTACCTCTTTAGATGATGAAGAGATATTAGAAGATGTTGACCATAAAAGGAGATTTCTCCCTGTCTATGAGAAAAAATTATTTTCCCATTCTGATCATGAGGAATCTAATACTGAGACTAGTCAAAGAAATATGAATAGGCCAGAGATAGAAGGTAGTCATTGGAGAAAGCCTAGTAAGGAAGAAATTAAGAATCTGACTATGGCTTCTATTTCTCAAGCTAGATCTTCTTATAACTTAAGAAATAGAAGGGTTGATGTAGATCAAGGAGTCCCTAGATCACCTTTTGTCAAGGATAATCCTCAAAGTAAGGTTTCTCCTAAATCTATTGCCTCCCCAAGAAAGGATAGAAACAATAAGTAGCAACCTGTTGTGGTTCAAAATACTAAGAAAAATTAGGAAAATATCACAGAATAGAGAAATAAGAGGGCTGGTGGGAAAATAAATCTATCTGATCTTTCTACTGATGCCCCAATTTTTGACATGATACATGCTTTGTCTCAGATGAAGGTATCAATCCCTTTGTTAGAAATGCTCAAAATAAAGGAGCATAAGGCAAAAACTTTGGCTCTAATTAATGAACAAGAAGACCTTCCTGTTGTGACAGAAAAGGTGAAACCAATGGCAGGACCTTAGATAACTAAGGGAGTCTCCAACTTCTATGTTGGAAATATTGTAACTCAAGAGCCATCCTCCATTGATCCATTTTATGTCACTCTGATTATGAATAATTTATTGCTAAAAAATTGTATGATAGACTTAGGTGTTGTAGCTACAGTGATGCCCTACCATGTACTGAAGGAATTAGTGTTAGAAATAGGGAATACTGAGAGGGTTGGGGGGGGGGGGGGTGGAATCAGTATTCTACAAACTTTTACTTTTTCCCAATTATGGATATAACAAATTATCTTTATGCTTTCATAATAGAGTAAACTAAAGAATATGCATAACAATAAAGAAAATGAACTCATAAGACATTATTTGTTCTTGAGGAAACCCTGGCCAAGGGAAAACCCTGGTGGGGATGAACCCACAAAGATTCACTAATCAAAAGTATTTTGTTAAGGATGTTGACCCTGTTAGGAGCCTGTTACATATATATAGTGTCTCAGTCCTGATTAAGGGACTATAGGCCTTATTAGAAGCCTCAACCCTGCTAAGAGTTGGCAATACTGATTACAAATGATTACAAGATGAGCCCATTGCCCAAACAAGTAATGTACAATGATTACTAATTACAAAATAGGGTAAGGTACATAACCTTATACTACTTTCTTTTCTTTCACAACTTCACATCAATATCTTTCGCTATATCATCTATGTCATTCACATATCATATCTCTCTCTTCGCATTCCATATGCCTTACATTTATACAAGCTATTAGGAATAATAACTTTTACAGTCGGCTTTACAAAACATAAAGCTTTACACAAAATACATATTTACCAAAGGGTTAACATCTAGGATGTCATCCCTTTATATTATTAAGACATTATTTTGATAAACAAAATAATCCCTTAACTCTTTTCCAATTCTATCTTCTTTCTCTATCCAGTCGGCTTTAACACTGTCTCAGTTAATACTGCAATAACTTCTTCTATACATGCCGTAAAGACTTGCACCCTCAGGTGAGTCTTCAATATGCATCACAATATCTATGTTCAAGTGCACAAGCATTGAACTTACTTTAATTGATGTCACCAATCAAAACTATCCTTTGGGTACACTGGGAAAATACTGCTTATACTTAGATGATTTTGCTCTGCTCTCTGTCATATGCGGTCTTCATGTAGATCATATTTTTCATAATGAAAACATCTAGATATCCAACTCAGCCAAATTTCAAACAATCTCCCCCTTTGTCATTGGTGGCAACATATGAGAAAATTGGCTAAGTCATAAAACTCAAAATCTCAAAATTGTGGCCATAATAAAATTATATCTTCGTTGTCCTTATAACTCCATATATCTTATCTATATTCTATACTCCCCCTAATAATATACTTCCTTAACGTATATATCAATTTTATGCTATCATATCACTCTCCCTTTGACAACAATGACAAAAAGGTGTCAAAAATTGTGATCTCAAATTTGTTTTTACCCTGATTCAAAATTGCAGAGCCGGTAGGCTTGCAACACAATCTGCAAAGTTCACTTTAATGTTCTCTATCTCCTTCTCCCATGCTTTCTTTACTATGTCTGAAACACTAAGGAGTGCACATAGACCATAGGATGTGATCTCACATGCATGAAGGTTTTCAAAGTTGAACTTCTCATAAGATGTCTTGGATGAAAGACATTCTTCCAATTATCCTTCAACTATGCCAATCTTGATTGAAATGTGCTCTCTAAGAAGAGCGAATCTTCTCAATTTCTTATCTTTTTCATCTTTAAGAATCTTTATTTCATCATACATTTTTTCAATTCTTTTCTCAACAACAAAAATTTTCATATTAGGGCTAGCTAAAAGATTTACCTCCAACTAAATTTCTACCTCTTTAACCTTAATCTTCTCAACCACTTCTGAAACATGATTTTCAAATTTTGTACACTGAATGTACAAAGTTTTACCTCTGTCCAAATTCCTTCTAAGATCTTTTATACATACATCTAGATTGTTAATATCATTTTTGATATTCTGATTTATATCATGAAACATTTTTGCCTCATAAGCTGCCTAAACCTTCACTATAGCCATATCAGATAAGTTAGTGAGCTCATTATCAAATGCTTTCATAACTTCTCTAGCTCTTTCCAGTGGGTCTTCTTTTGCTATCTGGTTAGTCAAAATACTTTGTAACTTTTCTATTAATTCCAACAATGATCCTTCAAGTCTCTTTACCTTCTTGTTCTTTCCAGTTATCTTGTTTAGGGATGTGATCAACTCCATTTGATCATCATCATCAACTTCTTTCCCAAATATTTCAAAAATCAATTCAAACTATGGTTTCTTTGCTGCAATCTCAGGTGTAAGACTAATTTTCTCTCTGCTAGGTGCTTCTTCCTATTCTTGAATCTTTGTACTTGCTTTATTTTTTTATTTTATTTTCTTCATCTTTCCTTGTTTCTTCCTTTCCTTCTTCAATTGATCTGTCCTGTTCTTCTAGAGCTGAATTGTCAACAATGTTCTCTAGGTTGCTAAAAGGATTATCATCACTGTCCAATGTGATCTTAGTTCCTTCCACATGCATTGATTCATCTTCAATGTTAATTGATGGTAAAGAGGGACTCTTATGATGCTCATCTTCCTTAGCCTATTCCGTTGCAACATATGTTGTCATTACTTTTACTATTGCTTGCTCAGTTTCTTTGTTTATCTCTTCATAGTTACCTCCCATTATCAGAATGGTTCTTCTTTTTGTTTTTAGATGAGTACCAAGTTCTTTCATAATTTCCTTGAAATGATCTTCATCTTTGACATCACATAGTTTCCTCACAAAATTTTCTCTTATTTTATTATCTTCTTCTGTTGCTTTCTTTTTCCTGTTAACTAGTTTCTCAAATAGATCACCAGGGATCTTTCCTTGAATTTTATCAAACTTCTTATCTACTAGGATCATATGTCTCACAAATGCATTTTCCAAGTTTAATTTCTCTGAATAGTTGTAAAGATCATAATACTTGTTCATTTTAGAAAAATCTCCATCATGAATGATTTGATCATTAAATTTCTCAATTTTAGGCTTCCATTTCTTCTTCTTCACTTCTGAGTCTTCATCATCTTTTATCTCTACTATTTTCCTTTGTACTAGGGAAACTATTATCTTTTGTCTCTTGCATGGTCCAGTAGCTATTTCCTTTACTCTTTTTCCTGGTGGACTGGCAGAAGATCTTGTAGACTTCCTTGTTTCCTATTCCTCTTTCTCTACTTTTACCACATGCTACAATTTCCATTCTCAATTGCTAATAGGGGTGGAATAGAAAAACTTCCTTTTTTCCAATATCTCTAAGTGTTGTTGTTGTATTCTTTGCAATCATAAATTCTTGTTCTGTCATCCCTGTGTCCTTTAGAATTTTCTTAATTGTACTTTCCACTCTCTTCTTTGACTATTTTTCTTCCTGAATAGACTTTGTGGAGTTGAAGTTCTCCTCATAAGTCCCAAATCTATTGCTATGTACATCCAACTTACATTTAAGCAATCTATTTACATATTCTTCTGCTTCAACTTCAGAAATTTCATAGCCAGGAGTGTATATGAACTCTACTCTAGGTTCAACTTATTCAATGTAGTTAAAGTCAGTATCAACCATAAAGCATATCTCATTCTTATAATTTTCAACAATAGAATGAGGGATTCTTGATTTGTTCTTCATCAACTTCTAAAATGTTTTGATCACTAAAACTATACTCTCATTGACCTTGTCTATAAGGTGTCTCCTATATACTTGGTTGATTATTTCCATCGAGGTCTTTCCATCATTCCAATCATCTCCAATTGTAAATGGAAATCTTCTTATCAAATGGAAAAACATATATGTAATCAATGATGAGAATCTAAACTGGGAATTCTTAGTCTTCTTAATCTTTTCTAGGTTCTCAAACAACCAAATTCTCAAGATTTCACACATATCTACTTGCACATTATCAATACACATCAAATAGGCTGATTGAATCATTCCAGTTGCCTTTTCTTCTTCTCTTGAATTAGCACAAAACTTAGCTGTTAGGATCTTGCATAAATATCTAACATCATTTTGTTGTATCTTGCTAATCACTATGCCTCTGCCATTGTAAGATGATTTAGTGTTGTCCAATACAGTTTTCTTTACATTCTTTTCATTGAATGGTATGACTCCAGATTTAGACAAACCAGTTACTTCATGAATTAGGCTAGTTGTGATTTCTATCACTTTTTCATCTAACCAAATCTTTCCATTATGTATTCTACTCAAAATTATTTTAGTGCATTCTTCATTATCAAATTCATACTGTAGTGAATTCTTTATGATTTCATTATCCTTCAAATGTTCAAACCCTACTTTCAAAGACATAACCTGACTGTAAAGCTTCTCATACTCTTTAGTAAAATCACTATCACTAAGGGTTTCAAGTTTGCATCCCAAATAGCTTCTAACATTCTCTAAATGTAAAACGCTGTCTGGTACATATGACAATGCTAATTTAGGGTCTTCTTCCAAAGGTTCTACTGGTTCCCTTTTAATCTTAGGTCTAATTTTATCTCTTATACTATTAACCAATGAAACATCCATATCTTCTACAAATTCTCTAACTGACTGATAGATTTTCTTAGTGAAATACCTTAATTCCATGATTTAGGGCTTTGCATAGATCTGACATGAAATTCCTTCACCAAATCCTTTCAAACTACTCTTAATCACTATTGGTTGATCTTCTTAACACTTGAATTTTCTTTAATGATCAAACAATACCGATCATAAGATTTTAACCTTTCAATCTTACAAGATTCTGACATCGCATTCAATTCTTTTGCCGCTTCTTTCCAAAAAGTTGTTCCCGCTTACTTGCAAAACTTAAAACTTCTTGTGATCTCGCATAACATCATATTAGCTCATGCGCTCTTAACCATAGTATCATTACATCACAAAATACCTTTCATTAAATGTGCAAGACTCAATTCATCCTATACTAACTTCTACACTATCCTAAGTTCCTATTCTACTGCATTTTTCATGAATTAAGTACTTTGAGATGGGTTAGGAAGAGTTTCACTCTTACCATTAGATACTTCACCTTTCTAATTACCTTTAATGTTGAATATGTCTCCTTGATCTGTGGCTTTAATAAACTTCACTTCTTCTGAATTACTATAGCAAACTCCTTGACTTTTGCTTGCATTCTCATTTCTCCTTGCATGACTTCTAGGATTAGGGTTTCTCATGTTGTTCATTCTACAAAACCTTTTTGTATGACCAAATTTGTTGCATATCTTGCAAACTACTCCATTGTTTCCATATCTTGCTCCAGTCTGGTTGGTTTGTGATATGTAATTCCTAACAATGTGTCCAACCTTGTTGCATCTATAACTGTAATACCCCAAAAATGGGCTATAGGTTCATTAACCTCCTACATCTTTAAATCAAATGAAATTGACATCAAAGTCCTAACCTAAGGCACATCTACACATTATCGAATCCTAATTGATTTTATCCTAATTCTGCATCGGGGAATATTCCTATTTATCCTAATTATCTTTGATCTAATATTATTTGGTGATAAATCTTATTTATCCTAAAGTTTGATTAATTAAATATTCTGAATATTTGATTACTCAGATTTAATATTGCCACTCAATTATTTAATTAAATTTAATTCTATTTATTCCTAAATTGTATTATTTAATTTTGACAATAAATCTAAAATCTCATGACTGATTGATTAAATTCTTATTTAATTAATTAATGTCAGTTGTCAATTTGTCATAATATAGTTTTTGAATAAAGTTTGATTTAATAATTGATTAACCCATAAATCAATTGTTTTAATTCAAAAATCAATTAAGTTGAGAATAAATCACTTTATTTTAAAATTAATTTATAAATAAATCATACACAATTTGAAAAGCAGACAACCAAAAAATAACAATCAATTTTAAATTGAAACTCAACATCTGATGATGAGTTGAAATTTTATCTAAACTCTATTTTGAGTAAAAAACTGCTTTTGCATGATTTTTGTGAGTTAATTATCTCTAATTTCCTGATAACTCAAAAATCAACCTGAGTTTATCAAGGGTGATTTATGGCTTTTCTCCTACATCCTCAAAGCCCTAGATTTCTATAAAATCAAGGCTCAGCTCTTCATAATGATCAACACTCGAATTTGCACAATTACTCTGGCAAATTGGCCATTGAAGGATTAAGCACTTGCAATAGGCGATTTGTGAGATCTTTCATAATTGATCATAGTTTTTACATAGTTTCATATCATAGAATTCATTTTCATTCATAGCATTCTTAGATTAAATCTGCATTCAATTTCATTCATCTAACTTAGATTCATACAGATTTCATATTATTGCACAAAAAATACAAAAATATAGATTAATCTGCATTCATATAGTCTTTCATTCTTTTGCATCCAAATCCTTCGTTTAGGTGTTGCATTGTCACTAATCTTGATTTCAATCTAAGAACATCATACTCGCACCTACTAGAAGGCAGTAAATCGCCTGGTTAGAATAGTTTCATTTATTTGTAGATTTCAGTTTTTGCTAACCTCTAATGTTTTACTGAAGTGTTGTGTCTAAAGCTAGGTACAAAATTCACACACATTTTTGGTGCCCATCGTGGGGCCCTGAAATGAGTTTCCATCATTTCTATTTCACTTCTATCTATTTTTCTGTCGTTAATTGGTCAATTCTACGATTGCATTCTCTGTCTGTACATTTTTCGTACAACTTTTGTTAGAAAGTCATAGCAGGAAGACCCCACTATCGTACGATAGTTGATTCTATCGAGGCTCATATCAAAAGCTATACATTGTTGTTTGGGAGCTTGATTGTCATTTGGTGTGACACCCACTATCGTACAAGTTTCCCAACTATCATCTGGAAGGTAACCTACTATCGTACAAGTTTTAATGCCAGGATTCAATTGTCATTTTAGAATTTTAGGTAGTTTTTCAGATTTGATTTTCAAATTTGGACTAATAGCTAACCCTAACAATTGAAATCTTCTATTTCTAACTGATATCTGTTGAATTTGATTGGAAAAAGTGCAACTAAATTGCTAAAATAGGTAAAATCTACTAAGCACATTGCGAGGAATTTAGGTATTCTACTACGATCTGATAACACTTTGATTTGGAAATAAAATGAACTCTCATGTGTCAAGCTTGTGTGACTTTTCTTGCTTTCATATAAAATACTTTTTCTTTCTGCATATTTGTTACACATAGGAAATAGGCCCTATGAACACTATTTATGGATGATCTCGAGAGAGTGGGCTTCTTTCTCTTGTTCACACATGCAAAGCTCTTCTTGACAAAGGATCCCCTTGTAGGTAGGGAGGTTACTGAGATTGTCTTGCATTCTACTAGATTTGTGCATCTTCAACTTTTGATTGATACATTCTCTCTTCGGAGAGGTTGATAGATCATAAGCAGTTGACATCATAGATCTTTGTGAGATAATTTTGGTCTTAGTGTGTTGGATTAATCTATTTGCTTTATTTTGGTTAAAAGTTAAAAGTGTTGGATTAATCTTCAACTATGCTCTACTCCCTTTTTGGGTAGTATCAGAAACTTAGATCCTTGAATCTAGAACTAGTCTCCATGTGGTATCTTTTGTGAGTCACCTTTAGAGAGGGTTAACTGTAGTAGACATTCCCTTAATTGAGTCAACCACATGGACAAAACCTCAAGCAATAATAGCCATTTTCACCGTGGTAGTAGTAGCCACTATATAAATGTCCTTGTGGAGGAAATCTTTGCATGTGTGGTCTCTTTCTAGGCTGTCAAATCTCCCTAGTAGCTCTTGATTGATTAAATTCATAGACTGTGTCAAAACCCTGATGCACCTAGATTGGAGTTCTCTCTCTTGAGAACATAAAAGTTGCAGAGTCAGACCATTACTACAAACCCTAGTGAGGCCAAATTTTCATTTTTCTAGGAATATGTGCATTATTGAAAAACTCTTTGGAACATACACAATTAGCACATTCAGTCACTTGATTGTTCATGCGCAAGGTTTCTTGGTCCCCTGTTCATTGTTTCCAAATGTTCTTGAAATCACTTCCTTGCTATTCTACATACTTGTTTATCAATTTGGTTATTGGAAATGAATGATCCTAGAATAATCTTCAAACCTAGATAGGAAAATTTGCAAACAATCTAAAATAGAAAACCTAAAATTTTCAAAATCTGAAGCAAAATACTTTTTTGGAGTCAAAAGTCATCCCACAAGGTCAGATTGTTGTACGAGTTTTAAGAAAAATTCATTTCACAACCCCTTTATTGTCGTACAGTATCCAGTATTGTGTTGTATGAGTGTTGTCACCAGAAATCAAAAGAATAATTTTCCCTAGTAGCAATTGTCATACAAGTCTTACAATTTTCATTTGAGAGCATACCCAGTGTTGTACGAGCATTCATAAACTCGTTTGATAAGTTTCAAAAAGTTGTCAGAGATTGGTCAAATTTTTCAGGAATCCAATTTTTATAGCCTATTTCCAAATTCTGTCAAAATATTCACTATGTTAGGAATAGAGCAGAAACTAGAATGAATTCAATCATTTTCCTAAAGTGGTCTCTTGATTCTGATTTAGCCTTTTGATTTATCGATTTGAGTCTTTTTCATCTTGTGTCAAAACCTTGTCAAAATTATCTTCAAATTCAGTCTTCTTGCAAAATGGCTAAGTGTTGTGAGCTCCTAAATGCCATCTGTTGGGCATCTACCCACACTATTGTGGCATAGTATCCTTCATTTACATCTGATCTAATCTTCAATCAATTCAATCTTGACAAGGTTGCTTCATTTGATCTTCTTGAATCAGGTCATTCTTCAGTTGTTTTCATCTTATTATTTTGCTTCACCCAAGGTTAATGGTGGAAACTAGAGCTTCATCACACAAGAAGTCTGGAGAAGCATCTCATACTTTTCCTTTGTCTACTCATGTAGGTCCAAATCTCGAGAAGCTCTACAATTTAGGTCTTTATGAAGATGATGGTCTTGGCAATTTTTGATTGAAAACTAGTTACATACCCCATCCATCAACTCACGGAGGTAATAATAAAAATCCACCTCAATCTATCCCAGGGAGTCCTAAAACTCCTAACATGTCTCATAGAGGGACACATCATGGGTCTCAAGGACCTCACTCTCAACTTGGTATGGATCAAGAACCTACACCTTCTAAAATTGCTTGATATCAAAATGATGATGACTTCAAGAGAATGATGAGGAATTTCTTGAAGGAAGATAGAGAGGCATACTTTCTAGAGTTATCTCATCAAGGAGCTAAACTTCCTCCAAAATTTAATGTTGAAAATATCATCATGCATGAGGAAGAAACCCCAATCATAGCTATGATGAAACATATGCATGCTATGCAAGTCAAACTTAACAAACTTGAGAAAGAAAAGGAACCTAAAGAGTTTTCCATGGAGGCTCTATGCCCTTTTCCATTCGATAAAGACTTGTACATGCCACCATTCCCTAAAAGAGTGGAAATGCCTAAATATGATAAGGATGATGGAAAATCTGATCCTCAAGATCATGTTAGAGAATTTTGTACTCAATCTATGGATTTTATGCATGAACAAACCTACTTAATGTGTCTCTTCCCTCGATCTCTAGAATGCCCCCAACTATCAAAACTTTTGAGGAACTAATCAAACTGTTCTATCAACAATACTCCTACAATATCTAGCATTCGGTCACCATGATCGACATCTACAATCTGAAACAATATCCAGGAAAACCATTCCTAACATTTCTCAAGAGATGGAGGAAGATATTTTCTCTATATGCTAGACTAATTCTAGAAATTGAGAAGTTGGAAATCTTCATCAATAATCTTGTTCCAGAAATCAACTACCCTTTACAAATGCAAAATCATACATCCTTTGATAAGATGGTAGTTAATGCGATCAAAATTGAGAAAGTACTTGTAAAAAAAGGAGACATCACACTTCAAAAGGACAAGTATGAATTTGGATCTAGTTCTAAGGACAAGAACAAAAATTGGAATAAGAATAAAGGCATTGTCACTGATGGCATTATTGATACTATATGTGCCCCATCTAAGGCACCCACTTTAAATCTCACTATTGGAACCCAAGCCATCAAAGCCTCTGAAGCTAAAGCAACAGAGCCCAACAAGAAGTCATCTGATTATAAACCTTGGGCTACAGATCCTAATTGAAAATTCACTCCTCTTGGAGAATCCTTGGAATCTACCATGAAAACTCTATTGGCTAACAAAATCATCTACTTGCCTGAGATAAAAGTCTTTGATCTTGAACCTAAACCAAAATGGTGGAGAGAGGACAATTTATGTGACTTCCATCAAAATAAGGGTCATAAGACTAATAACTACATTTTCTTAAAGCACATCATACAAGACAAAATTGATAATGGAGAAATCACTATTGATAATCATAAGAGCAATAATGATCATAAAGCATTCACAGAACCATTTTCAAAACATGGTAAAGAAGATTCTTCTTCTCAACCTAATATGGGTGCTAAAGTCAATTATGCCTACTCTAGAAACAATGATGTTATCAATATGGTTGAACTAGGTCTATCTGAGCATTTCAATGTCATCACAATTGTAAGAAAAGATAGAGAAAATCAATTAGCTAATGCAGTTAATCGATCACAAGCTTAGGCGCATCTGCAAGGACAAATACCAGATTCATCCAATGTCCCTAAGGTGCCTTTCAATCTTTCATCTGCTTCTAAATAAAAGGCTACATCTAAATCTTCAAATCCTAAAGACACAAGGCCTACATCATACAGTATTGTCCAACAACTCTAGCATACAAATGCAAATATCTCCATGTTTGAGTTGCTTCGAATATCTCTAGCTCATAGAGCCATTCTAGACAAAGCTTTGCTTGGATCCAATGTTCCTGATAACCTTGATTTAGATAGATTCTAGGCTATGGTTGGTCATCTTACATCTCCACAATATATTTCCTTTTCAGAGGAAGATGATAATTCTTTGATTCATCTACATAACTAGCCCTTGCATATTGAAGTATTGATCCAAAACCATCGTGTCAAACATGTGTTGATAGATGGGGGCGTTGGTCTTAATATTTTCTCTTTTATCTTGATTACACAATTGAGATTTTAAAAAATGGCCATTGATCCTAGAAAGAAGATAACTATCAAAGCATACGATGATCAAGAAAGGTCTTCCAAAGGAACAATTGTCTTACCTATCAGAGTCGGTCTAGTCATCAGAGATACTATATGCCAAGTTCTTGATCTACCTTTGGCTTAAAACATCCTTCTAGGGAGACCCTGGATACATGAAATGAAAGATATTCCTTCTACATACCATTAGTATTTAAATTTTTCTTATAAAGGAGTAGAAGTGACAATTCTAGCTAATCTATATACAACTTGCAATACATTGAAGGAAAGTGTTGATAAACTTGTTCCTAATAATAGAGAATCTTCCACTAAGCAGCTAGACATTGCTTCAACATCCAAGATGGAAGACATTTCTAAAGAGGTTAAAATCAAAGAAAATAGTATGGGAGAATATACTATAGAGCCAATCTTATCTTTGACATCTCTCCCTATCTCACCTAAGTCCTATGGAAAAACTCTAAAATAGTCTAAAAAGGAATCTAAAGAACCTCTTAAGGCATATAAAGGAAATTTTGTTGCAGAACAAGTGTCAAAACAAGAGTTTGAAGAGGATGAAGCTATGCTTGCATGGCTATACAAAGATGAACTGGATCTCAAATGGTTCAAACATGTGAATCTAAAACACTGAAGATCCCTTCTAAGTCATATGGCCCATGGGACAAATTGATCACAAAAATGGGATATAAAGGAAAAGGACCTCTAGGACTATAGGGTAAAGGTATTTTGTCACCTCTTGACCATCATGGATGAGAAAACAAGAATACAATAGGTCTAGGATATAAGAAGAAACCTTTCTATCTTAGCAAGAACTACCCACATGTCTTAGAATAGATTGAGCCATCCACAGCAAATCAATTAAAGGGAGACACGATAGAACAATCTAATAGTGATGATTCAAACACCATTGATGAGCTCATTCCTTATGAGGGTTTGCCTAAAGAAATAAAAGACCTCCTTGAAGCTGAAGATGATCCAGTAAAATGAATCAATGTAGTAGAAACACAAGAACCTACTATAGAACAAGAGACATTTGCACCACAAGAACCAGCTAATCTTGAAGACAATCAAATAGAAAAAGATGAAGGTGGTAGTTATTCTAAGACAGATTCCCATGAGTATGAATTCAAATCAGAATTTGAGGGTAACCCTTCTTGGGGTATTCATCTTGACTTTACTCATGTTCTTAAATTTCCTAGAGGCAGAGATGAAGAATCTAAGGACTATGAATGGGGAGCCATTCCAGAGGAAGATGAGCTTATTATAGAAAAACATGTTGATGTTATTCACCAATATGCACCAAAACTTAATGTAAGTCTAGAGAAAACTGATGAACTTAACGAGTCTGATCCACCAATGGCTGAAGTGGACTTCCATAATGACATTGAGCCTATTCAAAAATTGAACGTCTTAAGTTGTAATATCACCTTTGAACTCGAGTGTCAGGTTAGGACCAATTATGATAGATCTATATCCATAAACACTCTTTCCCAATCTTTCACCACTTTGACTATCCAACATCTTGAACTTCTTGACCAAACCTCCATGAATCTGAGCCAAGGTATCTATACCTTTCCAAATGACTATGCCCTTGCTTTCTACCGCAATGTAGTTGAACCTATTAGGACTTCCATCAGTGAACCAAGTGTTAGCATGATAGAGTCAAACATCAAGTATCTTAGTCAAAAAAATAAGAATAAGATTAAAAATAAAAGGAGTTCTGAGGGCGAAAACCACTTTGTGGCAGTCTCATAACCTACAAAAGTAAAAATAAAACATGTATCCAAAGGTGAAAACCTCTCTAAGGTGCCTAAGGATGAGATATTTGATGTCCTTCTAAATCATTTATAGGACAGATCTCTAGTTCTAATTGAGCCCACTCAATCTAACAACTTGGGAATAACAGAAGAACCAAAGTTGATCCATCTAGCACAATCCTTATCAGAAGAAGAAAATAAAATTTGTACCACATTTTTAATAGAAAAGAAGATCAAATTTGCAAGTAAATGTTAAGATATGCCATGGTTGGATCCTGATCTTATAATGCACCATTTATCTATAGCTCCAAATGTCAAACCTGTTAAGCAAAAATTAAGAAAGATGCATCCACATGTTGCACTCTTGGTCAAAGCTGAATTAGAGAAGCTAACAAAATCTGAATTCATCTATGTTATTGAATATGCTGATGTTAGGAATAAATGCTGGATGTTGGCAGTCATTCTATAGTAGTTGATGTTGCATTCATGACTATGATTGTCATTGATGTCACCACAGTGATCTTTTGGAGACTAGCAGAGAAGCAGATACTGTTTTGATTAGCACACATGGGATATTGTAGTTGTAGCAATGAAATTTTGAGTTTATACTCTTTGATATGTTATATGTCTATGGTTAAGAGTGCAGATAGTAATTCATTGATTCATGAAAGTTATGAGCATTTTGGTAAAAGCAGTATTCAAGCAGTGTTCTTGAGTAGCGGTTTGTGGAAATCAGATGATATCTCCTAATCAGGATGGAATCTAGTTTTTCATAATTAAAGGAAAGTTTTAGACACATTGATGGTGATGTGGTTCATAGTGAAAACTTTGAGGTTGCACGAGTGAAGAAATATTGCATTTGGAAGCTGATAGTTTTTGTGTAATTTTGATGTAGCGTATGAAAACTTTTATTTTGTAATTGTGTGCCTACTCATTTGTAATTATTTGAGTGTGGCATAAAGGAAGGAATGTTTTTCCTTATTATATTTAGTTGAAATGTGAAAGAAGTGTGAGCATGATTTGGTTGCATGAGAATGTAAGCATGAAGTGAAAAAAAGAGCCTAAGAGATTGTGAAAGTGAAATTGTGAAGGAAGACATGCAAAGTATAGAGATCTAGAATTTAGATCTAGTGTAGCAGTGACTGTGGTTTGGCACAGTAAGAAGGTAAAATATTTCATATTATTCTACTGAATAATATTAAGGTTATTTGGACAGTGTGTTTAGTGATCTTACCCTAAAGCTATTTGGGCAGTGGATCCTTTTGTCTTCCATAACTCTTAACAGGGTTAGAAGCTTTTAACAGGGATTCAAAATCTCCTAACAGGGATTTATATGTACTGAATGTATTTCATAAGACTCCTAACAGAGTCCATTCTCTCACAAGTAATATTCATATTAGTACATCTTTTTTGGGCATCATTCCCATTGGGGTTTACTCTTTGATCAAGAGGTTCCCTAGTCAACATATCTTTTATTATTGTGTCATTATGTATGAATATCTTTGTATGGTTAATAATTGCATTGCTTACATTGGTAAATGTTGTTGAAGATGTTAAAAGTTATAATTATCTAATAACTAATTCACCCCCCCCCCTCTTAGTTATCTTGGTGGACTTTACTTTCTAACAATTGGTATCAAAGTAGCAGGTCCTTGAAAGGAAAGTTTAACAGCTTAAGGAGATCCATGGTGAATTTCAGGAAAGAAAGCCCTAAGTTTGATGGAGTAAATTTTGACAAATGGAAGGAAAAGATGAAGATACATCTATTGTGTTTAGGACCAAGCTATTGGTTGATTACAAAGAATGATAGGACTATAATTGAAGAAGATAGTCTTGAAACAAGTTCTAAAATTAGGTAGATCTATTCATGTGTAACATACTTGCAAGAGAAGCAGTCTTGACAACACTTCCAGAGAATGAATATAGTCAGGTAAAATGTTTTAAGAAATCTAATGAAATTTGGAAAGCTTTACACTCTACTTTTGAAGGTGATGAACATGCAAAAAGAGCTAGATTACGTAACTGGATATGTGCATTTGAAGATATTAGAATGATGGAAGATGAATCTATTAGAAGCTATATTGGTAGAATGTCAAAAAAATTTCTAGGGATAAAATCTTGTGGAGGATCAAAGACAGAGAATGAAGTGATATGGAAAATTCTAAGGACATTGACTCCTGTATTTAAGTAGACAACATAGATGATTGAACAAGTTATACCTTGTACTACTAACTTTACAAGAGAGACTCTTCTTGGAAGATTGGAAGTAGTAGAGATGAACCTGAGGTTATCAGGAGACTTACCTAGAATGGAGACAACATTCAGTGCTCTTAATATTCATCCTACTTTGTCAAGAAGTACCAGTCTGAGTGGAGATTATGCTAGCAGAAGCAGATCTAGAAATGAAGAAGATAAAAAGATTGAAGAAGGTATTGCCTTGCTTTTGAAAAGAGAACTAGATGGTAAGAAAATTTTTAAATGTTGGACTTGTCAAGAATATGGTCATTTTGCATCTAAATGTCCTAAGAAAGTTAAGAAGTACATAAATAATTTCAAGCCTAGAAGATCTAAGGAATGTTATTATACTAATGATGAAGATCTTGAAGCTAGTATAGAAAGAACTTTGAGTGAAAGTGATACTGAGAATAATGATGAAATAGGATTTGTAGCAATTAAAGAAGAAAATTTTGAATCTGATGTTAAAGAAGAAAAATAATTAGTTTCCCAAGTTGAAAAGAAATCTGATTGGATTATAGACAGTGGTTGTTCACATCATATGACTGGAGATATGAAGAAGTTCATAAAATTTAACAATTATGATGGAGGAGTTGTTAGAGTTGGTAACAATGCACCTTGTTTGATTAAAGGTATAGGATCTATTACTCTTGATGGAAAGACTAATACTGATGATGTTTACTTTGTTGATGGATTGAAACATAATCTTTTAAGTGTTGGATAGTTAGTGGATAAGGGATATCAAGTTTGGTTTACTGAGAAAACTTGTGTGATAAAGGATAAAGATGGAAATCTAATTAGAACTGGATCTAGAACTAAAGGTAATTTATTTCAGTTGAATCCTACTGAGATGACATGCTTGATTACTAAAATTGATGACAATTGGTTGTGGCATAGAAGGTTTTGTCATATAAACTTTGATAACATTGTGAAAGTGAGTACTACACTTGCAGTAAGGGATTTGCCTAAAATTATGAAGCCTACTAACATGATTTGCAAAGAATGTGTGATGGCTAAGCAGAAGTGAAGTTCATTTCCTAGTAAGAAGTTCACATCAGCAAATAAGTTGGAGATTGTTCATATAGACTTCAGCGGTCCTACTAGGACTAGAAGATTCTATGGAGAAAGGTATTTTATGATTCTTGTTGATGATTTTACAAGAATGATGTGGATTGCATTTCTGAAAGAAAAATATGAAGCATTTGATAAGTTTAAGATCATTAAGAATAAAGTTGAGAATGAATCT
Source organism: Chamaecyparis obtusa (assembly GCA_027943335.1). Classification (NCBI taxonomy): domain Eukaryota; kingdom Viridiplantae; phylum Streptophyta; class Pinopsida; order Cupressales; family Cupressaceae; genus Chamaecyparis; species Chamaecyparis obtusa. The sequence goes on along the minus strand of BSBK01006485.1, from coordinate 282,142 downwards.
GGAATGAAGATTAAATGTTTAAGATCTGATAGAGGCGGAGAATTTACTTCTAGAGATTTTAACACCTTTTGTGAAGTGGATGGTATTAAGAGATAGTTTTCAGCTCCTAGAACACCTGAACAAAATGGTATTGCAAAAAGAAGAAATAGGTCAATAACTGAAGCAGCAAGAGCTATGCTATTTGAGAATGACTTGGAAAAGACATTTTGGAGAGAAGCAGTGAATACAATAGTATATACAATAAATAGAGTACAAATTAGAGCAGACATAGATAAGACACCTTAAGAATTATGGTTTGGACATGCACCCTCTGTTAAGTATTTAAAAATTTTTGGAAGCAAATGTTATATAAAGAGAGATGATGATATTGGAAAGTTTGATCCTAGAAGTGATGAAGGTATTTTTCTTGGATATTCTTTGAAGAGAAAAGCATATAGATGTTACAATAAAAGAACTAAAACTATTATTGAGAGCACAAATGTTAAAGTTGATGAGAAGTTTAAAATTCAAGAAAGAATGCTTGATTATGAATTTGATGAAGAAGCTAATCCTTAGGCTAACATTGAAACTACTAAATTATTTTATGAGACTGACAGTGAATTGTTGAATGAGAATCATAATGCAGAAGAAACCAGAGAAGAATCTATAGTTGAAGAAAGATCTGTGACTATGACACCAAACAAGTATCTATCTAGACATCATCCTGTTGAACAAGTTATTGGAAGTTTGGACAAAGGAGTTATGACTAGAAATAAGGTACATTTATGTTTGATTTCTCAAATTGAACCTAAATCTACTAATGAAGCTTGTGAAGATGAACATTAGATTAATGCTATGAAAGAAGAACTAGATCAAATTGAAAAGAATAAGACATGGGAATTGGTTCCTAGATCTAAAGACAAGAATGTGATTGGAACTAAATGGGTATTCAGAAACAAGATGAATGAACAAGGAGAAGTAGTAAGAAACAAAGCAAGATTAGTATGTAAGGGATACTTGCAGCCAGAAGGAATTGACTATGAAGAAACCTTTGCACCAGTAGCAAGACTTGAAGTAGTAAGAATGTTTTTGGCTTATGCAGCTTTTAAAAAATTCAAAGTGTATCAGATGGATGTGAAGTCCGCATTTTTGAATGGTGAATTGGAAGAAGAAGTCTACATTGAGCAGCCTAAAGGTTTTCCTTTGACTCAAGAAGGAGATATGGTATGTAAACTGAAGAAAGCATTATATGGACTAAAGCAAGCACCTAGAACTTGGTATGCTAGATTGGATAAGTATATTTTGAAATTGGGATTTACTAAAGGAACATCAGATAGTAATCTATACACAAAAGAAATTGAAAATGGATTGTTAGTTATAGTTATTTTTGTTGATGACATTATCTTTGGAGGAGAAGATGAAGATAGTGACAAATTTGCTGATGAAATGAAGACTGAATTTGAAATGAGCATGATTGGTGAGATGAAATAATTTTTGGGATTATAGATAAAATAGAACAATGATGGTATCTTTGTTAGCTAGACAAAGTACTTGAATGATTTGTTGAAAAGATTTGGAATGGAGAACTATAAACCAGTTGGAACACCTATGGTTACAAGACATAAACTATCAAGCAAAGATGAAACACCAGCATTTGAGCAGAAGAAATACAGATCCATGATTGGAGGATTGTAGTACTTAACACACACTAGACCGGATATACAAAATTCATTTGGAATGGTAGCAAAATTTCAAACTAAACCTAGAGAGTCACATTATGTAGCAGTAAAGAGAATATTGAGATATTTAAGAGGCACAATGGACTATGGATTGTGGTATGAAAAATCTAATGATTTTACCCTATGTGCATATACAGATGCTGATTGGGGAGGTAGTGTTGATGATAAGAAAAGAACCAGTGGTGGAGCCTTTTTTCTTGGAGGAAGATTGGTTTCCTGGTTGAGCAAGAAGCAAAATTGTATTTCACAGAGTACAACAGAAGCAGAATATGTAGCAGCAACAAACAATTGTAACTAGATAATTTGGATGAAGCAGATGCTTAAGGATATTGGAATTAAATTTGTTGAGCCTATTGTCATACACTGTGACAACACTAGTACAATCAGTATGTCTAAGAATCCTGTATTGCATTCTAAAACTAAGCATATAGAGATCAAGTATCATGTTGTAAGAGAGAAAGTTGCTGAGAAAGAAGTCAGACTAGAGTACATAAGAAAAAAGGAACAAATAGTAGACATATTTACAAATCCTTTTCCTAAGGATACATTTGAGCATCTAAGAGGTATGCTTGTGGTTATACCCCAACCTACTTTTTAGTAATGATGTAGTTGATTGCATATGTCTAGTGGTATATGAACCCTATCTTTTTCTAGATTGGATGTTGGTACTTCCTCTATGGGGGAGTATGTGTATCTGAGCTAAGTCATGAGGACTCTTGTGAATGTATTTTCTGAAACAGTGTCTTTGGACATTGAGTTGTTGTTGACATAGTGATGAAATTTCTTTCATTGATGTCAATGGGGGAGAAGTATGCATGAAAAATAATATGAGAGAACTGAATAGAATAACAAAGCAAGATTTGACTGATGAAGAGGATTTGAAGATTTTTCAAAGCACCAGTGCAGCAGTGTTGCAGTATTGGATTTTTGGAACATTGGATGTTTTTCATCTATGTTGCCATTAATGCCAATGGGGGAGATTGTTAGAAATGAATGTTGGATGTTGTAAGTCATTCTATAGCAGTTGATGTTGCATTCATGACTATGATTGTCATTGATGTCAACATAGTGATCTTCTAGAGACTAGCAGAGAAGCAGACAGTGTTTTGATTAGATTCTTTGCTATGTAGAGGCACCACCTCCTTAAAGAGGAAAATATTGCACTTATTTTTTACATCTTCTTCCAATTAACCAAAACCTCACCAGGATTTGCACACTATTTATCAGGGACTACACTGATCAAACATAGAACTCTCAGAGTCTCCACTCAACACTTAGTGAGAAAGTTTTACAAAAGCATTTTGTTTATCTAACTCTTTTCTAGACTCTCCCCAATAGAGTCAGCATTTTGTTGGTGACTCAAATGGGCAAATCAATTTGGGTAATAAGATAATAATATTTGTGTAATGCAACTAGAGATTCTCAACAGATTTTTCTTTGTAATGTTCTCCCCAATAGAGTCACCATTTTGTTGGTGACTCAGATGGGAAAATCAATCTAGGTAATAAGATATTGATATTTGTGTAATGCAACCAGAAATTCTCAACAGATTTTGCTTTGTAATGTTCTCCCCAGTAGAGTCACCATTTTGTTGGCTTTTAAATTTGTTCCCACACAATGTCAGGTTTACACTATGATTGAAAAACTGGTTAGTCTCCACTCCAAAGTCTGACAGGGAAAAAGGGCCAATTGATGAGGACACAGAGCATCCTCCTTCTTCTTTGAGCTCCACATCACTCAAGCAGGTATTGCCTTATCTGTACGCTCATGACTCTTCTTGATAAACAAAAGGCCTACAGATAGATTATTGTGGAATAGTTATCAGACTCCTATAGGTATCCTGTACCCCAATGAACCAAACCTAATGCAATAACCTACTTGCATGGAATGAGTATGAAAACTAGAAAGGACCTCCTACTACTACAACCAACATGAAAGGATAAAATACTTCATTTGAATGATTTGATGTTGGGTTGAATGGACCCTTGAAATACCCTAAGTCTCTCATAGACCAGTGCCTTATCCAATGGGCAACAGAGTCAAATACCTCACTGTAACAAAGAGCTATGAAATAAAAAGACAATACATCCTAATATGTTAGTGCCTTACACCGAACATACACCACTGATCAGATCTCACTTCAATAATCCACCTGTGTACCCAGATATGCTATCACCTATTCAGAGGATTTTAACTCTCCCCTTAGAAGAGACCTATAAACAAGAAATACATTAATTAGAATCCACTAAAAGACAAGCATGAAATACCCTTGTTACCTCAGCTCATACACATCTGAAGACCAATCCTAAACTTTGTTGTTTCTACGAAAATAAATCTATTGCAGACACATAGAAAATGCAAATAGAAAGGCTAAAAGACCCTTGATGCTTCAATCAATAAGGCCAAAACTCAAATGGAGACAATCTGATAGCAGTACAAATATATTGAAATCTCATACATAAGATAGATTGTTATAACTTATATCATATTCTCTTAGCCAGAAAGGAAAGAGGGATCACCCTATATGCAGAGAAGAAGGAAAATATCTACAAGGAAAAACATTCATGGAATTAGCCCACAGAAGAAAATCTGAACTAGAGCCAGAACCCTTCTAAATGATCTTAAAAATCCTTTTATAGGAACAAGGATTGCAACAAGACAAGGATCATTTAGGGAAAAATTAGGTCTACAACAACCACCAAACCAATCAGATTCAATCAAAATTAAATTCATTGGAGGGAAAACCAAGCAACTTGGAGCAAACAGACCCTAAAATAATCTTCCTTTGACTTGTGTACTGAAGATCATGAATTCACCATGTCTATCAATCTGATTGTCCACCTGCAACATTCCTTGAGCAACTCTTTCAAGGTACAAACCCACTTTTTCATTATACAAACTCTCTGCAATCAATCATCAGACTCCTTGGACCACTTTGCAATAGTCGATGAAATCATGTCTACCAGATCTAGCCACCCAAGCATTAAAAACTAGTCCTTCAGTCACTAGGAAACCCTTTTAAAAATTTGAATTAGGAAGAAATGGCTATATTATGGTGCCAGACAACACATCGATAGTTAGAAATCAAACTTAGGTCTACTTTATATCATCACCGTCAGATCCTTCCATCTTACCCGGGCATCTCAGATTTAACCTTAGTGGGAATCTTGGTTTACATTTATGCCTTAGTCGTGAAAATACTAGACTTCATCTCTAATTGCAGTTACAATCAAAGACCATGTGACTAAAGAGAGAACTTAGGCCCACCTGGATCCATGTGGCACCAAACCATTCACCGTTTACATAACGAACTAGCAACAGAGGACCCACCAAGCGGTCCCCATCTCTAAGATCAGATCAATGGCCTTTGCTATACCATGACCTTTAAAAATCATGCATCTTCACCCAACGGTGTAACAACAACCACAAGATCCATCCAAGCATTAATCACACCTGAAGGCCCAAAACATTGGCCCCAGTGACAACATCCCCGTCACCAACCGATCAGCCAATTAGGATAAAACAAGTCAGCAACACCTAGCAAATGGTCCCACTGTCTTCCCATATGGTTTGATACCAAATCAATGGCTGTTGCATGATCTGATAGAGGAAGAATATTTCATGTGCTTTTATGCCAGTCGTTGATCTTCTAAGCAACTAAAAGTCAAGCCCCGCATCAAATTCCATGTCACTATCTCGCAACCAATGAAAAGTCACCATATGTAGCATCTGTCAGCGGTCCCACCGCTAGTCGATCTGAACACTTGGGAGATCAGATGGCCACCGCATGATCTTATGGAGTCAGAAGATTCCATGAGATCATGCGCCCGCCATAGATCATGAATTTGAGACTTAGATACCGGGCCCACCTGACAACATATCCAACTCATTGCTCTGCAACCAATAATCATCGAACACCTCAGCATCTATCTGATAGTATATCCACCTATATCATCTTCATCAGATGTGGGCCAACTATCACGTGATTCAGTGATTGAAGAAGGATAAGCCGCTAGCAAAGTCGCTAAATGTTAAGATATAACTGTCAGGAAATAAGAGATTACGCGGCCATAGAAGTTGCCTAATCATCAAAAGTTAACATGAGACTGCTAGGAAACATAGCGAACTGGTGACAAATAGGGAAAGAAAAGCACACATGCATTAAAGGATCTTAAGTGGCCCAAAAAATGTAACAAAGAATTAGAATAGGGCCTGGATAATTTAGGGTTTTTCCTTCCAACAGCTATAATTTTGAAAATATGAACTAGGGTTTGAGACAAGAGACCAAGAAAAACATTGCGGAGGCCAGAGAAAAATTCCATAGCCATGAAAATTATTGCAAGTGATAACAAAATTGACATCAAATTCCTAACCTAAGGCACATCTGCACATTATCGAATCTTAATTGATTTTATCCTAATTCTACATCGGGGAATATTCTTAGCAATATTCCTATTTATCCTAATTATCTTTGATCTAATATTATTTGGCGATAAATCTTATTTATCCTAAAGTTTGATTAATTAAATATTTTGAATATTTGATTAATCAGATTTTGTACTAACACTTAATTATTTAATTAAATTTAATTCTATTTATTCCTAAATTGTATTGTTTAATTTTGATAATAAATCTAAAATCTCATGATTGATTGATTAAATTCTTATTTAATTAATTAATGTCAGTTGTCAATTTGTAATAATATATTTTTTGAATAAAGTTTGATTTAATAATTGATTAACCCATAAATCAATTGTTTTAATTCAAAAATCAGTTAAGTTAAGAATAAATCACTTTATTTTTAAAATTAATTTATAAATAAATCATGCACAATCTGAAAAGCAGGCAACTAGAAAATAAAAATCAATTTTAAATTGAAACTCAACATCTGATGATGAGTTGAAATTTGATCAAAACTTGATTTTGAGTAAAAAATTTCTTTTGCATGATTTTTGTGAATTAATTATGTCTGATTTCCTGATAACTCAAAAATCAACCTAAGTTTATCAATAGTGATTTATGGCTTTTCTCCTACATCCTCAAAGCCCTGGATTTCTATAAAATCATGGCTCAGCTCTTCATAATGATCAACACTCAAATTTGCACAATTACTCTAGTGAATTGGTGATTTAAGGATTAAGCACTTACGACAGGCGATTTGTGAGATCTTTCATAATTGATCATAGCTTTTGCATAGTTTCATATCATAGCATTCATTTTCATTCATAGCATTTTGAGATTAAATCTGCATTCAATTTCATTCATCTAGCTTAGATTCATACATATTTCATATTATTGCATAGAAAATACAAAAATATAGATTAATCTGCATTCGTATAGTCTTTCATTCTTTTGCATCCAAATCCTTCGTTTAGGTGTTGCATTGTCACTAATGTCGATTTCAATATGAGAACATCATACTTACACCTACTAGAAGGTAATAAATCATCTGGTTAGCATAGTTTCATTTACTTGCAAATTTTGGTTTTTGCTAACCTCTAATGTTTTATTGAAGTGTTGTGTCTACAACTAGGTAAAAAATTCACACACACAATAGCATACTACTGCATTTCTTTTGTTCATATCCTCAGTAGGTTTCTTATCTACATGGTTAGTATCTCTAAACATTCTACTACTATTATTATTCTTATTAAATTTAGGTTTCCTACATTCAATAGCTCTATGTCCAAAACCATGACAATTATAACAATAACCATTAAGAGGTTTAAATTGCTTACTTGTACAATCTTTCTTCACATGACCAAAAGTGTTACATGCAAAACATTTACCTTTAATTTCCCTCTACATACCTTTAGGTGATTTTTCTTGCTTAGGTGGTTCTTCCTCTTTAAACATATCTTCAAATTTGTTAGCTTCTTCAAATTTCTTTTCTTCTATGTTTTCAAAAATTTTCAGATCTGGTTCCTTTCTTTCTTCACTTACCTTAGATGAGTTAAATCCAAGACCATTTTTATCATAAAATGGCTTTTGATAAGACATTTGTTCATCAATCTTCTCACTAGTAGAATATAGTTTCTCAAGTTGTTGCTTAGATTCAGTCAATTCACCTTTCACAAGTGTATTGTATTTTTCAAGTTCAGCATACTACAATTTAGTTTTCTCAAGTTTAGATGTCACTTTACAAAGTTTAGATTTCAGATCTTCTTTCTCAAATTTTAGATTTTCATTCTTAGATTTCAGATTTGCTTCATTCTTGTTGTTTCCATCTTTCAAACTCAATTTTAGATTTACTATCTTTAATTCATGTTTAAGGATCTCATTTTCTTTTTCCAGATTATCATCACAATCTTCAACTTGAATTGTAGATTCCTTTTCTATTTTTAGTTCTTCCAGCTTCATTTTCAGCTTCTCAATGAGGTTCTTTGCATCATCATATTTTCCTTTTAGAGCATCTCTTTCTTCAGTAAGTATATCAATTTGTTCAAGAGTTTCTTCAAGATTCTTCTGTAGCTGATCCATATCCATAGAGATCTTACTCAAGCTGCTAGGCTTTTTCTAAATGATTTTTTTCTGAGTAACTAAGCTCTGATACTAATTGTTAGAAATAGGGAATACTGAGAGGGGGGGTGAATCAGTATTCTACAAAATTTTACTTTTTCCCAATTATGGATAGAACAGATTATCTTTATGCTTTCATAACAGAGTAAACTAAAGCACATGCATAAGAATAAAGCAAATGAACTCATAACACATTATTTGTTCTCGAGGAAACCCTGGCCAAGGTAAAACCCTGGTGGAGATGATACCCACAAAGATCCACTAATCAAAAGTATCATGTTAAGGATGTTGACCTTTTTAGGAGCCTGTTACATATATATAGTGTCTCAGTCATGATTAAGGGACTATAGGCCTTGCTAGAAGCCTCAACCCTACTAAGAGTTGGCAGTACTAATTACAAATGATTACAAGATGAGCCCACTATCCAAACAAGTAATGTACAATGATTACTGATTACAAAATAGGGTAAGGTACATAACCTTATACTGCTTTCTTGTCTTTCACAAATTCACATCAATATCTTTCACTGTATCATATATCTCATTCACATATCATATCTCTCTCTTCGCATTCCATATGCCTTACATTTATACAAGTTATTAGGAATAATAGCTTTTACAGTCGCCTTTAAAAAATATAAAGCTTTACACAAAATACATATTTACCCAATGGTTAACATCTAGGATGTTGTCCCTTTATATTATTAAGACATTATTTTGATAAAAAAAATTAACCCTTAACTCTTTTCCAATTTTGTCTTCTTTCTCTATCCAATCGGCTTTAACACTATCTCAGGTAATACTATAATAACTTCCTTCGTACATGTTGTACAAACTTGCACTCTCAAGTGAATCTTCAATATGCATCATAGTATCTATGTTCAAGTGCACAAGCACTTAACTTACTTCAATTGATGTCACCAATCAAAACTATCCTCTGGGTACACTGGGAAAATATTGCTTATACTTAGACAATTTTTCTCTATGCTCTGTCATAATTGCTTGCTGTCATATGTGGTCTTCATGTAGATCATATGTTTCCATAATGACAACATCTAGATATCTAACTCAACCAAATTTCCAACAATTAGGATTTCAAGTTGATACATCTAATGGCAGATGCTATGCTATGGATGATAGAGAAGTTCCTGTGGTAGAGACTTTGGTTGGAATAGAGGTAAAAATTGTTGCTTTCCCTGAAGCCACTTACAAGATGGATGTTGTTGTAGTTGATACCAAACCTCATTATGGTATGCTACTATCTAGATAGTGGGAAGCAACAGTTGGAGGGAAGCTACAATTAGATCTATCATATGCTACAATTCCTATGAATGGTACTGAGGTAAAGTTGTACAGAGAGCCTCGTTCATCAGTAATGATTGACATGGTAGCTCTAGAGGATCTAAATTTTTGTGTTGATATTGACATGAATAACTTCATGATAGAATAAATTATGCCTCAGCCTAAAAATACTAATCCAATTATTGATGAGTTGCTCTTACAACAAGATGGACTATGGCAACTATATTTTGATGGTGGATGCTCTAAAGAGGGCTCAAGAGCTGGTGTTTTATTAATATCCCCATTAGGTATTACCTTTAAGTACTCTTTTTTGTTGACCTTCCAATGCACAAATAACACTGCTGAATATGAAGCTTTGATATTGGGATTAGATATTGTAGTAAAACATGGTATAAGATGTTTAAAAGTTTATGGAGATTCCCAATTAATCATTTCTCAGATTAGATCATAATATGTTGCTAAGGATGATAGACTCAAGTTATATAAATATGCTGTCTGGGATAGAATTGAATTTTTTTATGCTTTCAATATTCTGTGGGTAGAAAGATCAAAAAATATTATGGTAAACTTCCTTGCAAATGTTGCATTAAAGAGCAATGATGTAACCCTTACTGGGGTGTCAAAATTGGAAATAAAGAGTAGGCCAACTATCCCTGATAATGTTTGCAATTGGGAAGTTTTTGAGGATGACAGTGACATCTTAAGATTTATTCAAGGTTTGGATATGTATGAAGGTTCAAAAATTGATTTTGATGCCTATCAAGATATTGTTGATGGGAAAGATTGTGTCATGGGAAATGAGGTTTTTTAGTTTCCCTCTAACCATATCCCCAAAGGTTTAGTGGAGTTAGAAGGCATGTTCAAAATAAATGATAGTCACATGTCCTAGAAGTCAAATACCAAGGTGGATGACCTAGAAGAGATAAACCTAGGGTCAGAAACTTCCCCTCAAGTTGTCTACATTGGGAAATGTCTCAGTAAGGATGTAAGGAATAATTTAATAAGACTGCTGAAAAGATATAAGCATGTCTTTGCTTGGTGATATGATGATCTCAAAGCCTATAGGTTAGACCTATTAACCCCTTATTAGCTACCAAAATGCAAATTGGGTTGACCAAGTTAAGGGATGTAGGCATCATTGAGCCCATTAGACATTCTTCTTGGGTCTCAAACTTAGTACCAGCCAGAAAGAAGAAAGGTGACATAAGCTTGTGTGTAGATTTCAAGAATTTGAATGTTGCTTCACTCAAGGACAATTATGGACTACCTAATATGGAAGCTATGCTTCATAAAGTGACTGGATGTGATTTTTTGTCCATGATAGATGGATTTTTAGGGTAAATGCATATGTCCCTCATGCTACAGTCAAGGATATTCTAGTACAAAGTGAGGTCACTGGAAAAAGATGCAAGTGGATTAATAGAATCCAGGACTTTTATTTGGAACTTCACATCACTAAACTTGTCAGAGGTCTAGGACTAGAAAAGTTAATGCCTGAAGAAAATATGGACCTGATTCAAGTCAATAATGTTGATATCAATCGAAGAGATGTCACTAGCATTGAAATGCAACCCTGGTACACAAACATAGTATTTTTCCTCAAGAATGCTATTTTCCCAAAGGGCCTTAATGAAAATCAAAGAATAAGTTTAAAATTGCAACCCCAAAGGTATATACTACTATAGGGTGACTTATATTGGAATGATAATGATGGGATCTTTCTCTTATGTCTAGATAAAGGAAAATCTGAAAGGATTTTAAAAGAGATGCATTCTAGAATATGTGGAGGACACCATTCAAATAGAGAAACTGCTCATAAAATTTTGAGGGGTGGATACTATTGGCCTGTACTATTCAAAGATACCCATGCATTTGTTAGAAAGTGTGAACCATGCCAAAGGTTCTCAAACAAGTTGAAGTTTTTAGGAGCATTGATGTTGAACCCTATAGTGGCAAAAGCTCCTTTTTCTATGTGGGGTATTGATTTCATTGGGGAGTTTATTGAGAAGTCCATTGGAGGACATAGTTGGATAATTGTAGCCACTAATTACTTTATAAAGTGGATTGAAGCAATCCAAACAAAGAAAGCTACAAGCACAATGGTTATTGAGCTCTTGATGGATAACACTGTTACAAAATTTAGTATTCCTGTCAAGTTACTAATGGACAATGCCATGACTTTTAGATCACAAGAATTCAAGGATTTCTATTTGGAAATGGGCATAGTAATGTCATATTCATCCACATATCACCCACAAGCTAATGGGCAAGCATAATCAAGCAATAAAAGTATTCTGCAAATCCTGAAGAGGACCTTAGAAAAGAACAAGAGAACTTGGCATTCAAAGCTGAAATTAGCTTTATGGGCAGATAGGATCACAAAGAAGAGGGCTACAGGCAAGTCTCCTTTTGAAATGGTTTATGGTATTAAATCAAGGCTTCCTATGAACAACTCACTACCTATTTACAAAGTTATACAAGAGGAAGATCTAGAAATGTCTGATCCTCTGGAAGATAGGGTGCTCTAGCTTGTTGAGCTAGATGAAACAAGAAGAGAAGGCCAAAAGGAAAACATTAGACTACAACAAAAGATGAATTATCTCTTTGATAAAAGAGCAACTGTCAGGAAATTCTAGCCTAAAAATTTGGTCCTTCAATGGAATGCAAGGAGTGAGGATAAGGGAAAGCATAGAAAGTTTGAATCATTATGGTTAGGTCCCTATATTATCCATCAGGCTCATGGGAAAGATTCTTATTTTCTAAAAAATATGGATGGTGAAGAATAGGAATTGCTAGTGCCTGGACAATTTTTGAAATTTTTCTTCAGTTGAAATAACTTTTGCTCCATGCATAGTAGTTTTGTAGTGTATAGGTATGCTTTATTTCAAGTCATGTGTTATTTTCCTGCAAAATGTTAAATATTGCTTGGTCTACTACCCAGAGATTCTAATTTCTTGCTATAAATGGATGTTCATGTATCCTTAGAGAGAGCCACTATTGGTAGTATTTTCAATATTTCAAGGTTACATTTTAAATTTCTGCTCCTTTGAAGGTTTTCCCTATTTTTGTGATAAATCTCCTGCAATCTCCTCTCCCAGAGCTCTCAAATTGTTCATAATTGTAAAAAACCCTAAGTGCTAGGTCAAAAAATGCTTCTAAAAATTTAAAAACCCTAGGAAAGCTTAACCGAGTTCTATTTTTCCATTACTTTTTAGAATCACTTAAGTGAGCCTTCAAGCATGTGCACTTTATAATCACCGGCTAGTCACCCAGTCTCCTAATGAGTTCAACATATTCTTTTTAGTCTAGCAATCTCTTGAAACCCTTTGTCGCATGATCTCTTTAAGTATAGAGAATATTCCTTTTCTTCATGAGACTTAGCGGATGTTTTTAGTTGCCAAGTCTCTGAATGTTCTATGTGAGATCTAGCGACTACACTAATAAATATTTTGAAGGCAACTATAGTCACCCGGTCTCTAGATCAAAAATACCTTCAATCAGGTGATCTCTAAATAAAATGTTGAAGTGATTAAGTATTCAGTGATTATGATACTTCTCTTATAGTCACTAAGTCTCCAAATGAAAAATGGTGGTTATGTTTTCTTTCAATCACCAAGTCTCCCAGTTCTTAGGTGATTAGTGTTTTTATCTAGCGACCCATCAATTGTAGTAGTCATGTATCCTCATAATCTTGGTGGTTATGTTGTAAATATTAAATGATCTAGCAACATGGTTATCTATTAATCTCATGATGTAGCGGTTAAGTCTTAAAATATTCAGTGACTCAGCGATAATCCTAAGATGAAGGAAGGATCAATGGTCAGCATTTAATCTCATAGTCTAACTGAGGTTAAGCGGGATATCTGGTGACTTGGAGAATAAAGGCTTTCGTATAGTCTCCAGATTTAACCAAGGTAAAGGAAAGTATTAAGAGACCATGAGATATCTTTAGTCACATGTTTGCCAGAAGGAGATGAGTTAAGGTAAAGTTTTTCACAATATGAATATGAACTGTTGATGCAATTTTGATCAGGTGGTGGTCATGTTATCTCCAAGTCAAACCATGGGTTAAGAAAAGTTTCAACGATCGTGAGAAATGCTTTGTCACCCAGTCTCTAGACTAAACCCAAGTTAAGGAAATCATTCAGTGACTAGGAGGTAACTTCAGTCACACAATCACCAAATGACTAAGGGTTCAGTGTTTTCCAAGGTCAAAAAATGAAAAAAGATATGAATCCATTTTCCAGATTTCATGACGTGTTCATTCCTGATTGGTCATAGAGTAAAATAAAGAAATAATAATATCTTAGTGATTACAAGATGAACTATATTCACTTAGTCTCTAGAACCAATAAATCAAAGATATTCTTCCTATAGTCATTAGATCTCTAGAAAGGTTTAGTCTCCAGATCTCCTGAGAAAGTCAAAGTTAGAGTAAAGTTTATGAGACTGAGAGACTACCGTCAGATTAAGATCTTGTGGAAGTCATGAAGTCACGAGAAGAAATGAAGATTTGAGTAGAGTTTCAGCAATTATGAGACTTCTCTTTGGTTTCCAGGTCTTCAGATGGGGGAAGTTGGGTAGTCTCTAGAAGAACTTTGAAAATTCAATAGGTTTCAGCGATTAAGAGACTCACTGCTAGTCACCAAGTCTTTGAATAAGAAGAAAAGCTATTGAGACATTGGAAAGGTATTTGTCACCAAGTATCAGACTAAGATTAATAAGTGATACATTTTGCAGCGATGAAGAGACTAACTATAGTCCTTGGGTCTCAGAATGAAAAATTAAAGTTTCAAAGAGTCTACAAATCGTGAGATAAAATCATAAAAGCTAAAATCATCTAGCAATTATAATTTATGACTATAGTCTCCATGTCTCATGATAAATTTTCAAAGGTAAAATCATCCAATGATTTAGAGATTTCCCTTTAGTTTCCTAATCTCTAAAGAATATGAAAAAGTGCAAAGTCTTTCAATGACTATGATTGGCTGAGTAGTCGCTAGGTTGCCAGAAATCAAATTTGATTACCTATCACTTTCTTAGCTCACAACTAGTGAATTGAAGTTTAGAACGTGCCTAGTAATGGCGGAAGTGACATGAATTACAAAGCTTAAGTCTCGAAAGGGAAATTATATTCAATTCTCTTAAATAAATATATTTAACTATCACTCATTCTAAAATTACCAAGCATTCCAGAAAGCCAGAGCTGAAGAATTATGAGAATTCCTAAGTTTTTCAGCGATTAAAGAGTTCAGTAAAGTTTAAAAGCTTTAGAGGAATTTCTACCTACAGTAAAGATAAGTCAGCCAACAACCAGCGGAGCTTCCACCAGCAAGGGTTCCAAAGAAAAGGTGAAGAAAAATTTCTTGGATGAATTTCTCACTTTGCTATCAGGATTGTCACAAAACAAAAAGGTTAGTGACGAATGCTTTGTTGATAATTTGAGTTACTGTAGAGATGCCAGGACAGCTGATGTGACTGGAATGTGCCTTTTTAGGTATTTTTATAAGAATTTTGATAGTCCAGTACCTATTTCAAACCCTTGGACCTTAGTTTTAGCTAGGTTGATAGTCTTAGATGTCTTCCTAGATGTTGATTTGTCAATTCCATTGGCCAATAGTTATGACCCCCTGTCTAGAATAATAAGAAAGAGTGATGGCTTGGCTTTAGTTACATTAGATAGGAATTATTTCATGAGAGCTTTCAGTATCCACATCCCCATGGCCACAGAGATCAATTTACTAGCCCAGGACAATAGGTACACTTGGGAATTTGTCCTTGTATCCAAGGAAATTCAAAACCATGTCCCATGAGCCAACAGGAACTACATTGCAACAGTGGCCAGGGTAACCCCATACTTCTACAAGGACTTATGTTTCTACATGAAATATATTGCATATGGATTATATAGAGTGTTAGGGGTATATGGTGGGGCGGACATGATTTTATCTCACATCTTGATGATTGTTCTAGACTCACAAAGTCTTCATGTAACCAAGGGATATGACTACATTGGATATGTCATTAATAGAATGTAGGAAGGACATGAGGCAATAAGAAAGAAATAAAATTCACCTAGATTCATGCATTATTCCATTTTAATGCACCTCATTTTGTTTTACAATTACAAAATTATGAACTTGGAGTACCTCAGGCCTCAAATGATGTGTAATGGACAGCCCAATCTAGTTCAATTTTGGATAAGGGCATGGAGTGGTACTTCACCAGAATGTGACTTTAGGTACTTTTCAAAATTGGATGGTACAGCCAATTCTACTCATCTTAGGAGTGAATCTCTCCAAGATTCCAGTAAAGGCTCTGCAATTAATAAGGTCTCAATAATTTTTTGACAAATGGGCTAAAGGCCATAATTGGGGAGACTTCTATTATGAGAAAACATTTACTGTTATAAGAGTCTATGGGTGCCCTCAACCACCCCATGTTCTACCATTTTTTGTCCCACCAAGAATTTCATTTATAGAAATTATTTGGCAGCTAATACTAACTAACAAAGAGATTTTATCCCCCCATAGAAAAGGTACATTTACCCCTAAACACTTCTGCGTATGCAACTTCACAATTGGGAAGAATGCATTCAGCAAGTTAAATGATTGGTTGGGCCAATACAAGATGAATGCTGCAATATATAGATATGTAGATATAGAGGACTTCATTGTAATGGCTAGGAAATATTACACTCCTACCATTCCTATAAATACTAGACATGAGCAGTGTCTTGAGGAGGATGTCATTAGGAATATTATAGAAGATGAAGAGGTAGAAAAGAGAGCCCAACAACTCAATGAGTTGTGGTCATTGGAGAAATGAATGCAAAACAAGGGATTGAATTTTGAGGGTTTCTTCCCCACATTTCCCTACCTCCAAAGGCTAGACAAAATGATGGAGAACTTCAATACATTGGTCAATTCACTTGAGGAAAAAATTGATGATAAGGAAAGGGAAAAGGAGAAGCACTCAGAGTTAGATTATGAGGAAAATGATGGAGGCTACCCAGTATATAGCCCTCCTGCCATGGAATAGCCACCTCCTATTGGCCAAAAAGGAGAAGAAAATATAATTATGGATTTGACAGAGCTTCCTAGCTCTCAGGATACTAGTGAGCCTCCTCTGAAAAGGAAAAAAATTAAAGTGGTAGAGCCTTCCCAAGTAAGAATAATTGAGAAGAAAAGAGATAGAGTGGGAGCTCTAATTCTAGGAAACAGAGCCTATGATCACCAACTTGGTTAGAAGATTAGGGAAGAGAAGAGAAAACAAAAGGTGGTTGTAGAAGAGATAGAGTAGCCTTTAGCTCTAGGAGAAGATGAGAGGATGCTAGAGTAGGATGCCTTCTTGAAGGATGATGATTTTATCAGGTCATATGAATTCAAGAACTTCCTATTATGGCACAAGCAATAACAAGTTGCTTCCAATGTATAGATCATAGAAGATGGCCAAATACTTGATGAGGCCATCCAAGCCTTAAAAGAATATGATCTTGAATCAGAAACTATCACTCTAGAAGAGGCTAGGCAATTAGTAAAGGCTAGCAATATATTTCTCGTACCTAGGTGGGATTTGGCTTCATCTTTCATAATAGACCAAATAAGAAAGAAGGAGAATATAAACTTGACTTCAGAGACCCAAGTTGGGGATTTGATAAAAGGATTTGGGTATAGCCCTAAAAAATAGGCACTGGCTATGTGGAGCCTCTATCCAAAAGATCAAAAGCCTTCCCTACTGGATATAAAAGAAAAGATGGAAGGTGACAAGATTGTGTGGTCAATCCACAATATCGGGGATCTTGAGATATCATAAGTGCTCATTCATTTTGCAAGGCTAAATGAGGACAAGACAAAGAAGCTCTTAGAGAGGCACCAAAAACTTTGTGATGATTATAGTGCACTTGTTAAAGATAGGGAGGTGCATATTATTAAGAAAAAAGAATTGGAAAAATATGTGGATGATCTACAACAATAAATCCTCAATATGCATGTGGTTACCCCTGCACCACTAGAACAACCCCCTCAGATAGAGAACCAAAGTGTAGATGTAGAGGAAGTTGCTACAACAACAGAGAAGGTGAACCTAGAAAAGATTGAGGCTATTTTACAAGCCCTTTCGAATATTTTGCAGCATAGCATTGAGGTCTTAAAGGAGAAGGTAGAGGCAGTTTATACTGCATACAATAAAGTTCCTGGATTGCAGATAGAGGTGGATAATTTTGTTTCTATTTTAAGTACTTATCATACAACTTGGTCAATAAGGGATTCATTATTTGAAAGACTAGTAGTAGTATAGTCTCTGAGGAATGATATCCCAGAATTAGCTTTGCAAGTAGGAGATGAGATTGGAAAGATAGGTGTTGCTTCATCCTTCTTTAAGGGTAAATAAAATAAAATTGAAGAAAAGATGACAATGTTTGGACCTAGTTTCAGTAGGTTGATTCCTCATACTAGAATAGAGGATGGAGAGATAAATAATTTGGATACATGGAGATTAGATTTTGATCTCTTATTGCCTAAGAAAGAGGATTTTCTTAATAATAGCAATGAAGTTGATATGGATCACTTCAATACAGTTCTTGATGAAGCTTTCAAGGTAGAGATGGACTTTAGTAAGTTCATCATAGATATAAAGTAGGTTGCTAATTCTAGATGGGAAAGGCAGAAGAAACAATTGTAGAGTATTCAAGAGTTCTAGTGGCCTGTAGAATAACATGTATCTACTTTGGATACTCTAACAAAACCCAAAAGGAATATACCTGCAATAGATGACATCGAGGATATAGAAGATGAATGAGCTCTAGCAATGCACCTAACCTATGAGCATAGGGAGAAAAACTGATCATGAAGAGGATGATGTAAGTTAGCTGGCTAGTGCTCATCATTCACATAAAAACTTTGGTAGTTGCTCTGAATACTAGCAGACAAAGGTGCATCTCAAAGGAGAACTCAACAACTGAAGAAATAACTTCTAGCGCCCCTTTCCCTATTTTTTATGTTACCAATTTAAATATTTTTTAATCTAGTGCAAGTCACTATCAGAGCCACCCAAAACTTGTTGCATCCTTTTCTCAAGGATCCCAAGGTGGTCTCTCTATATATAGAAAATGATAACTCACACCAAAGGGTGGTGAAAATACTTATTATAATAGGATCATATAGATTTAGTTTTTGATTCTCAGGAATCCAAATTTTCTAAATGTACTGATATAGGAAATTTATCAATAAAATATATTGAATTTCCATGTATATCTTTTATTGTCTTCATGTGTGATTTTGATTTCTCTTTGTGTTTAAATTTGCAAGGCATTTTAGATACATCTTTCTACAAGGTAGATAGTGGGGTTGAAATTTGAGTTCCTTTCAAGGGAGGGGTAAATCTTGAGTGAGGTCTATGAGATTTCATCTTTCATGTATGAATTTAATGATCTAATTTATGCATAAGAGGGTAATGTACAATGCATTTTATCTGGGGTTTGGGTGTGTTTGATTTGAGAGGTTTGTTGTAGATATACATTTATTGACTCGGATGCCCTAGGATTTGGCACTGGTCATTTGATTAGTTTATTTTTGCTTTCACCATCAATCAAGTTAAAACAATGATTTACTTTAAAGTTATGAGAGAGTTATATGATTAGATCTATATCAAGTATACAGGTTAGAGTTGTAATATTTGAAGAATTCAATCTTAAAAGGTAATACCCACCTGTAGCTTAAAGCTCAAAGAGAAGAAGGATTGTAAATCCTTAATAGCTTAGTGTTTACTATTGTTGATGCATCTGTTGGGACTGCTAGACTTATTAATCTAAGGTTTTCTAATTAAGTTTTGATCATATGCAATTTTGAGCACTAACAGGTGTAACATTGGAATCTCCATTATTGTGAGCTTCTCTAACCAATGAAGCAACACCTTCCCATGTTAATGAGTAACCATTTTTTTGACATTATTCAATCCATACCATCATCTAATCAAGATTGTTTGCAATATACAAATGTATTGTATTCCACTCTCAACCAACTGTATAAAAAAAATAGACCAATTACAAATAACTTATATTGAATATTTATAAGAATTAATTAACTACAATAACATCTTTTAATTACCTCTCACTTTCATCAATCTACCTTTCCCCATCAAGTACCCCCCTTCAAAATTTTTAATGGATTTAGGATCCCAAATATGATCTACATGTATCTTTGTTGCAAACTTAGGAAGATATTCACTAATGTACACCATGGTCTAGTATACCATATATCCCTCCACCATAGAACCCTCAAGATGTGCTATCTGTCAAACCAAGCCCTTCAAAAATTTTAAGTTCCTCTCAACCATCCACATTGACCTAGTTTGTATAGGCCCACACAATTCAATCTCCTGAACTTGATGTATGAGGTAGTGTTCTTGTGCATTGAAAAAATTTGAAGGTAGACACTTTTTCATTTCACACATAAGATGAAAATTTTTTCTCTTCCAATATTTTATATCTTCTATATCAATTTATTTTGATGAAAACCACCTCATGTATTTTCTAAGATCATATATAACTTTTTTGACATTATTGTTGAAGTGGTGTGGGAGAGATAGAGGTAGAACATACTACAATATTTGTAAAATGATCTTATCAATATTTTATAAAATAATGCAATGAAAACTACATGAAGTATACAAATATATAGTGAATAAAAAATAACATGAATTACCATAATAAATGTATGCCAATCATGTGTTTTCATCCCTATCCCAAATTCACTTTTATTTGATATGAGATTGTTTATGCTTGCAGCAGGGTGACCCCACGATAGTGGGTTACAGTTTTTTAGACATGCTGATTTTTGCTGAAATACCACATTTTTAATAAACTATGATTATTTAAGCCTTGAGAGGTTCCATTTGAAGGAATTAATTATAAATGGTTATCTCAAAGCCTCTTAGATAATAAAAATATGGATATAACATCTATACTCCTCATTCATACCTACAATGGAGTCTCCTTCACACCTATTAAAATGCTAATAAAAAATCACTTCAAATTTATCTTTTGGTAGATCAAATCAATCCATTTGAAAAACCTATCTATTTAGTAAGGTAGTACCAAGAAAAATATTTCCAATGATTATATTGTTAATACATATTAATTTTATTATGACTTTGTATTTTTAGTTTTACTAAACTTAGATATTTCACCATATGTCTACCTCTATATTTGACGCTTATGGAAAAATAGTAAGTGAGAGAAAAAAAAGTCTAAAAAATATCTATGCCCTAGGTATTCGAGTTCTCTTTCTATAAAATAAAAATAAAAATGAAATTGGACAAATACATGACAAGTTATAAGCTATGTAGTCAAGGTATGTCAATATTAAGGTTCAGTCAACTTCAAACGTTAATAAAATATGCAATAATAGTGATAATGTCATGAAACAAATTTCATGCCCTCCATATGGAAGTTACAAAACTAAATTTGAAAGAAGCACATTGATATCTATTTTATAAAAAAAGTTATGCTCTATGAAAACTAGGTAACTTTTAAAAAATGACGTTTTCTGCAACATACCAATTTTTGTGGGAGAAAGAAAAAACTATTCAAATCAATTCAAAAATAAAAAAAATAAAAAACATATTTAGAATCTAGACAAAAAATCCTAAAAGACTCTAATTTACTTTATCTTCTGATTTCAAATGGTTTAATGACAATATGCATCCGAATATGAAAGTTTTTCTCAAAATGTAGAGTTCAGTATCCGTTCAGGCAAAAAAGTGTCACCCACTATTGTGGGTTCACCTAGCAAATCTTGTGGGAAATCATAATTTTTTTATGACTTCTTTTATAGCATTTCTGTGCTACTTCAATAATAAACAAGGGCACTTATATCAATTTGGTCTCCATTCTAATTTTATCGAATGACATTTTTCATTGCATGGCTTGATTCTTTAATGTCACTACAAATTTTGACAATTTTGTCTTTGTCATGCCTTCCATCCAATATTTTTCATAATGTCTCTGTTACATTCTTTCCAATATGCATAGCATCAAACAAATGCACGATTAGGAGTTTCTCGTAGTATGATAACCTACTAAATTGTGTAGGATAACTTTTTAGTCCTTTTGGAAGTTCTTCATTAATGTCTTGATAAACTTCACAAGCATCAATTATATCATTAGTAAACAAAACACAATATCAAAATATAAATTTTAAACAAAAACCATTAGATGGAATGCACCTCAATAATTTATTTTAGTGTATTCCAACTTCCATAGGTGAGGTGTCATTCTCTGTGGCTTTGATGTAGTCTCTTCTTTCCCATTGAAAAGATGCTTTTTGGTAATTCGGTGCTTATGATTTTTGTGGAGAAAGTGTCTATGCTCATCGAACACCTTCTTTCTTAAACTTTTTGAATGACAAGATTTCATCTTTGGACCAAAAACTAGACATGCAAATTTTCCCTTTATCTGAATACCTACAAGATCATGTATAATTAGATTAAATATGTTAATTTTGTGTTAGCACTATAACATACCAAAAAAGAGGTGTTAAGAAGAGAACATACCACAAAAATGTGTTAGCCTAGGGGCATCATTTATTTTCCATACAAGCATTGCATGGAATTGAAATTATCTTTGTCCTATTGGTCTATAGATGCCATACATAGTGACCCCATTCCATAACACCATCAACTCATCAATAAGGGGCTCAATATATACATTCACATCTTTAACTTGGTACTTACCTAGTTGAATGAACAAAAACATTACATAATTATTATGACCATTTTGATGGATTAGTTATAATAAATTAATTTAGATGACTATTAAATGGAAAAATACCCGGAACAATCATTGCCAACATTATGTGCTCCCTCTTTATGGACATCCAAGGAGGAATGTTATTGTTGATAACAAAAATAGGCCACGCCGAGTAAATAGATCTCATCTCTCCAAATGGATCGGCATCGTCCCCTGCCAATGAAAGCTTGAGATTATGAGGTTCTTCTTTAAAGTGTGGCCAAGTTTCCTCTATTTCCTTAAATGCAAAACCATCCGAAGGAATTTGCATAATGTCATCTTGACTTCTATTGTGTGCATCGTAATCCATAAATTGTGCCAAGCTATTGCACCTGAATAATCATTGCAGACATGGAATAATAGGAATATACTGAAGAACTTTGTGAGGCACCTTTTTTGTTATTTGATATGATCGATATCTACTAATATGACAATCAGGGCATTTTGTTGCAAATTCATGTTATTTATGATATATAATATGATCATTCAGACATGCATGTATTGTTTGATACTTCATTCTAATATCTTTCATAATGGCAGATAATTCTCAGTACGAGTGAGGTAGAATGTTTGATGCTGGTAACAAACACTCACCTATCAACCTACAACCAAAAATATAATTTTTTAATATAAAGAATATTAATTGGTATATAATTCATCCCTTGTTAACTGTAAGGAAATTATGACTAAAAAAGATGAAAAAAGATGGCATACCTTAACATACATGTGATTGCTATGTTGGATAAACCATTCATAACCTTCAAGTTCACCAATAATAATATAATGGCAAGAAGAGTTGTTTGGGAGCCTTCGTATAGGGGCTCGTATGCCTTCTCAAGTATAGGTACATCAAGGTCATCTGCATCATCATCATCATCATCATCTTGATCATCGTGATCATCTTGATCATTGTGATCTTCATGATCTTCTTTCATGGGATCATTACCTTCTACTTCGATATTCACACCTCCATGTTCACTCATTTGGAAATCCACATTCTCTAGATTGTCATGGTCCATAACATGAAACCCAAGGTGGTTGACCTATATCAAAATGATGACCTTAAATTAACCATGACCATGATTTCATCATCAAATCATCTGTTATGTATTTTATAAATTATTAAAATGCATACCAATGGACGAAATTTGTTTCCCCCTTCAATGTGACCATTCTTCCTATAATGTTCCTTGGCTATTTTGATTAGATATCTTTGAGTCTTTAAGCCCTTGCAAATTTTTCAAGGACAATAACATTTTCCATCACCTTTTCTTTTAAAGTTAGACCATAATCTAGCAATTGTCTCCTTATTTTATTCTGGGTTGATATTGTCAGACATGGTCTTTCTTGAATGGAATGACTCATTGGTGGAAGGCGGATGATTTGTTTGCAACCTAGTTATTTTAAATGGAATACACCAAGGAGTACCATAAAAAATATTAACCATTTACAATCATGAATAGTAAACCTAAATCAAATAGCTCATTTTTTTATCAGCAATATGTGTAGTCTCTGTGTATATGAAAAATGAATGAAATATCAAGCTAAAATAAAATAGTGAACAAAATAGTATTCCACATAGAATGAATGAAATATATCATCAAAAGAAGGTAACAAAATCTTGTCACCAAGCACAGACATAGGAAATAAAAAAGGGACAAAAGAAAAGAAATAAGAAAAATCATTACAATATAAAAATCATTAAGACTATAGAGATGGAGAGTTTTGATGCTTTACCATTACAACAATTGAGAATTCATCATTTGGTATATTAGGCACAAAGTATATTCATCAATTGTGTATTACATTTAAGTATGTTAGGCACAAAGTATTCCATTTAGATTTGACAAACATGTAGATTTGACCAAGCATTACTGGGAGCTTGATCCAACAGAAAATGGACTTGTGATACGATTTTCACAATAGTACATGTGTTGTTGGGTGCAAGGACATAGAATGGTCACAAGAATGGATTGAGATGTTAATGAGTGTATGATTTGAGTGTATTGGGATCCTTAGAGGAGTAAAACACAAATTATTTCACAAATGTGTAAGTAAAACACAAGGAAATTATCTTACATCACTATTCACTCAAGAACACGTTTCCATAAGTAATTTAATTCACTGTTGTAGTGATTGTACCCGTAGGTAGAGATTTACTGTTGCAAGGATGATTTTTATTTATTGATTGGAATCATTACAAATTTGGTCTCTTACACAACCCACCCTACTTCTCTCCTTTCACTCACGTGGATCTTAATAAAAATGAACTCCTAACTCCCCAAAAATTGATTGTACCTAACTCAAACTATCCCCAAACAATCAGAAAACTAACTATTATAACCAACAATCAAATGAGATGGTTTGAAAGTTGAACATAGAAAGAATAGTACATGGTACACCTTATAGAGTATATGGAGTAAAGAATGATCACTGGATTGATGTTAAAGAGAAGGTATATATTTCTTTCAACACTGGTTCATATTTTGATACTATTCTTGGTGATATTATGCCTTTGAGTGATTGTGTATGAGGATAGCATGAGGATAGAATGATGATGCAGGGTCAAGAGAAAACTCATCCAAGCATGTTTATGGGGATAGAATATACTAATGTAAAGGTATTGCATTGTTTTTGGGTACTAAGTCTGATATTTTTGTAGGTGTATCCTACTGTGGTCCAGATTTCTAGCATGGTGAAGTTGACAAGGTTGTGTAAGAGTCACATAGTGGCAGGGTGATGTGATAATGTTTCTAAATAGCAAGGTAGAAATTCCATTTTTCTACTAATTGTCTTTAATTTCCTATACTTTTTGACCAAATTTTGAAGCTTCTTAATGAAAGAAATTTTAAAGTGAAAAAAAAATATGCATGTAAAGATGTCTTGGCTATGGGTAACTACACAATGGCAACTTGACAATCAAATTAGTACTTCTAGTAACACATTAGATATGATTTTATGCATGTCAAATGCTCAAAGCTTCAATGCACATGCAAATAATATTTTTAATTACTATGATATAATGTCAACTAACATATTGTGTTTGCAAGAAGTACACTTGTAGTCTTTTGAAACAAATGCATTCTTCCAAATATATAACACCTATGTAATGCATTAGATTTGTGGGTTAAGAACACTAACTAAGAAGCATTTTTGGCTATCAAAAACAAAACAATATAGAATATTAAATGTTGAGGTGTTGACATTAAATATATGTGTAAAAAATAATAATCCCAATGTCTCTAATGTGTATGCAAGACCCAATGCTTTGACACATGAGATCATAATAGTTGTCAATGACATAATTATATTTGTAAACATGAGAAAAATACTTCTTATTATTGAAGATTTCAATACTGACATGTCAAAGAAAAACAAAATGACAAAGACTGTAACAAACCACATGAAAAAGTACAATTTTCAATTTGTTCTTAATGAAAGACACAGTTTTAAAAAAGTGTCGATTGATCACATTTGGTCAAATTTACCTAAAATCATACATTGTCTATTTACAAAATGAAAGCATAATGGACATATCATTTCACAAATTTTGTGCAAACTAACTTTAAAACTGGTGAAAGATATGGTACATGATAGTGTATAAGTCTTTCTTACATATACTCTATTTTCTAACATACATTTCTTACAACAAAAATGGAGACACCAAAGTGAGCATAAGCAAGAAAAAGTATCAAAAAGGTAAAACTTTGTTGGTGTTTCCATTTAGAACTAGTTTCCATTTTAACTAATTTGGTCATAGAAGTGACCCAAGTGAGAGGGGAGATTATTGACGTTTGTCCTTAAATTATAATTGAACTCTCTAGCATTGTTGTTGGAGGGGAGCCAATTTCAAAAGGAAAGATCAATCTTGAAAATTTGATTGATACATTTCATAAACCACCAAAGAGAAGACCATAGTTGTAAAAACATAAAGTGAGTACGAAGGGAATTAACATAGAAACTCTAGAAGAACCTTGGAAAATAATTGTTTTGTGGTTAATGAAATTCTTCACATGTGAAAGATAGTATAGAATGGTTATGGGTCTAGGTATGCACTTGTTAACTCACTTAAGATATGGTCATGAGTGTCCTTAGGTAAGAGTGAATTTTTCCCACTTTTATCTTTTCACAATTAGCAACGATGATAAGAAGAGTTAGAGAAATGGGTAATGGAATTAGATATCACTCTCTTATCCATCTCATAATAAAGCATCATTTTCTTAGGAAGATGATAGGGAAAGAAGGTTGGTTATAATTTATCATGTGGCCCAATAAACCTAGAAAGCTAAAATAAAAGAGGTTTGAGCCAAAAAGAGTTATATTTAAGTTAGGGGAGTCAAGTAGGGTTATAAATGCATCTTCTACTCCTAAAATCCCTAGTGTTCAAATAAATAATGGTGAACCAACTTATGAAGAACATGTTGACCCTAATTTAACACAAAAAGGTCATGTTGAACAAAATCAAACCCTGAAGTTTATGGTCGAGTGAAGAGCAATAGAAACAATGTAAAATGTATTTTATGCAATAAAATGTAAATTATTTCCAAGTTTCATGTCTCTTCCCGTGAGGGTATAGTCAATGTATTGGGTGTCCAAAATGTCTCTTGCATTGCAAAAATGGATTTAAATGACTGTTATTATGATTTTCATTTATCCCTGCATTGATTTAAATGGTTTTTGTGAAGATTTATAATGGTTATTCCCTATTTTGTAATGACTATTCTTGTACAAGGACATTGGCAACAACCAATTCTACTTGATGTAATAATGGATTTGAGAGGTCCTACACTATCATGGATGGTAGAGGATGTAGGAAGGGTTATTTTTATTATTTGAATACTTTCAATGAATTTTTATTTGCAGGGATGAATAGGGAAGAGATGCAAAGATCTCTGATTGCATAAAGTTATTGATTGAAGGGTCACTTGCCCTTGGACCAATCAAGGTATGAGTATAGGAACATTCATTAAAAAACTACATTATCAAATAAACCTACACTATCATATTATCCCTTTCCCACATATCCTACCATTCATGGTTGTGATGGAACACACCTATCCATCATTGATCCAAGCAAATGAGTGTTGCACAGGGTCACTTTTCTGGAACAATCAGTCCCAAAATAGGGAATATTTGTTTTAGACTTCACCAAAATGATATAAAACATTCATAGGAATGAACTACCATATTAACCATAGTAATTCCAAACACATTTCAATGAAATAAATTTTTTAAGTCTTCCAAAATGGATATTGGACCCTCACGAGCAGGAACATGGCTATTGCCAAAAATTTACATTTTATTGTATCAAAACATATGTTACATTGTTTCTTCAACACCAAACTTCCTTTCTATCTCTCCTTACTCCTGTCCCCCTCTCAACACACACCTACACTATTAAATAAGCCTCTCAAAGGCTGATTAATGACATGGTGTTCACACCAATTATAATGGTGTTCATGCCACTTCTAATGGTCTTCACACCACTTCTAATGGTGGTGTGAACACCATTAAAAGTGCAGGATATACGACATTCTAGAAGTAAAACTGATGCCATTGAAGATTTTAATTTCAATCGCCAAATAATCTTGAGGGTAAATAATGCAGAATGAATGCATTTGAGATTCCAAGTCCAAAGATTAGGGTTTCAAATATGTGACTTAAGAACTATAAATAAAACACAAATGAAAACAAATTTGAAATTAAAAAAACATACCCTTGATTAAGAAAATGCCAAAAACATCGAATCTCTTATCAAGACTACAATGAAATGGTGAAAGAAATGGTTGGATTCCAAAGCCTATTCCTCTTGATGCTTTCTTAGGTTTGAGAATAGTAATGTGGAGGAGAAGGAGATGCCAGAACTTATAGGCTAGATGTGTATAGGCGGTGTTGACAACTGCCCTCCTTCACCTCTCCTTTTCTCGTAGAGTATAATTGCAAAATGAAATAAAATCAAACCCTGCATTTTTTTTGTAAGTTATATTCCCATGTTGGTCAGAATTATGACCACATGGCATGCTTTTCATAATTATGACCAACACAGGAATAGATTTAAAAAAATTCCTTCTATAAATCGACCAAGGAAAATCATTTTAATTCTTGGTCATAAATGTTGGTCATAAATGTGGGTCAAATGTACTAGTGTCTCTTCTGTAGATCTTAGGTTTTGGTCAAATTCATCAAATTTTTTGGTTCCCAAAATGGACTTTATGCTTTCAGAAGCAACCAGTACATCTACATATTTTAAGGATGGGTTAGATCCAAATATGGGGCTCTAAAGATGACTGGACCAACTATAGGGACATGACTGCCCTCTACACTTCTGGCTTTGCAAAACCAAGGCAGGTGTACCTAATCTAGTAACACAAGACTTATTTCACTAATCATTGACTAGATTTCAATATAACATATAGATGGTAAGAAAATACTAAATGAGAACCACTCATTCATTGATTCTCCATTACCATAAGATGAGACAGAATAGGTAGGTCACAAAAACTTCAAGGATTTTGACATATTTATATCAAATGGGGGAGTAAAATAGAACCCTATCAAACACTGATCTCTATAAAAGGGACTCACTACCGACCAGTGTCTTATCCATTGGGTAACACCTCCACTGCAAGATTGTTATACACACACAAATACATTGAACTTTGAATGATCTTTATCCTTTGAAAATGCTAATCACCCTATGGTGGATTTTATCGAAGGACTCCTTGATTCACACTACTTATTGGTGTATCCTTAAGTAAAAATTTAGAGAATTTATGTCACATTCAAAGCTTATTTAATCTGATCCTGGATCAGAGCTGAGAAATATAAACATACACACAGAGATTATCCATGCAATGAATTGGAACAATTCATAACTCAAATAGAAATACTCAAGGAGAGATATAAACCTTGGATTTTATTTCAAATGTCATATCAGTATTATGTAAACAAAATGCTTTCCAGTGCAACTTTTTGAATTTAACTTGAACCAGCAATACTGCTCTTTACAAAAAACATGCCTAATAAAATCTACAGTACCCTAGACTGAGAGCAAGGTCATCAATCGGTGTTATGAGACTACATAGAAGAATAGAATTACATCTACTACCCAGCCCACAAAGCACTTGAGACCAAGAAAAATATGAAACTCTAGGAGTTAAGCACAACTTCAAACCCTCTGTCAAGACCAGGATTTTTTGGAACCCTTTACAACAATGAGAAGATCTGCATATATCCTCAGGAAGAGAAACCTAAAAGATATTTCTATTGTGACACCTATTACTCCTAGAAAAATCAATTCTATTAACAACCTCTTTTCCCTCTAAAATTTGACCTTAGAGTTAAAATCACTCACTGCTTCTTCCCAGTTGTTCAAAACTACTTTTTGATGGTGCCAGTCTTACCATCATCTCGTGGCATTTCCAACGGTATACTACACTTGCATATTCGGGCAAAAATTGAGCCCTCAGCACCATTTTCAAATTTCAACTCCCATCAGTAACTGTCACATAAATTTTGAAATTTATGCATATAGTTTGAACTTTCATATTTTTTTTAACTCCTCTGCATATAGATTTAAAAACTGTAGGTCCCACATGTGCCACATGTCAAAATCTAATTTTCTTGGTTGACCACCTCATCACCACCTGGACACCACGTTTCACATTTGCCACTTGGCACTCGCTGGTTGGGTCACATATCCACCTAGGCAACTACAACTGAACCAGACTGCCACCTCATTGTAGTGCCATGTGTCACCTTGTCACATGATCACATGGGCCAAAAATGGCCCTTGAGATCATGCGACCACCGTTAGATTATTTCATGTATCTTGAGGCACCGATGAACCTGCACAATCAAACACATAGTTAAAAATGCCTTACCTCTATATGTGGGACCCATCTTGCCAAGTCATCAGCTCCATTAGTACCAACTGGGCATCTCAATCCTTGCTCACATGAGAAGGTCTTCATTCCTTTCAAAATATCCTCCTTGTGACATGCGTCCAGCTAGGCCCACACAAAACAAAAAGACTCTCCACCTTTGCTTCACTTTACCAATGATGTCGAGTGTTGTTGTTTATAAAATGTTGGAAATTTGGCTAATGTGGATGCATAGATGTTTTCATTATGGCAACATATGATCTCTATTAAGAGTGCAGAATCTGGAATGCAAGTATGCAAAGTTGAACGAAGAAATTGTCTAAGTTTGAATACAGTGATCCTAACAGAGCACCCGATGAAGATTTAGTTGGCGACATCCACTGGAGCAATATTTTTGTTTGTGTAGTTAACTAAAGATTTTATAGAGTATGAGGATACCCCATCTCAATGCGCATAAAGTTTGGAGCAGTATGGACAAAGTTATTCAAAGTTTACCGAAGATAGTTTTGCAGACAGAGCAGTTTTGGAGACAGTTTTAGGGAAAGAGTTAAGGGATTATTTTTGCTTGTCAAAATAATGACTTAACATTATTAAGGGATGAAATCCTAGATGTTTACTCTTGGATAATGATTTTGGATGCTGACCATGTAAAGTTATTAGCTTTAATAACTCATATAGTAGGCATACTTGAAATGTAATGAAAAAGAGAAGTGATATGTAAAAAGAAAGAAAAGATAACTTGTGATAGTTGTTTATTGTGATAGCAGCAAAGGCTATTATTGTGAAGTTGTAAGCAGTACCATATTATAGTCAGAAACATTTTTTTATTACCTATTTGGGCAGTGAGCTCAGCTGGTGATCACATTTTGTACTCTAAACTCCTAACAGGGTTAAGGCTTCTAACAAGGCCTAAAGTCCTTTAACCAGGACAGATCTACTATATATTGTAAATTGACTCCTAACAGGGTCCAATATCCCTAACATGATACTTTTTATTAGTGATCTTTGTGGGTACCATCCCCACTGGGGTTTTCCCTTGGCTAGGGTTTCCTCGAGAACATATGATGTGTTATGAGTTCTTTCTATTTACTGCTATGTTTGTTAATCAGCTTGATAATCTTTGTATCCACTAAAGTAATCTGTTATATCCATAAGTGGGCAAAAGAAAAAGTTTGTGAAATACTGATTCACCCCCCCCTCTCAGTATTTCCTATTTCTAACAATTGGTATCAAAGCACAGTTACTCAGAGAAGGAACATTCAAGGAAAGCTTAGCAGCTTGAGTAAGATCTCTATGGATATGGATCAACTTGAGAAGAATCTTGAAGAAGCTCTTGAATAGATTGATATGCTTACTGATGAAAGAAACTCCTTAAGAAGAAAATATGAGGATGCAAAGAATGCTATTGACAAATTAAAAGGTAAGATTGAAGATCTAAAATCTGAAAAGAAATCTGATATGCTTCTTGAAGATTGTGATGAATTAGAAAAAGAAAATGAGATCCTTAAGCATGAGTTGAAGATAGTAAATCTGAAGCTTAGTATGAAAGATGGAAATTTGAGATCTGATAATGAAAAATTGAAAATTGAGAATGAAGATCTGAGGTCAAGACTTGAAAAGGAAATATCCAAATCTGAAAAAATAAAAGTACAGCATGTGGAACTTGAGAAGTATAATAAAATTGTGAAAGGTGAACTAACTCAATCTAAACAACAACTTGAAAGGCTATATTCAAAAGGTAATAAGACTGAAAAAAAAAATTCTTTTGAAGAACCATTCTTTGATAGGACTAGATTTGGATATAGTATGTTTAGAACAAACCATGAAAGTAAGAAGCCAGATCTGAAGACATCTAAAAGTGTGGAGGAAATAAAGCTAGATGAGAACACATTGGAAGATCCACCTAAAGAAGAACCACCTAGAGAGAAAGAAGAATCAAAGAAAGAAGAATCAAAATAGGAAGAATCATCTAAAGGTATGCAAAGAGAATTCAAAGGTAGATTTTTTGCTTGTAATACTATTGGGCACATGAAGAGAGATTGCACAGGTAAGCAATTTAAATCTTTTAATGGACATTGTTATAATTGTCATAGTTTTGGACATAGAGATAATGAATGTAGAAGACCTAAAGTAATTTTGAGTAATTATGATAGAATGATTGGGAATACTAACAATACAGATAAGAAATCTA
Organism: Chamaecyparis obtusa; assembly: GCA_027943335.1. NCBI lineage: Eukaryota > Viridiplantae > Streptophyta > Pinopsida > Cupressales > Cupressaceae > Chamaecyparis > Chamaecyparis obtusa. The sequence goes on along the minus strand of BSBK01006485.1, from coordinate 249,743 downwards.
TTGAAGAAATGAATCAAAGAAAAGTGGTAGTATGTTTTAGATGCAACAAAGTAGGACACAATGCTAGAAATTGCAGGCCACAGATTAACTAGCAAGGACAGAGATTTGGAAACAATGGAATCATTTGTCAGATATGCAACAAGTTTGGACACTCAGCAAGATTTTGCAGAATGAACAATGGAGATTATCATCATAACCCTAACCCTAGGAACAATGCAAGAAGGAATGAAAATGCAGGAAACATAGAGAAAGGTTGTTGTAGCAATAAAGATGAAGTAGAATTTGACAAAGGCACAGATCAAGGAGGTATATTCAGCACTGAAAGTAGTTAGGAAGGTAATGTAACCGATGGTAAGGATGAATCTTTACCTGACCCTTCTTTAAGTACTTAAATTATGTAAGTTTCTGTAGTTTAGGACTTAGGATTAGTGTAGATTAGGAATTTGAATGAGTTAAGTTTTGCACAGTTAGATGTAGGTTTATTATGTTGTACTAATGCTATGGTTAAGTGCACAAAAAAAAATATTGTGTTTTGCGAGGTCGTAGAAAGTTTTATGATTGCAGGTTTGCAGAATCAGCTTTTTGAGGTTTTAGCAGCAAAATGAATGAATTTGATGTCAAATCGAGTTAATGAGAAGTGTTATAAGGTTAAAATCAAAGTTATTATGATTACAAAGAAATTGAAAAGAGATTTGAAAGAAGAAAAGTCAGTTGAGGATGATTTGAAGAAGTTTGGAAGCAGTTTGCAGCGACGATCATACCGAAAACCCTAGATTTGCAAAGTTGAGGTATTTCTTGATCTTTAATCAGTTGATAAGATGGATATTTCTATGGTTCATAATGTTAAGGATAAGAATAGATGAAAGATTAACAAGAACCAGTAGAACCAATTGAAATTGATGACATTTTAGCATTATCATCCGTACCAGATGGAGTATTGCACATTGAGAATGTTAAAGGATATTTAGGTTGTAAGTTTGAAACTTTGGGAGATGCAGATTTTAGTGATGATTACAGGAAGTTGTACAATCAAGACATGTCAGTTAAACCAGCTTATGGGCACTTAGAGAACAATGAAATTATCAAATATTCCATGAAGTATGAATTCAATGATGAGGAATGTACCAAGATCATTTTAAGTAGAATCCACAATGGGAAATTCTGGATGGAGGATAGAGTTATTGATATAACTACCAACCTAATTCATGAAGTTACTGGATTATCAAAAAGTTGGAGAGATTCCACTGAATGAAAAGAACATGAGAAATATTGTTTTAGATAACACTGGATCTAGTTCTAATGGTAGAGGAATTGTGATAAGCAAGATTAAGCAAGATGATGTTAGGTACCTTTGCAAGATCCTAACAACTAAATTCTGTGGTAGTTCAAGGGAAGATGACATGGCTGCAGGGATGATTCATGTAGCTTATCTTATGTGTGTTGAGAAGAAACCAGTAGACCTATGTGAAATCTTGAAAATTCAGTTATTTAAGAACTTAGAAAAGATTAAGAAGGCTAAATACACTCAGTTTAGGTTTTCATCTTTGATAACCTATATGTTTTTCCATATTTTGAGAAGATTTCCTTATACATTTGATTGGAGTGACAATGTGAACACAATGGAAAGAATAAACTCAGTATACATGAAACACCTTTTTGATAAAGTTAATGACAGTGTGAAGCTTGTATTGAAGACTTTTCAGAATATTGTTAAGAACAAGTCAAGGATTCCTCAATCCTTAGTTGAAAAGCATAAAGATGACATTTGTTTTATGGTTGACACTGATTTCACCTACATTGAAGCAGTTGAGCCTAGAATGGAATTCATAGACCCTCTTGGCTATGAATTCTCTGAAGCAGAAATAGTAGGATATGTGAATAGATTGTTAAAGTGTGAGTTTTATGGTCATGCAAATAGGTTTGGAACCTATGAAGAGAATTTCAACTCTACAATAAGTTTGAGAGAAAAGAAGCAATCTAGTAAGAGATTTGAATCTACTATGAAGAAGATATTGAAAGAATCTGGTATGTCAAGTCATGAGTTTGACATACCTAAGAAGACTGCAGAAGCCCTGAGGCAAAGCAAAAATCTTGTAATTTCACCTGAGACATCAAGTGCAGATTCTGTTGATCCGATTGCAGTAAAGGTAAAAGTTGAAGTACCTAAAAAAGATGAAGGAGATAAATCTTTTTCTCCTATTCCTAGAAAAAGAGTAAAAGTGAGTGCAACAGGACCCGACAAGAGACAGAAAGTGGTTGTACCACCTATACCTAGAAATGTAGCAGTAATTAAAGATGATGATGTAGTTTCAGTCAAGAAGAAAACTTGGAAACCAAGAATTGAAAGAGTTAATGAAGATATATTGAAGCATGGAGACTTCACTAAGTTGAATAAATTCTATGATCTATATGGATCATTTGACAGATTGAACTTTGAAAATGCAATGGTTACACACATGATTATGGCAGATAAGAAACTTAGCACCATTCATGGTAAGATCCCAAAAGATTTGTATAATAGACTTGTGAATAGAAAATAGAGAGCACAAGAAGAAGACATGAAGATGAGAGAACATGTAATCAGATAGTTCTGTGAAGTTAAGGATGAAGATCATTTGAAGAGATTCTTGAAGTCTCTTGGAAATTTATTAAGAACAAAGATAAGAACAATCCTTATAATGGGAGGCAAAAAGGAGGAAGTAAAGAAAGAGACAGAGCAAGCAGTAATGCAAGTTCTTGTAGATATAGTTGTAGAAAAGAATGTTGAATCAGACCCTCAGCAGAAGCAATTAGAGGAACCACATGCAGAGGAAGTTGGTATTGAAGAAGTTCCATCTTCTTCACATATCAATATTGGCAAAGAATCAATGGATATTGAAGGCACCAAAGTGACTTTAGAATCAGATGATGCAGTATTTCATGATCTAGGAAATATTTTTGACAATTTGGCTTTGGGAGAGTAAGAAACGATCACATAATCAGAGAAGAATATAGAGACAGAGGAAGCACCAACTGTATTAGAATCAGTTCTAGCAGAATAGACAGTAAAAGGCAAACAAATTTTGGCAGAGGCCACTACCTCTAGTGCACCTTCTAAACCAGTTGAAAACATTAATGCACCTGATAGTAAGAAGAGGCATATTGGTTCAATGTTTGAAGACCTTGGAAAAGAAGTTGAAGATGATGATCAGCTTGAGTTCATTACATATCTAAATAAAATTATTGGAAAGAATAAGAAGGTGAAAGACCTTGAAGGAAAAATTAGAGTTTCGATAGAGAAACTTGAGACTGTGATCAACACTAAGGTATCTGAATTAGATCCACTTGAGAAAGCTCAATCAGTAATAAATTTTTTAACTCTAATTTTTCTAACTTGAAGGATATTGCGAAGATAAAAGTTCAGGAAGACTTTGAAGCAGAAATGCAGCAAACTTTAAGTGTAAATATTCGAAATGATATTGGTAGTTTAGATGTATGCATAAAGAATTTGAGGAGACATTTTGAGACAAGAAAGAACTTGTACATACAATGTACTAAATCATAAATCCTAATAGTTGAAGAGGATAAGAAGATTGGAGAGAAGTTAGATGCTATTACAGCTGAGACAAACACCTTGGCAAGTCCTAATGTCAAGATAAGTTCTATTGAGAAGAACATAAGGAAATTGAAAGATGAAATCAGAATGATAGAAGAGGAGAAGAATAGAAGGATGATTAGGGTTAACATCTTGAGAGAGCATGTCTCAATCAAGATATCAATTGTTGAAGATCAAATTGAGCAGTGTCTTTCAGCAAAGACATCATTTCAGAAGTTTAGTTTCAATTCCCTGCAAGCTTATCAGACCGCAACATATGGATTGAGTACTCTACTCAATGTTGCTGAATCCATCAGGATGATATGGGAGAAAGATTTTGAATCTTGGAAGTTAGAGTTTGGTGATTGTGTTGCAAGCCTACCGGCTTTGAAATAACTGATAATAAGGTATAAAGTTTTTGTAATTTTTGTACACCCTATCTTTGTCATTGTTGTCAAAGGGGGAGAGATAGTAGTATAAAATTGAATATATGTTGAGTAAGGATAATCATAGGGAGAGCTATTCTATGGAGTATGATATTGTATACATATTGTATAAAATTTTGGCCAAAAAATTTTGTATAAGTTTTTTTGAAGTTTTGTTTGCACACTTAGCCAATTTTCCCATATGTTGCCACCAATGACAAAGGGGGATATTGTTGGAAATTTGGCTAATGTGGATGCATAGATGTTGTCATTATGGAAACATATGATCTCTATTAGGAGCGTAGAATCTGGAATGCAAGTATGCAAAGTTGAAGGAAGAAATTATCTAAGTTTGAATACAGTGATCCTGACAGAGCACCCGATGAAGATTTAGTTGGCGACATCCATTGGAGAAATATTTTTGTTTTTGTAGTTAACTAAACCTTCTATAGAGTATGAGGATACCCCATCTTAGTGTGCATAAATTTTGGAGTAGTACAGACAAAGTTATTCAAAGTTTACCGAAGATAGTTTTGCAGATAGAGCAGTTTTGGAGACAGTTTTAGCGAAAGAGTTAAGGGATTTTTTTTTCTTGTCAAAATAATGACTTAACATTATTAAGGGATGACATTATAGATTTTTACTCTTGGATAATGATTTTGGATGCTGACCATGTAAAGTTATTATCTTTAATAACTCATATATTAGGCATACTTGAAATGTAATGAAAAAGAGAAGTGATATGTAAAAAGAAAGAAAAGATAACTTTCGATAGTTGTTTATTGTGATAGCAGCAAAGGCTATTGTTAAAAAGTTGTAAGCAGTACCATATTACAGTTAGAAACATTTTTTTATTACCTGTTTGGGTAGTGAGCTCAGCTGGTGATCAGGTTTTGTACTCTAAACTCCTAACAGGGTTAAGGCTTCTAACAAGGCCTAAAGTCCTTTAACCAAGATAGATCTACTATATATTGTAAATTGACTCCTAATAGGGTCCAATATCCCTAAGAGGATACTTTTGATGAGTGATCTTTGTGGGTACCATCCCCACTGGGGTTTTCCCTTGGCCAGGGTTTCCTCGAGAACATATGATGTGTTATGAGTTCTTTCTATTTACTGCTATGTTTGTTAATCAGCTTGATAATCTTTGTATGCACTAAAGTAATTTGTTATATCCATAAGTGGGCATAAGAAAAATTTTGTGAAATACTAATTCACCCCCCCTCTCAGTATTTCCTATTTCTAACATAAAAGCCTTCAAAAAAGTTCATAGAGCGAATGTGGGATATTACCCAATATATACCGCTACATATCTCTGCATCTTCCACAGCTCTTCAGGCAATGCTCTCTTCATGCCGCACACTGTGGTAAGAAAGTTTTTGTCAAGAAATGTCTAGCAAGAAATGGGAACTACGAAAGCAAGTCTTGGTCAAGAAATGTTGATGGATTCCACTGCTCCCATAGGCATGTCTTATGGAAACCAATTTGTGAATCATATCCAGCATAATGACAACTTTCTTTATTACCATCGTTCCTAAGTCCCTGCTGCACTTCAAAGTGCCATCGGGGAGGGAATGTTTTTAAATCATCAACAACAACACAAATTAAGTAGACCCTGGTCCACTCTGATGTAATAATGTGACATAATTGAAGCATCTGTACCACAGGTGCAACTAAAATCACTACATATGTGACCACCCACTCTGCTTCTCTGTACTCTTCCTCCTTCAAAATTAAGAATCTTGCATCTCCCATGAGAGCGGCATTCAGAAGGCATAACAGAACACCCCACTTACTGAATGTTGTGCGGCTGAATCTGGAGGCATCACACACATTATAAACTACACATGTACCAGTCTCTAACCTTGTTTTTATCTTTTTCTGAGAAATGCATTGGCACCATTTGATTGATGTTGGTAATGCTTTATTTCAAATATTGGCTTAGACCGTGCTCACGTTGGCATCCATGCTTGATTTGGGTGAGTTTCCCTTTATTTTTTATATGTGCACAACACCACATACTCTCCTCTAACTCCTTTTCACATGCAGTCTTGAATTCCTTCGAGCACTTTGCCCATTTGTTTCATGGTACCTCAGTCAAAACATGATGCACTGACCACCGCATGAACTCTACAAAGCATTCTGCACAAAACTCCTTAAGAGATCCAGCATCAGCATTTAACAACACCATCAAGTATAGAGTCAAGTAGAGCCATTGAGTATGGATTCTCTTTCTGGGTGTTGCTGGTAAACCAATGAATCAGTCATTTTACAAACACACTAAATAACTATCTACACTTCTACAATCCTCAATAGTAATGAATCAGTCTCCAAAACTATATCATTTAATGATACTAATTGTCCATTCAAAGCCCATTCAAACCATTGCAAACAACACATAAATGTTTTTATCCATACTTAAGCATATCAGCAGTGCACTTATCATTGTTTAGGTCCAGAAATCTTAACTTGGTATCAAGAAACCTCAAGATGCTTTGGACCTCCTGTATATTTTTTACTTTGGACTTGAACCAATTAGCAGATGATCCAATGGGTAAAATTTCTGATAGAGAATCGAACAACCACATACATCTCTTTCTACATTTTTCTTTAGATTAACTAGTTTGCAAAAATAGCCAATCGAGGAAATCTTCTATGTTCAAGAACATCCTCCTGTCCTTCCTATTCTTTAGCAAAATAGTGATATTCCTCCTTATCATATTGAGTTCACTTCTTAGGAACTTTTAAAACCCACAAGCATCTTGTATCTCTTGAAACTTGTGTTTTGCATTGGAGTCACCCTTATTTAAAATCAAGATGCTATATATATATATATATATATATATATATATATATATATATATATATATGCCAAATCCCAAAAAGCATTCTTGATTTCATCTTGTCTAGCATCTCTACGGACTCCAAGTGTTTCATAAAAATCTCTAATAGCCATATAAGCCCTTGTGCAATGAAAAAATTTGTGTCATCAAAGAAAACACCATGAACTATTAACTTCACAAGATCCTTTACCAGAATGGTATCTCCATTTGTAACTTCCATTGTATCTTGTATTGTTGTAGGGCTCATTCCTTCAAGGAAAACTTTGTCAAACAACTGGCAAGCCTCTGTGAAAGAAAAGGCAAGGAAGATTGTGGTAAATGTTGTTGAAACTAACTTCACAATGTAAACTTAATATCTATCAACTACCATCTATCTTTTACACCTCCTATCAAAAAACAAATGAAATGCATCCAGTTCTAACTTTGAAAATAAGTCAAGCGACCTCCTGAAGACCTGAGATTCTGGGCATTGGAAGTGTGTTATATGGAGAGCATGAATCCAAGAAGGTGGCTCATGATGATCAACCAGACACATTTGGGAGCCCCTCAAAGGTAGCCACTTGGAAATACAGAACAAGAAGATATGAGAAATAACAATTTCTACAAATGAAAAGAGTCTGGGAAAGTGTGCATACAAAACCCTCAAGATGTGAGACCTTGCCAAATTAAAGTAAATCTGGTCTATAATGCAAGGGTACCATTTTCTTGATATGACCAATCATTCTATTCAAGATACAACATCATGAATAGGGCCTCCGACTAAACTGTGCAACTGATCCTCATTAAAATGTTAGAAACTGCAAACGGAATTAGCTTGACAAATTACCCAAATGGATTCATCACGGCCTAAAAATTTTCATGCTGGCACATTGTCATGATTAGAATATGGGGGAACATTCAATTATCCATGACACTCAATCAGGTGCAAGATGCAAGGCTTCAAAGTAAGGCATTCATAATTTTGCACTTTCACATTCTGGAAAACTTAATTAATTTCAAACAGAATGGCTTGGGAAAACCTATCAAATGAGCTCATAGGAATCTACAAATGGAAATGGGGATTCTCTCTCATACCTAAAACACCTTAGACCAACCCTTATATCATGAAACATTATTAGGTTAGAGATGCAAGCATGCAAAGTAGGCCATTTGCTACAATCAAGCAATATGCAGAATGTAGATTCTAGGTGAACACCTTTTAACAACTATCTCCAAAACTCATCAAAACTGATAACTGAAAGTTGTAACCCATTCCATCTACTTCATGATAGGTTTTTTAACATGTTCCTCAATTGGCATGTCATGAAAATCACCGGGTCACATTTTACTTGCACTTCAAGCAGGCAACTTCAAAAAGTTTTCAGGGGTACTCACCTTGCCTTAGAGAAAATTTTAAATTCATCAATCCAAATTTGTGCCAAATTTGTGAGTACCAATAGAATCCTTCCATCATTTTGTTCTCCTACTTTTCCTTCAAGATACATTTTCAAACTTCTCCATGAATCCATAATAAAATGATTTACCATGGATTAAATGTTCCATAACATTCATTAATAATTTCAACGCATTTTACATATCCCAAGAATTCAACTATGTCGGTTGGGGTTCTCCATTCTTTTACAAACTGTAAATTACTGACACTCGGTCAATATTGTGTTCATCTCCTTGGTCATTACTGGATATCTTGGTCATCGCTAAAACTTTCTTCTCGAAAAATGCTTTCTTTTCTTGGTTAATTATCTATCGCTCAGTAATTACTGATGTTTGGTCGACACTAGATTTTCTTGACATATATTGGCACTCAGTTGACACTAGCATTACTCAGCTTAAATTAAATTTCTTCACTTTTTCTCGGTTAAGCCTATGTTTCTAGTCTTTCTTCTCCAATTGGTGTTAGATAAACAACACATAACCTTGTCAATGTGCCAACTAATCAATTACCCATTGAAGTATCACATAACTCAACCTTTCCTTAGGTCCTCTTGTTATCTCCTCTTTTCAAATCCTCTTCATCAATCAAAAGATATGGTACTCTACTAGATAACAATTGTCTTACTAGTTAAGGTTTGACATCAATGACAATATAACAATTGTTTCAATTGTAGTTTCCAACATTACTTTCTAATAGGATCTTTAAATCTTTTGCACTCTACTTTTTCTCTGATTTTTGTGGAGATGGATGTTATAGGTGAGCTCCCTATATAAATAAAAATCAAAACTTCAAAGGGTTGGTGGAAACAACCATTAGACTATGAATGATTTTCTTTTAGGTGTAGGAGGTTTTTTCAAATTGGACATCTGGCTAACCAGTGTACCAAACCAAAAGAATAAAAAATGGCTACTTGGTGGAGGGATGTTGCTTCTAGCCATTACAAAGTGGAGAATAAGGATGGGAAGCAATAGAATTAGTCCCAAGATGTGATGGGTCTTAAAAGGAATCTACCAATTCAGATCAAGTTTTGTATCTACTAATAAACATTGTTAAGCCTTCTAATAATGGACAGGCTAAGGAACAAAATAAAAACAATGGTGTTGTGATGGGTCTCAATAACTATCTGGAAATTCAAATCATGTTGTTTCTCAAGTATTAAATAGTGTTAAGGCTTCTAATAATGGATCAGCTAAGGAGATAAAGAAGAGCAATGGTGTTGTGACACTAGAGGGAAAGTAAAAAAATTCCTATTGGGATGTGCAACAAGGAGAATGGTTTGGTGATTGGGGGTGGATAGTACCAATAGGTTTTTTGTTCATCTAAAATATAAATTAATTGTTGGAATTGGTTATGTAGTATGTGTTGACTCTCATTGTTTGTCATTGTTGTCAACATATGTTTCAGACGAAATCAGACATACTGGTTAATAGTGATATATGGATGACTAACAAAAGTGTATGACTACTATACAATTTTTTCAGAGCATGAAAAGATAGGAATATGTATAGGGATGAGTTGTGACCTTATCTCTAAGGTCTCTTGGCTTAATATTGTAGATGAAGTGAGTTACAATTTTTTTAGTAAAGACTAGTTACTAGACTGTGATAGTGGACAGTGACAAAGTTAGTCTTTGTATTTCTGAGATAACACTTATGTGACCATGATTTGTAATTTTCAAGCTTAAGGATTGATAGAAGACATATTGGAGAATATTATTTGTTATTATACATTTATTGTGTTCATGGTGATGTCATCAGAAGTGTGTCATCTTGAGAAGACCTATTTGGAGCCAAAAGAGATGATGACATAGGAAAATTTGATGCTAGAAGTGATGAAGGGATCTTTCTTAGTTATTATCCTAAGATAAAGGCTTACAAATATTTTAATCAAAGATTGAAAAATATGATTGAGAGTGCTAATGTGAGAACTAATGAGAAGTTTCAGATTCGAGAAAGAGTTTATGATTACACTCAAAATTCAGATAATAGAGAAGTTGTTACTAATCAAGAAGGACCTTTTTAAGTTTATCATGAGATGGAAATATGTTTGAATGAATCTACTAATATTCAAAAGACACCAAGGTATGTAAAGAAGAACCACCAAGAAAATAAAATCATTGGTGATGCTAATAAAGGAATGTTGAAAAGGTCTAGATTAAGGGATGAAATTTGTTTGATTTCTCAAGTTGAACCTAAAACTACTAATGAAACTTGTAAGGATGAATCTTGGAATAAAGATATGTAGGAATAATTGGATTAGATAAAGAAAAAAAATACTTGTAAATTGGTTCCTAGACCTAAAGACCATAATGTGATAGGAACTAAATAGGATTTTAGAAATAAGATGAATAAAGAAGGGATAGTTATAAGAAATAAAGAAAGACTTGTTTGTAAAGGCTATTCTCAACAAGAAGACATAGACTTTGAAGAAAAAATTTCTCATGTTGCTAGGTTAGAGGCAGTAAAACTATTTCTTTCTTATGTTGCACATAAAGACTTTAAAGTATATCAACTGGATGTTAAATCTGCATTTCTGAATGGTGATCTTGAGGAAGAAGTTTACATTGAGCAACATGATGGATTTCCTTTGACAGAGAATGAGGATATGGTATGTAAACTGAAGAAGACATTGTATGGACTAAAGAAAGCACCTAGCACATGCTATGCAAGATTGGATAAGTATCTATTGAGTGTTGGTTTTAGAAAAGGTAATGCTCACAGTAATTTATATTTAAGAACTAATAAAGAAGGAATTCTAATAGTTGGAGTTTTTGTGGATGACATTATTTTTGTAGGCAATGAAAAGATGACTAAGAAGTTCTCTAAGGAAATAGAAAATGAATTTGAGATGTCAATGATAGGTGAAATGAAATTTTTTCTTGGCTTACAAATTAATCAAAATAAAGATGGAATTTTCATTTCTCAGACAAAGTATCTTAAAGAGATGTTAAAGAAATTTTGAATGGAAGGTTGTAAACCTATTGGAACACCCATAGTCACTAGTTATAAACTTACTAATACTGATGAAAGTGCAAGTATTTTTTAGACAAAGTAAATATCAATGATTGGAGGCCTACAATATCTAACCCATAATAGAACTGACATAGCTAATTCTATTGGAATTGTGGCAAGATATCAAGAAAATCCTAAAGAGACTCACATTGTTGTGAAAAGGATATTTAGATGCTTGAAGGGAACACTTGAGTATGGATTATGGTATGAAAAAATTGATGGTTTTGTGTTACATGCTTATATTGAAGCTGATTGGGTAGGAAGTGTGGATTATATAAAAAGTACTAGTGGAGGTGCATTTTTCCTTGGGAAAATATTGGTTTCATGGGTAAGTAATAAGTAGGACTGTATAGCTCAGTCTACCACTAAATCAGAATATGTTGCTACTTCCATAAACTACACTCAAATTGTTTGGATGAAGAAGATGATGGAAGACATTGGAATAATTTTTGAAGAACCTATGGTTATACATTGTGATAACACTAACATAGTGAATATGTCAAATAATCTAGTTATGTATTCTAAAACAAAGCATATATCAATAACGTATAATTTCTTAAGAGCCAAGGTAGCAGAGAAAGATATCAGATTGGAGTATCAGCACAAAGGAATAGATAGAAGACACATTTACAAAACCTTTTACAAAAGATACCTTTTAATATCTCAAAGGTATGCTAGGGGTGAGATCCCCTCCTTGTGAGAATTAATTGATGTAGGAATGCATCAGTCCATTGGTTTTCAAAGCTACATCACTTTTGGACTTGATGCTTGGATCTACTCCTCAGGGGGAGTGATCACATGAACACAACATAGAACACATGGGTGATTTTTCACTTGAGATGAGATAATTAGAGATTGGATAATGGCACCATTTTTCATTGATGTCAAAGGGGGAGAGATTCAATGAAAATCCCAACTATTTTAGTGTAGAGATTTTGACAAGACTGTGTTGAGGATATTGAGGAGATTGTAAAGAGGATATTGAGAAATTTGTATTGAGATGAGTACTTCTAGGTTGATGGAATTCGTCATATGTTTCCATCAATGCCAAAGGGGGATATTGTCAAAATTGGTTCTTTAATATGTGTTGACTCTCATTGTTTGTCATTGTTTTCAGCATATGTTTTAGATTAAGGATGATAGACAGGTTAACAATGATATATGGATGACTAATAGAAGTGTATGACTATTGTATGGTTGTTTTAGAGCATGAAAAAATATGAATATGTATAGGGATGAGTTGTAACCTTATGTATAAGGTCTCTTGGCTTAATGTTGTAGATGGAGAGTGAGTTATAGTTATTTTAGTAAAGACTAGTTACTGGACTGTGACAATAGATAGTGGACAGTGACAGAGTTAGTTTCTATATTTATAAGATAACTCTTATGCGAGCATGATTTGTAACCTACGAGAGTAAGGTGTGATAGAAGATATATTGGATATTATTATTTTTTATTATGGAGTTGGTGTGTTTGTGGTGACATTATCTAAAGTCTGTGGTCTTTTGAAGACCTATTTGGAGTCGACTAGAGATGTGTAACATGTTGTGAAGATGGTGAGCATGGATTTTGAATTCTAGAGTGTATTTGATATATTGTAACTATTGTATACTTGTGTAAGGTAATGTGTTTATCTTAGCAAGGGTCTATTTAATTATTTTCTCATTAGGGAAGTCTTAATTGGTTGACATAATTAATTATTATAATAGGGTATACAAAAGAGTTTTTTTTGGAGAATAAAGCATGGTGTATGTATGTAAGATGAAATATTTTATTTGTGAATTCTGTTGGATGTAGAGAAGAGGTTATGATTGAGGAGCTTCATTGGAACTGATCAAGAAAAGACAGTTGCTATAAGATAGTTCATTGTGTTGTATATCTTCTATACAATTATATTTTGGACAGTGAGTCCTGAAGGTGGATTTACCCTTCTTGAGGAAATGTGCCTGAGAAGTGAGCCTACCATTTTTCTCTTGACTCTTGCCAAGTTCTGTCCTTTAATATTGACTATATACTATATGCATTAATAAGATCCTAATAGGGCTAAATCTTTAAGCAGGGATACTATACTTTCAGTACATCATTTGTGGGTGCTAATTCCCACCAAGGTTTTACCTTTAACATGGTTTCCTTGACAAAAAATATTGTGTTATGGTGTTTCATTCATTTTGTTGATATTCTAATTAAGTGTTTTAGTTTATAAAGTTTAAAAGTTGAATATTTTGTCTCACAATGGATTCACCCCCCCTCTCAGTTGTGTTGGTGGACTATTTTTTATTAAGGATAAAATAGTTTTTTAAGGGAATAGTAACACTTTACAATTAGAAAGAAATATAGGAATATTCAACACAAAGAAAAAAGAGATAGCTAGGGGAAACATCATAGAACAATAGAAACCCCCCCCCAGCACTAGAAACCAACAAAACAAGATCGACACACCAAAAAAGTAGGGCAATGACCAACTAGCACAACTAAGAAATTTTTTCCACAAGCTTCGTTGTGTCTTCCTTTAGAAAATCAAATTGCTGGATGGACTCCTAGAGAGCCATGATTTCCTTTGAATTGTCTACTTTCTTTTTCTTCGTAGTCACTCTAGTGCAAGAAACAGGGCCAATAGGGGTAGAGCCTTTAGTATCTTCATCTTTAACAACAATAGGACCATTATTCCCTTCTAGAATAGAGAGAAGGGCCCTTAGTTTGTTAGTGATTACCTTCATGCCCTCAAAGTTCTACTTCATTATTCAGCTGAGGGTTTCTTCAATGCTCAGGATACGTCTGGAGGTAGTCTACATGCAGAAGTTAACAATAGCATTTATTTTTTATTCAAGATCCTCTAGTAGGCCTTGGCCATCAAAACCAACAACCATCACAGCATCAATACTGGCATTGTTTGGAGGTTTGGCCATAAATAGGGTGATTTTAAAACTCTATCTTCCAGCTCAAAGTACTTGATACTAACATCTTGTAATTCATCATATAGCTAGGAGTTCATTTTCATGTCCATACTAGCCCACTCTTTGAGTACCTACATGAACCAAAAATTACCTTTACCCTTCTCGGTATGATCCTCCTGACTTCTCCCAATTTACTTCTTTGGGTCCTTCTTGTTGGTGCCCTCTTCTTTTTCCTCTTTGGCCTTCTCAGAGATAGCCCTAGAAATCATTTCCTCCTCAGAGGATGAGTCTTCATAATCCACAAGAATAGGGGAAGTGTGGATAATAGGGTTGTAACCCTCTTCAATGTTAGCAGCGGAAAGAGAGATGGGAGGATTAGAGCCAGCCACAACTTGGGAGATAGCGTTCATATCATTTTTCTCCATATGAGTAGCCTCCTCAGGAATGTAATTATCACCCAAGACTTTAGTCTTCAAATCCCCAATTTTGGCACTGCTGGCTTTTTCACTCTTTGTATCTAAGGAATGATCAGAAGTAGTATCCTGAGGGACTTGGTCCTCCTCATCATGATAGTCACTAAGGTTATAATCCTCTTCCTGCACCTCCATATCTTGCTTAGTTTCCATATCCACCTCCTCAGATAGGAATTTGGAAGCTTTGGCAATATCATTGTTACTATCTCCCTCTTGCACACTAGTGTCTTTGCCAGTGTCCATGCTAGCCTCTTCCATGAGGAATTTGGCCGCTTTGATCAACTCACCAATAGGGTTATCTTTATTTTTCTTATTTGGAGTGTTACTATCGGTTAGGAGGGATATTTTACCCTTTTTCTCCTTAATCTTCACAGGGACCAGGGAAACATCTTGGAAGTTAGACTTAGCATACTCATAAATGAGAAAAATAATCCCATCATGAAGAATAGGCTTCTCAGGGTTCTTCCTATTTTCCACAATGTTAGTACTAAGGGATTGCAATAGAAGATAAGGATAAGAGATTTTCCTCTTGTAATAGAAATGATTCACCAGCATGAAATGAAAATTGTAGACTCTAGTGTACCGACCCTCAAGATTAAAATATTGCATAAGGGTTTTGACAAGTTTAGCCCAAAGCAGTTTCATTTGGCCATGAAGAACAAAATCTCTAGACTATTTCACAAGGAGGGATTTATCACCTTGGGACTTAGGGTACATTTTAGTCACATTCTGGGCCATGATCCTACCTCTATAATACTTTAAACCAAACATTTGAAGACCTGTAATCTCATAAATGAGTTTTTCAGTAATGTTAAAGGTTTTACCACAAAGGATAAGTTTACCATTATCTCAGCTGTCAGTGAATTCCTTGGAAATTTCCTTTTCATAGCCATGTAATTTCTCCATATAAGGTGTGACACCACCTTCCTTGATATTTTCCCTGACTTTGGCTTCCTTCTTCCATTTTCACACAGTCAGTTCCTCGCATTTCAATTTACCCCCCATGATACCAGAAACTAGTCTTAGGCATAGGGAAATTGCCAAAGTTGTACTTGATAGAAATGCAAAACAAGAGATTACTGAGAGCCACCACTTTAATAGGCTTAAAGAAAGCAATGAGGATGCAAAACACACACTTTTTTTAATTTCCATCTAGACTTTTAATTGTGCAAGGCGTAATCATGAGGCTATTCTACCAAATATCCTTTCTAATCATCATAATTACTAATTAATTTAGGATTTTTATGGATTTGGTCATACCTTATGAGGCTAAGGACTTCATTACTTAAGCCTTGATTACCATGCTAGCATTTGACATCATCACTATGAGCTCCTACATTCACCAAGCTATCAACCACAATGTTAGCTTCTCTAGACATGTGGGAGACATGTGTGTCTTCAAAATCATTAAGGTTCCTTTTAGTTTGGATGATGATGTGCTTTGTATTCCATGACGGATCATGATTACCTCTAATACAGTTGATTGTATTCATTGAGTCCCCTTCCAGTCAAATTTTGGTGCAATTCTAATCCTTGGCTAGCTTGCAAGCATAAAGGGATGGCATGGCCTTAGCCACGTGGCTAGACTAGATCCCAATAGGGAAATTAGTAGCAGTAATACATCAACCTTGGGGCTTTCTAATTATGCTCCCACAACCAAAAATGTGAGGATTACCCTTCACAAAGCTATCAAAATTAACTTTGTACCATCCAGGAGGGGGAGAAAGTGAGACAACACCATCACAATTGCTGGGAGTAGTCTTAGATATGAAAGAGAAATTCCAATTAGTAAGGACATCCTTATCAGCAATGCCTTCCAGCAATTTAGGTCTTTTCTCTCAAGCCAGGTGGGTATTTTCTGTAATACTTCTAATAGCTTTGAAGACAACCAATGAGGGAGTAGAGAGGTTTTTTTTAAATATCTGATTGTTTCTTTCTTTCCAAATCCTCCAAATAACATGGGGGGTAGTTTAATTCTAGATCAATTTGTTAGGAATAGTCCCAAGATATAAGTAAGAGGGGGGGGGGGGGTGAATCAGTTATCTACAACTTTCAATTTTTTATCCAATTAAGTATACTTAAACATAAAGCATAAACACAATGAAAGAACACTTGAACACAACACCAATATTTTGGTTACGAGGAAACCCAACTAGGTAAAAACCTCGATGGGAATTGACACCCACTAATATTTTGCACTAGTGTATTATGATCCTTGTTAGAAGATCCTTAACCGTATTAGGAGTTTCTTTACAATATATTTAGTATAGTAGACCCAATCAAGGGTCAGACCCTGTTAGGAGTCTTTTACAATAGTCCCTATTAGGGGAGAGGATGCACTATCTGAGAGCACACTACTCACAGGGGCAAAGGCTACAACCTTCTAAATAATAGATACACACTATATCTCGATCTTGGTGAACTGCGCTTAGACCTATAGTCTAGATCAATTCCAATGTATAGTAAAAACACTTTACTTGGTCACATAGACCTTCTTATGATGGATCAACACTTCACACACTCTTCTCTTCTCTTCACAATCAACTATAAACCACACTCAAGTAATCACAAATGACTACCTATAAATATATTTCCTCTAAATGATGTAATCAAGTTGGCCTATTAGAAACACCTTGAAATCATATTAGAGAAGCCATAACATACTCCAATAATAATTTAGTCAGCTCTACTAAGAACGCAACACATTCTAGGACCTATCTAATAAGATAATTGTAGACGCACACTACACACTATCAGCGCTACCAAAATAACTGTATCTTTCTCTGCAAGCTAAATTACTTCATGCACTCTTAACTGAAAATCACTAACTCCTCCAAGCTTAAATCCAAGGGTACATACTGAAAGGATAGGTGCAACTCTAGAACCAATATAATCTATGTTGGCTCTTCTGAACAAACACATGAAACTTCTACTGGTTAATAGCGATTGCATAACTTCAGTTCTACTGATCATCAGACTTTGTGTCCATGAATGTAACATCACTAATATTTCTTCATCATATATCCAAGCCCACAAGGCTCCATGATAAATGTACTGAAAACCATACATAGAACACTTCCTATTACTCTGCCAGGAACACTGCTGACACAAGATGCTATATAACTATTTGTACTAATACTTAACCTCTGCACCTATGATGTCAAGCTAATAAAATATACATGCAACATATACTAAAAGATAACTTCATAATTCTTCCATGCATGTTACTTAACATGTGTTGTCATCAATGACAAACATACAGTCAGTACTGGCCTATTGGTAAATCTCCAACAATCTCCCCCTTTGGCATTGATGGCAACATATGGAATGAAAAACTCCATCAATCCAAATGAATAATTATTTTATAACATTCTCCATTTCCTCAACTGTACTATTATCATAACTAAATGCTACTCCCCCTTAGTATATTAATCCTCCTTTTACTTCTATTTTTTATGACTATATATTACTCCCCCTTTGACATCAATGGAAAAGGGTGCCAAATAGTTTAAGCACCGGTACTACTCCCAAAGTAGAGTAGTCAACCATCAATTTGTTGGTATTTGAAAATGCTTATGCCATCTAAGGCTGCCAATATGCCTTGAGATTGATGTTAAGAGTGGTTAGCTCTAAGTGTGAAAGCTCTACAAGACAACTGGACCAACTATAGGGACAAGACTACCCTCTTCACTTTTGGCTCTACAAAACCATGGCGGGTGCACCTAATCTAGTAACTTATGGAATTTTAGGACTTTGGACTAGATTAAACAAAGCAGATGATAGCAAGAGACTACTAAATGTTAACCAGACATTCATTGAATCTCAATTGCTATGGGGTAGAACCTCACACAACCAAATATTGAAAACTTAGGAATGGTTCTTAATTTATAAGTTTGAATCATAACAACCTTAATTAGGATATGTCAACAAAGAAATAATCATCTAGGCCAGTGCCTCATCTATTGGGCAAGGTTTCTTAGACAGACTACACACACACACCAGAATATATCTGAGATTCAAAGCCATAAACACATTTACAATCTCCTTTACTACTTATAGAGTATTGTTACATAGACAAAAGATAAATTTATGTCCCATCTAGAGCATCATTTCATCTAATCCTGGATTAGAACTCAAGAGTGAAGGCATATACATAAAATGGTTATGTAATGAACTAGAAAGTTCAAAATTTATCTATGTTGACACAAAGGAGAGACAAGAATCAAGTGCCTGCATTAAGTATGAAGAATCCTCAAGTGTATACAATCAATCCAAAGGAACCATGCTTGCAAACTATAGCTTAGACCTACAATTTTCTTTCTATTGTCAAAATATAATAAAATAGGTCATTACAATTCAGACTGGGTAGAAGACTCACAACCAGAAAAGTTTGAAAACCTAACTCCCAATGACCTCAAATGATCATAAAAATCCCTTTATACCAGGGTTACAATGCAAGCACAATGATCATTTCCAACTCAAAATTCCTAACCCCACCGAGGAGTAACAGAGACAAGATAGGGATCAAGCCGCAACATGCAAGCTCAAACAGTCTAATTTCAATAGCCAACTAGCCCTGTACTGGTCTAAGTACCAAATAAACACAAAACCCTAAGAAATCCAGCCACAAAGATCTCTGCAACACACTTCAGGGTACTATTTCATTTACTCCCCTACGGCAAGACACTCCTCTAAACCTATCATGGTAGCCTGGACCACTCCGCAGCATTTGACAATCCATTCTACCCACTCTGGCTGCTCAAGAATTGAATTTTGGGTACTTCTACCATTGCACACCCTCTACAAAATTCAAAATTAAATCCCAACGGTCACCTTATGGTGCCAGCGGCACATCAGTGGTCCTCGTTCAAATCTCTACCAACTTTAAGTCATGACCATCAGATTATTCTTACTTCGTAGGCTTTATGTTTTTACCTTTTTAAAAGAGTGCCCATTTACATTTAGCGAATTGGTAACAAAAAGCTTTCACCAATTCGCAAAACATTTCACGCCTTTCGCTAAAAATTTAGCGACTACGTGACCTCTGTTCGCCAAATCGCCAGACAATCTGGAGAACTGCCAAATCTTTTTGCGAATGAGTGAAAATCCTAAATTTTATCGGTACCACTAAGACATCAGACCCCACCTGGGTCCACTTGATGCCACCTATCACCACGCTATTCATTGTATCCGCCTGGTCACTAACATAGGACCCACCCATAACTCTGCAACTATGATGCCAAACAGTTGTCGCATGATCGCATAGCCAAAAACTAGGCTATGCAAACATGTGACAAGCCTCCACATCACCCCATGTCATCGCTCTAAGAAAACCACCACCACCACTGCACAATGTGGCACCCTTGTCACATGATTGCATGGCCGAAAGATGACTCTTGTGATCATGCAACAAGGCCATAAGACTGCCACCTCACCACTGTAGACACATGTCAACTATTCACATGATCACATAGCCAAAATCTAGGCTATGAAAACATGCAACAGCTAACCAAAGGCCGCCACATAACCACCAACGGGACCACACTGCAACCACCACTTTAAAAGCTTGAAGACCTAGGCCCACCATTACGCGATCGCGTGACTAAGGCAAAGTAAACTGCCAGCCAAGTCACCAGATGTTAAGGGCTTAACCAAAAAAATTAGGAGACTAGGAGATAATCGTGAGTCACCAGGTCACGGAAAGAAAAACCTAACCGCCAGGCAGCTGAACATCACTAAGAACTGGGACCCACGCGGACAGGTGGCAATCGGTCGCAACTTCGTAAGAAATAAACATCGTGCAACTTTTCTATGTGAACAAGTGATAGCCCATTGATTTTGTCTGAACTTTAACCACACTGGGCAACTGAGAAGAACTAGGTCCCACCAACCGATCGCACTTGCGCACATGGGAAATGCTGGCAAATAGGAAACTATGAGGTCGAAAACACAAAGTTTTCGACATAGTGAAAGATTGAAAACACATAGAGTTTTTGATTCCAGAAGACAAGTGCAAAAAAGTGGGAAGGTGCAAGGTCAAAAATAATGAAGGTTTTCACATAGACCAAAAACATCAAGGATTTTCAAAAACACTGTGGGTTTTTGACACTGTGGCAGATTCTAAAACTGTTTCCTGCAGACCCTAAAATTTGAATAATTTCCTGGGTTTTGTGATTCAGCACGTGTGTTTTGGACTGGAGCAAGGTGACAACATGAAGCACACAGGGATAAGGGCGCACACCATGAAACATTATGGATTTTCTTCGCAAGATAAAACTAAGATTGCAGGCAAAGCGGGACACTTAACAAAATTTGCAAGGAAAATAGGCCATTTTCATAGGATTTTGCATGGATAGGAAAATGGACCAACACAATCAGTCCCTAAGGACTGATGCTTTTCCTTCTTTCTTCTAAGTAGAATCAAGGAAGGGACTTACTCCCAGCTTCTCCTTAAGATACTCAAAAGTATTCTTAGGCAAGGGCTTTGTGAATATGTCTCCTGACTGATCTTTAGTACTTACATAGTCCACCTTGACTTCTTTCTCTACCACTTTCTCTCTTAGGAAGTGATACTTGATCTCAATGTGTTTTTTCTTTGCATGCATCACAAGGTTCTTCAACATGTTGATAGTGCTAGTTTTATCACAATGAATAACAATAAGATAATCAATTTGAATTCCAAAGTCCTTTATCATCTACTTGATCCAAACAATTGTAGAACAATTCAAGGCTGTTGCAACATACTCTACTTCTGTTGGTTACTGAGAAATACAATTATGTTTCTTGCTTGTCCAAGTGAAAATTCTATCACCAAGAAACACTACTCCACTTGATGTACTCTTTCTATCATCAATGCATCCTGCCCAATCAGCATCAATGTACACATGAAGCTCAACATTTTCTGAATTAGGATACCAGAGACCATAGTCTATAGTGCCTTGCAAATATTTGAATATCCTTTTTATGGCCATGAGGTGACTTTGTTTAGGTTCTACTAAAAATCTTCCAACTATACCAACTACATTGAAAATATCTGGTCTGGTCTTAGTAAGATAAATAAGTTTTCCAATCATAGACTTGTACAATGTTATATCTACTGTTGGTGAGTCATCTTCTTTTGTAATCTTGCAACTAGTTATCATGCTCATCTCAAATTCACTCTGTGTCTCTTTAGAAAATTCAGCATTGAGTTTTTCATTACCTCCAAAGATAATGTCATCAAAAAATATAGCTACAAGTAGTAGTCCTTTAGATGTCTCTCTTATGAATAGGTTACAATCTACTGCTCCTTTCTTGAATCTAATATTTGTTAGATATACATCAAGTCTCTCATACCAAGCTCTAGGGGCTTGCTTAAGTCCATAGAGGGCTTTCTTCAATCTACATACTGTTGTCTCTTTTCCTTACAGGACCAAACTTGAATCCAAAGTTGGGCTTAGATCTCAGTTAGACACTCAAGTTTGACAAGGAAAACAAACCAATTGATGAGGATAAAGTGAAATCCTCCCTCTTCTTTGAGCTCCACATTCACTCAGGTGGGTATTGCCTTGTCTGCACATACAAGACACCTCATGAAAAAGCCAAAAGCCTGTAGATAGATTAGTGTGGAATAGCCTTCAAACTTCTTTAGGTAACCTGTACCCCAATGAAGCCAATTCATGTACAAACAGCCCTATTTGCACAGAATGAGTCTAAAGACTAGAGAGAAAATCCTACTATTACCATCAACATGAAAGGGAAAGGTAATTGATTTAATGCTTTCTTGCAGAGTGTAAACAATCATGCAACACATGCATCAGCACAAGGGATACTAGCTTATGATCAGTGCCTTATCCATTGGGCATCATACCTAAAGCAGACTTGGAATACAAGAACAACTACTAGATTCATCTGAGAAACCAAGCCATAAACATAGTCAAACAACTCTTACACTGCTTGCAGATATCCTTCCTAACTGAACCCAATAAATCTATGCTTTACTCAGAGGCTTTTAACCTAATCCTAGATCAGGGCTGAAAGACAAAGCACATACACTAGTAACCTAATGCAATGAGTTAGAAAACTCAAAATTCATCAAGAACAACTGAAGGAGAGATCCAAGAATGAGAAACTATATTAAGTGTGTGGTTTCAAATCCCTATGTTACAAACTGATTCAGTGATACCATAGACAATATGCAAAAGATACATAATTTTTCCTCCTAGTACTGATACAGAGGCAAAAAAGTTACAATCTGGACTGAGGATACACACTTGGCCTTTCAGCTTCTTGTGTTAAGAAATTCCAGCCAGCCCCTCAAAATGATTACAAATTTCCCTTTATACTAGGGTTACAATGCAAGCATGATCATTTTGAAATTCAAAATCACCTAACCCCACTGAGAAATAAAACCAGACATGATAGGGGGCCAGGCCTCAATAATGCAAGCTCAAAACAGTCAAAAATTTACTGCAAACTAGCCCTGTACTGGTCCAAGTACCAAATTACCATAAAACCCTAAGAAATCCAGCCAAAATGATCTCTCCAACACACACCAAGGTACTATTTCATTTATTCCTTCATGACAAGGCACTCCTCTACAATGATCATGGTGACCAAGACCACACTGGATCGGCGGAGAAGATTAATTTCACCAACTCAGGCCCTTTTTGTCATCAATTTTGGTCCTTTCTAGTTGCAGGAAACATCTCTAAGATTTGAATTTGAACTCCAATGGCTAAGTCTTGGTGCCAACATCACATTTGTGGTCCTGATTTGATCAGAGATCAGCAATTAAGTCCTGACCATAGATCCCTTATCTTTCGCAGGCTCAACAACCTTAACTCATCTCAGCACCTCAGGTTACATTTAGCGAACACATGAAAAAGGAAAATCCCAGTCGTGGAATGAAAATCCAAACCCCAGCTAGACTTCATGAACACATGATTGCACATGTTGAAAATCACCCAGTTAAGTCATCTGGTGAATTGGCGACAAAGGAACTTTCACCAATTCGCGAAATGTTTTTTGCCTCAACTAAAAACTCTAGTGACCCCGCGACCACTGTTCGTTGAATCACCAAATGAACTAGCGAATCACCCTTTTATCTTGCGAACCAGCGAACACATAGAAAATTTGTCAGCACTGCTAACTTCTTTATCCACTCTGCCAAACACATCGGACCCCACATCCTAACTCTGCAACTGCGATGCCACCTGTCACCATGCCATTCGTTGAATACCACCCCATCACCAACACTAGACCCATGCCCTCAAGATCGAATGGTGGGTGCATGATCACAAGGAGTCTAACACCTCCTATGAGATCATGTGCCAACCACTAGATTTTCCATGCCATCTTCTATGCAGAATCACTCGGGCCCACTGCAAACCAACCCATCGGCATCAAATCGGATGGTGGGCGCATGATCACAAGGAGAAAGAATATTCCTTTTGATCGCACACCAACCGTAGATTAAAATCATTTACACAAGCCCCACTGAGACATGTGACCATCACCATATGAACCAATCGAAAGATGCCACATCACCACTTTTGACAATGTGAAGACCTAGGTCCACCATTCTATGACCACACGACTATGGGAAACTAACCACTAGCCAAGTCCCTAGATGCTAGCCAGTAACCACTAGGAATGAAATGATCATGCGACTACACAGTTGCCAGATCATGAGATGCCAGCCACTTAACTACCACAAATAAGAGACCAAAGATAACTGCTAGTCGCCAGGTCACCAAATGAAGAACAAACTGTCAGCTAGCTGAAAACCTCAAAGAACCAGGACCACGTGGATAGGTTGCAGGTGGTCACATGATCGCATGTTAGAAAAGTATGACATGTAGCCATGCGATAGCCAATCAGGAAGAGCTTTGAAAATCTGGGCCCACCGGACATCACACTTGCACACTTAAGGAAAGAAGACCGCCAGGCATTCAGCGACTACGTGACAAATTGACCACGTGATCATGAGATGCAAGCAGATAACCACTAGATATTTGGAGATCATGCAACAAAAGAGGAATAAACCACCTTCCAGGTCACTGAAGGTTAGCCGATAATCACCAAACACTCAGAGATCACGCAACTAACAGTCACCAAGTCACTCGATAGAAGATGTAACCGCCCAGAGACCTGGAGAATTAGCGACAAGAAACCTTGAAGGAATGGGCTCCGCCACACATCATGCTTGCATATTTAAACATAGGTTGAAAACACACAAAGTTTTTGGCACCAAAGACAAGTGCATAAAGCTTGAAGGCAAAGGGTCAAAAACAACACAAGTTTTCTGCAAAAGACTGAAAACACATAGGAATTTTCAACAGACCGAAAGGCAAACAAGGAAGTTGAAAACACACATAAATTTTTATGCAGGCCAAAGAGGTCGAAAACAACGTGGGTTTTTGAAAATACTGTGGGTTTTCGACACTATGGCAAAATTTTGACAATTTCCAACAGGCTTTAAACTTTGAATATCTTTTTGGATTTAATGAATCAACACGCACAAATTTGACCAAAACTTGGTGACAACACAAGGAACACAGGGCAAGACATAGACCAAAATTATTTGTAGGGAGGAGGCCATTTTCAAAGGATTTTTTGCATGACATAAAAATGGCCTAATAGTGGCTCTAGTTGGGGATGCATGGCTCTTGCAGGCATGACAAGAATTTAGAATCACTGGGAGAGCAGACCACCAATCGAGAAAAACAAGGAACCTCAAAAATGCAAGGAATAGGAAGGAAAAGAAACACACAATAGGGAAAGCAAAGATATTTACAAAATGTACATTTTTTACAAAAACCTGCAGCAACAAACATGAGTTAATTTGTGCCTCTGTCAAAAATCTGATTTTCATTTCTTCCTTCATGAGGCATACCAGATATTCTATTTTCATATGTCTCCATAGGCTAGTCAACATGTTCAACTAGCATATTAGGAAGGACAAAGAAGCTTTCCTCACAGTGCATGTAAAAAATTTTGGCACTCTCTTCACCTCGCTCACTATGAAGAAAAGATTCAGCATGCCAATGATCAGCACCACTATACTGAAACTGATTTTCATCCACTGACTCATGCATACTATGAACTAGAAACACAAAAGCCTCATATTCTACCTATAGAAAAGCCTCACCTAGACCTTGTCTTTGCATTTCCCTAGGTGCAACCAGCAAGTCCTCAAATGAAAAGTTAGATTGATACCCACAGCTAGAGAAAGGGCATCCTGAAACAACTGGATCTAAGACCACATGATCTTCAAATAGAGGATTGATTATTCCATGCAATGCACCATGCTGAACATCATGATAGAAAATGGGCTGACAATCAAATTCTTCATCATATAAAGCATTAGAAAACACTTTAAAATCAGTACTTATCTCAACCTCATGGAAACCATCAGCACATGAAGGAAAATCAGAACCAGATGAAGACTCACTGATATCACATTCAAACACCACTTCCTTGTCTTCATACTCCTCACTGAAGGAGTGTTCACTTTCATCATTACTCTCTTCCTCCCATGCCCCATCTGATTCACATGAGGACACATCAGCATCACTGCCTTCATCATCTTCACCTGAATAGCCACTACAATCACATTCAGACATTTTTGAATAAATGGAAGATCCTGCACACGTTGACCCTAATTTCTTCCCACTAGCACTATCTGCATACTTCTCCGACAAAGACTCATCAGAAGAAGTACTGACATCACTAGAAATGGATTGCTCTGGAATACAACATTCATTCCCCTTTTGTTGATGGTCTCTTTGCAACCTTTTCCATTCATCATCATCAGCAAACTCCTCCAAGAACAACCACTTAAACTCAGTCAAAGAAGGAATGCATTTTGGGGGCAGATTTAGATACCATTTAGATGCAACTACCCCAAGGGATCTCCTAAAAAACATCATGATAACCTCCTCATCAAAAATCTAAAATTCTAGAATGAATCTATAGAATGCTAGGACATGTCTGACTGCTAAATCAAGCTTACAATCAAAGGCAGGAATCAAACCCAAAAGCTCACTAGGAAAAGAGTGAGGGGACTTTGGAAGAACATAGTCCAAAGGCCTATCCAACTTGAGAAAACCAAGCAGCCTAGACTGACCTTTCCCTTGATCCTTCATTTCATTTGAAATAGGATTAGAGCCACTCATCTTATCTCAGTCTTCCCTTTATACTTGCACTAAATACTTGATAGGGAAACATTGTAATCATAAATACCTGAAAGTTTTGCAACAAAAAATTTTGTTGACTAGAAGGCAAGGCAGATCTTGAGCTCACCATGGACCTCCATCAGATTTTGCAATGTAGAGCTGCTCCCAACTAATGCAAAACTCCAAGTAACTCACTGTTTATCAGAAGGAACACTGATCAAACAAAGACAAGTCAGAGCCGCCACTCACAACTATGTGAGAAAATTTTGCAAATGCTAGTTTTGTATCTGACTCTTTCCTAGACTCTCCCCAGTAGAGTCACCATCTTGTTGGCTCTTTTCCTTGCAGGACCAAACTTGAATCAAAATTTGGGCTTATATCTTAGTTAGACACTCAAGTTTGACAAGGAAAACAAACCAATTGATGAGGATAAAGTGAAATCCTACTTCTTCTTTGAGCTCCAAATTCACTTACGCGAGTATTGCCTTGTCTGCACATACAAGACACCTCATGACAAAGATAAAAGCTTGCAAATAGATTAGTGTGGAATAGCCTTCAAACCCTTTCAGGTAACCTGTACCCCAATGAAGCCAATTCATGTACAAACAACCCTATTTGCACAGAATGAGTCTAAAGACTAGAGAGACAATCCGACTATTACCATCAACATGAAAGGGAAAGGTAATTGATTTAATGCTTTCTTGCAGAGTGTAAACAATCATGCAACACATGCATTAGCACAAGGGATACTAGCTTATGATCAATACCTTATCCATTGGGCATCATACCTAAAGCAGACTTGGAATACAAGAACAACTACTAGATTCATCTGAGAAACCAAGCCATAAACATAGTCAAACATCTCTTACACTACTTGCAGATATCCTTCCTGACTGAACCCAATAAATCTATGCTTTACTCAGAGGCTTTTAACCTAATCCTAGATCAGGGCTGAAAGAAAAAGTACATACACCAGTAACCTAATGCAATGAGTTAGAAAACTCAAAATTCATCAAGAACAACTGAAGGAGAGATCCAAGAATGAGAAACTATATTAAGTGTGTGGTTTCAAATCTTTGTATTACAAACTGATTCAGTGATACCATAGACAATATGCAAAAGATACATAATTTTTCCTCCTAGTACTAATATAGAAGCAAAAAAGTTACAATCTGGACTGAGGATACACACTTGGCCTTTCAGCTTCCTGTGTCAAGAAATTCTAGCCAACCCCTCAAAATGATTACAAATTTCCCTTTATACCAGGGTTACAATGCAAGCATGATCATTTTGAAATTCAAAATCATCTAACCCCACCAAGAAATAAAATCAGACATGACAGGGGGCTAGGCCTCAACAATGCAAGCTCAAAACAGTCAAAAATTTACTGCAAACTAGCCCTGTACTGGTCCAAGTACCAAATTACCATAAAACCCTAAGAAATCTGGCCAAAATGATCTCTCCAACACACATCAAGGTACTATTTCATTTATTCCTTCATGACAAGGCACTCCTCTGCAATGATCATGGCAACCAGGACCACATTGGATCGATGGAGAATATCAGTTTCACCAACTCAGGCCCTTTCTGTCATCAATTTTGGTCCTTTCTGGTCATAGGAAATGTCTCTAAGATTTGAATTTGAACTCCAATGACTAAGTCTTGGCACCAACATAACATTGGTGGTCCTGATTCGATCAGAGATTGGCAATTAAGTCCTGACCATAGATCCCTTATCTTTTGCTAGCTCAACAACCTTAACTCATCTCGGCACCTCGGGTTACATTTAGCGAACACGCGACAAAAGAAAATCCCAGTCATGGAATGAAAATCTAAACCCTAGCTAGACTTCATGAACACATGACTACACATGTTGAAAATTGCCCACTTAAGTCATCTGGCGAATTGGCAACAAAGGAACTTTCGCCAGTTTGTGGAATGTTTTCTACTTCAGCTAAAAAATCTAGCGACCTTGCGACCACTATTCCCTGAATTGCCAAATGAACTAGCAAATCACCCTTCTATCTTGTGAACCAGTGAACACATAGAAAATTTGTTAGCACCGCTAACTTCTTTATCCACTCCGCCAAACACATCCGACCCCACATCCTAACTCCGCAACTGCGATGCCACCTATCACCATGCCATTCACTGAATACCGCCCCATCACCAACACCGGACCCATGCTCTTAAGATCGAATGGCACCCACATGATCGTAAGGAGCCTGACAGTTCCTATGAGATCATGCCCCAACCAATAGATTTTCCATGCCATCTTCTTCATAGAATCACTTAGGCCCATTGCAAACCAACCCATTTGCATCAAATCAGACAGTGGGTGCATGATCACAAGGGAAAAGAATATTCCTTGTGATCACACACCAACCGTAGATTAAAATCATTTACACAAGCCCCACTGAGACATGTGACCATCACCATATGAACCAATCAGAAGATGCCACATCACCACTTTTGACAACGTGAAGACCCAGGTCCACCATTTCGTGACCACACGACTACAGGAAACTAACCACCAGCCAAGTTGCTAGATGCTAGCTGGTAATCGCCAGGAATGAAATGATCATGCAACTACACAGTCACCAGATCGTGAGATGCCAGCCACTTAACTACCAAAAATAAGAGACCAAAGATAACTACTAGTTGCCAGGTCGTCGAATGAAGAACAAACTGTCAGGCAACCGAAAACCATGAAGAACTAGGACCACATGGACAGGTGGCAGGTGGTCACATTATCACATGTCAAAAAATTCTGACATGCAGCCATGTGATAGCCAATCAGGAAGAGATTTGAAAATCTAGGCCCACCAGACATCGCACTTGCGCACTTAAGGAAAGAAGACCGCTAGGCATTCAGCAACTATGCAACAAACCACCCGCGTGATCGTGAGATGCAAGTAGATAACCACCAGATATTTGGAGATCATGCAACAAGAGAGGAATAAACTACCCGCTAGGTTGCTGAAGGTTAGTTGATAACTACCAAACACTCTGAGATCACGTGACTAATAGTCGCCAAGTCGCTGGATAGAAGATGAACCGCCTGCAGACCTGGAGAATCAGTGACAAGAAACCTTGAAGGACTAGGCTCCACCACCCATCGCGCTTGTGCAGTTAAACATAGGTTGAAAACACACAAAGTTTTTGGCACCAAAGACAAGTGCATAAAACTTGAAGGCAAAGGATCGAAAACAACACAGGTTTTTAGCAAAATACAAAAAACACACAAGAATTTTCAATAGACCGAAAGGCAAAAAAGGAAGCCGAAAACACACAGGAATTTTCATGCAAGCCAAAGAGGTCAAAAACAATGTGGATTTTCAAAAATACTGTGGGTTTTTGACACTGTGGCAAAATTTTGACAATTTCCAGTAGGCTTTAAACTTTGAATATCTTTTTGGATTTAATGAATCAACATGTGCAAATTTGACCAGAACTTGGTGACACCACAAGGAACACAAGGTAGGACACAGACCAAAATTATTTGCAGGGAGGAGGCCATTTTCAAAGGATTTTTTGCATGACATAAAAATGGCCTAACACATACCATATCAGGTCTGTCTGATAGAGTAAATCCTTTTGGTTTCTCAATATATAATTCTTTTAATTCACCATTCAAGAATGCTGACTTGACATCCATCTGATAAACTTTGAAGTTTTTGAATGTTGCATAAGCTAGAAACAACTTAATAGCTTCTAATCTACTCACAGGTGAAAATGTGTCCGAATAATCAATGCCTTCTCTTTGCGCATATCCCTTACATACTAAACTTGCTTTATTTCTTACTACTGTACCGTCTTCATTTTTTTATTTTTTTTTTCTGAATATCCAGTTTGTTCCAATCACATTCTTATCACTAGGTCTTGGGACCAGTTCCCAAGTGTCATTCTTAATAATCTGATCAAGTTCTTCTTTCATAGCATCATGTCAATCTGAATCATTACATGCATCTTCAACACTTAAGGGTTCAATCTGAGATAGTAATCATACCACCTCATTGCTAGCTGAGTTCTTTGCTTGTGATCTTGTTAAGACTTTTTTGCTCTGATCTCCAATGATGTCTTTCATGGAATGGTTTCTAGATGTAAACTTTGGAACTTTAGGTGATGCAAACTCATCAGCCTTAGGAGTTTCTTCTTCACTTGTCTCAAGGTCATTGAATAACACATCAATACTATCAAACATTTCTTCAATAACTGTCTCACTAGTGGAGAGTTTGGGTTCTTCTTCAATCATGGGTGAGTAATCATGATATCTTTCTTGAACCATAAACTTTTCATCAATCTTAATAGGAGTACTTTCAATGATCTTTTTCAATCTTAAATTGAATCATCTATAAGCTTTACTTTTAGTAGAGTAACCAAGGAAAATACCTTCATCACTTCTTGCATCAAACTTTCCTACTGCTTCATCCCTCTTGATGTAGCACTTGCTTCCAAAGATTCTAAAGTATTTTACTTTGGGAACATTACCAAACCATAGCTCATATGGTGTTTTATCAGCACCAAGCCTCAATTGAATTCTATTGATGATGTAGACTTTTGTATTGACCACATCTCTCTAATAGGTGTGACCAACTTTTCATTCAATCATGATGGTGCATGCTGTATCAAGGATGTTTCTATTCCTTCTCTCTACAATTCCATTCTACTGAGGGGTTCTAGGTGCACTTAACTACCTCTTTATGCCATGTTCTTTGTAGTATTCATAGAATCTATCAGAGGTGAATTCTCCTCCTCTATCCGATCTCAAACATTTTATCTTTAGTCCAAATCCATTCTCAACCTTAGCTTTGACTATCTTGAACTTTTCAAATGCTTCTGACTTATCTTTGAAGAATGAAACCCACATCATTCTAGTGTAATCATCAACAAACAAAATGAAATACCTTTCACCATAGTATGATCTTATTTGAGTTGGTCCACATAGGTCTGTATGAATCAGATCCAACTTGTTCTCTGCTAAATTGAGCTTGCTCCTGAATGAGTTTCTCACATGCTTTCCCATCACACATTCCCTACATATAGTATCAACTGGCTTTTCTATGCTAGGTAGATCTCTTACTACCTTTACATTGCTTATCTCAACTATGTTATTAAAATTGATATGACATAGTCTTTTATGCCACAACCAACTGTCATCTACTTTAGCAACAAAACAAATTTCTTCTGGATTAAGCTAAAAAACATTACCTTTAGTCTTTGATCTTGATGCAATTATTTCTCCTTTTTTGTTGTTAATGATGCACTTGTTTCCATTGAATTCCAATCTATAACCTTTGTCAAGTAACTACCCAACACTTAGTAGGTTATGTTTTAAAGCATCAATGTAAAGAACATCATCAGTACTATTATTTCCATCCGAGGTGATGGCTCCTCTAACAACGATGGATTTAGGAGTGTTGTCTCCAAATCTAACCATGCCACCATTGTATTTTTCTAGATGAACAAATCTATCTTTATCACCTGTCATGTGATGTGAACAACCACTATCTATAATCCAGTATGTCCTTATATTAGCTTGTAAAATCAATGCCAGCTCTTGTTTCTCTTTCTCATCTTCATGATCTATCTTATTGTTCATTTTCTCTATGATAGAAATAAATCCAATTTCTTCTTTAGCTGAATCATCATATGAAACTCCATCTCCATCATAGTAACATTCCTTAGAGTATTTAGGCTTGTAGTCATTTTTTAACTTTCTCGCTCTTAACGGACATTTAGATGCAAAGTGACCAATCTTATTACATGAAAAGAATTTAAATGGAAATTGACCTTCATATTTTTCTTTTCCTTTCTTTTGTCTTTTGGAAATCATAGCAATGAAATCATCTATTGTTTTCTCTTCATCATTATCATCAAAATTACCAGAAGTGTTTGCAGATTTCTTACCATGAACTGTTGCTTTGAAGATTGTCTCACTTTTAGGTTCTGTCTTCAATCTTGAAATCTCAATAGCTGAGATTTTGCCAATCAAGGTCTCTCTCTTGAAATTTGATGTAATTTGCATGGTCTCATCAAGGATGTTGATCTTGTTTTCATATTTTGGAGTGAAAGTAGTTGTCAATTTGTCTATAATGTCTTCCTCTGAGATCTCTCCACCATTGTTTCTAATTCCAGCAACTGCTTCATTGATCCTTTGATTGTAAGCTCTTATGTTTTCTTCAGGAAGCATCTCTAATGCATTTCATCTTTTCTTCCATGTCTTTCTGTGCTCATCCTTTTCTTGTTTGTCTCCTTCAAATATGTCTTCTAGGTGCTTCCATATTTTGTGGGTTGTATCTACCTTCTTTTTTTTTGAAAACTCACTATCAGATAGGGCGTTGATAAGGGCTTCTTTGGGTATTGCATTCTGATGGAATAATTCTATTTTCTTATCAATAACATCATCCTTTGCAAGGTCTTCTAAGGTAGGGATCTTGACTGCTTTGATAGTTACATCAAAAACTTCAAAAGCAATGCACTGCAAATGAGTCACCATCTTGTTCTTCCAATCAAGATAATTATCTCCATCAAACTTAGGACTTTCTTTTCTGAAGAATTCCATCTAATCAACCTCAAGTTGTTAAACTTTCTCTTCGAGGCACTTGGCTCTGATAGAAATTGTTAAGAATAGTCCCAAGAGATAACTCAAAGGGGGGGGGGTGAATCAGTTATCTAAAAGTTTCAATTCTTTATCCAATTAAGTATACTTAAACATAAAGCATAAACAAAATGAAAGAAAACTTGAACACAACACCAATATTTTGGATACGGGGAAACCCAAATAGGTAAAAACCCCAGTGGGAATTGACATCCACTAATATTCTGCACTAGTGTATTATGATCCTTGTTAGAAGATCCTTAACCCTGTTAGGAGTTGCTTTACAATATATTTAGTACAGTAGACCTGGTCAAGGGTCATACCCTATTAGGAGTCTTTTACAATAGTCCCTGTTAGGGGAGAGGGTGCACTATCCAAGAGCACATTGCTCAAAGGGGTGAAGGCTACAACCTTTTGAATAATAGATAAAAACTATATCTAGATCTTGGTGAACTATGCTTAGACTTGCTATTTGGATTAGTTCCAAAGTATAGCACAAACAATTTACTTGGTCACATAGACCTTCTTCTGATGGCTCAACACTTGGCACACTCTTCTTTTCTCTTCACAATCAACTATGAACCACACTCAAGCAATCACAAATGACTGCCTATAAATATGTTTCCTCTAAATGATGTAATAAAGTTGGCCTTTTAGAACCATCTTGAAATCATAATAGAGAAGCCATAACAAACTCCAATAATAATTTAGTCAGCTCTACTAAGCACACAACACATTTTGGGACCTGTCCAATAAGATAATTGTAGATGCACGCTACACACTGTCGGCTCTACCAAAATAACTATATCTTTCTCCTTAAGCTGAATTACTTCATGTGCTCTTAACTAAACATCACTATCTCTTCTCCAAGCTTAAATCCAAGGGGACATACTGAAAGGATAGGCGCAAATCCAGAACCACTATAATCTATGTTGGCTCTTCTGAACAAACATAGGAAACTACTACTAGTGAATAGCGACTGCATAACTTCACTTCTACTAATCATCAGACTCTATGTCCATGAATGTAATATCACTAATACATCTTCATCATATATCCAAGTGCATAAGGCTCCATGATAACTGCATGGACAACCATACACAAAACACTTCCTATTACTCTGTTAGGAACAGTGTTGAGACAAGTTGCTATATAACTGTCTGTACTAATAGTTAATCTTTGTGCCCATGATATCATGCTCATAACATATCCATGCAACATATCCTAAAACCTAACTTCATAAGTATTCCACACATGCTACTTACCATATGTTTTCATCAATGACAAACATACAATCAGTATTGGCATGCTCGCAAATCTCCAACATAATTTACCCAATTTATGGGAAAAAGGAGAGAACCATTGGGAGATGAAGTCATGGATGGTGCTAGGGAACACCCAACTGATATTCTAGTGCTACATCACAATTGACCAAACCTCCCTAGAAAAGGTGTAGTGTAAGAGAAGGTGGAGGGAAGATTCAACATCTTGCATGTAGAGGTATCATCTATCGGAAGCATCCAACCTTTCTTAGCCAATTTCTCTATGGTTAGCACTTTTTCCTAAACAATCAACAAGTAAAAAATGTTAATTTTAGGGATAAGGGAAGGAATCCAAACCTTAGCCCAAAAAGGCTCAGAGCCCAAATTAGAAGATAAAGAGTACACTAAAGCCACTGAGAGTTTTTCACTAGGATTTGGGGACCAAATGAGTTGATCATTAACATACTCATTAATAAACCAGGGGGTTAAGTCCAGATCAACACTTTTCAGCTAGGGTTCTATGTCACAAAACCTGATCCACTTATTATTTCTCCAATAATCAGAGATTTTTCTCCCAATTCTATTAGAACATAATTTAGCTAGAGGGACCATACCGTTGAACTGAATGAGAGGTTTTTCCTTGATCCAAGGATCTTCCTAGAAGTTGATCACCTTGCTATGGTCAATACTCCACCTGACACCTTTGGCAGCAAGAGATTTAGCTTTGAAGATACTGTTCTAGATGAAGGACCCATGAACATTGAGAGGGGAGGTGAGGAAAGCATCGATGGATGGTGTGGTAAAGAGGTACTTAGATTTGAAAATTTTATTCATCTCTTTTTCCTCTTCAAAATTTCTCCAAATTTTCTTAGCTAGCAAAGCCAGATTAAAGTCTTTAATTTTCCTGATACCAAGACCATAACATTTAATAGGTTTTAAAATATTCTCCTAGGCCACAAGATGAGTCCTACTTTTCTCCTCTATGCTTAACCACAAAAATCTTTTTTGCAAACGCTCAATAGTGTCAGCAAACTTAGAAGGGATTCTAAAGAGGCTCAAAGCATAAATAGGAAGGTTTTGAAGGGAGGCTTTGAGTAAGATGATCTTTCCAGCTTGGCTAAGGAGAGTCCCTTTCCAACCAACCAGATTGCAGTTTAATTTATCAACAATGCTATTCCAGAAGGATTCTAGAGGTTTCAGACCCAGAGGAAGACCTAGGTAGCTAGAAGGGAAAGAGATCTTATAGCCAAGAATAGTCACCATTTTTTGATGTCTATGTAGGGGAGTATTGATAAAGAAAAGAGATATTTTATCCTAGTTAATAAGTTGGTCTATAGATGAGGAATATATATTCAGGGCTTGCTTGAAACTTCTAGCTTCTTTAATCGATGAAGATCCCATTAGGACCATGTCATCAAAAAATTGTTGATGAGAACAAGGCTGGCAGGAAGAGGAGGGGATCAAACCCTGGATAAGACCATCATGAACCCATTTAGAGAATATCCTTCCAAGGCATTCAACCAAAATGGAAAATAGGATGGGAGAAATAGGATATCCCTAGCGGAGACCTCTAGAAGGGAAGAAGCGGTTGGAAGTCAAACCATTCACCAGCACTGGAATAGAAGGCGTGGAGATCGGTTGCTGGATGAGGTTCACCACATGCTTTAAAAAGCCAAAGGTGAGAAGAAATCTATAGAGGAAGTCCCAATCCACCCTATCGTAGGATTTAGAGAGGTCAACCTTCATGAGGAAACCTTGTTTCTATGAAGCCTCCAGCAAATGGTTATTCTCATGAAAAATGTTAGTGGACTGTTATTCCTTACATTAATTACCAAAAGAGCTAGTTGGATTGGTAGAATAAAGTAGCACGAGTGGAAGAGGGATGGTAAGTTGTGAAAAGAAAAAAAGAAAAGAAAGAAAAAATGGAACCCTTTGGTATGGTTCTACGCTTGAAAACAAAGGGAGGTGTGAATGGTAAACAAGTGTGATATCTTGCCTTCCTAGGATGTCTATTTGAATTATTTTTAGATGGTTCTATTGGTAGACCTATTTATAGGTTTGGCTATGGTTCTTTTTATTTGGGAATGTGCTTTCTCAAAATATAACCATCCCTAGTTCAAGACATGGTTTTCTTCCCTATGATTAATAAAATTAATATCCTATTACCGAGAAGAAATAAAGTTTTCTTGAGTTCAATTTTGTCTGCCGCATCTTGACAAGTCTTTATAAACTCATTGTTCCTTTTTTCTTTAGAAAAATATCTAAGTTCACTTAAGATCCATTTCTATTGTTAGGCTTTGAGAAAAAAAATTGAACAAATGATGAAGGAAGCTTGCTCAAGTTTGTGGCTTGTTGAATTCTTAATTTTGTTCTCTAAAAATTCTCCCAAAATTTTGGAGAAAATCTTGAAGTGGAAAGTTTATTTAAGTTTTTGAAAGTATTGTTCCACTTTCTCTATTGAATTATTACAACCTATTCTCAACCAAAGGGAGAAAATGTTTCAGAGCATTGAATTTGGCTTAATTTTCAGTGTTGGAACCCAACAATTCTTCACAAACTTATTGATGAAGGAAAAAGTTAAGATTGGTTTAAGTTTCAATTCTACTATTTCTTCCTGTAGACACCTAAAAATCAAACTTATTAATTAAATTAATTTTAATTAATAAAATTATTGATGACATCATTATTATTTAATTAATAAATTAATTAAATAAATTTATTTAATTTAAGAACCTTTACCAAAAATATTTAAATCCAATTTAAATATCCCCGCCTTCTAATTTATTAAATCATTTTAATAAATTTACTCCACCAAACCCTCTTTAAATAAATTAAATATTTATTTAATTCCTCTAATCCTAATAGTCTTCTAGAAACTTCCAAATCCTATCCCCTTACCCTAATCACTCCCTAACCCCATGTAAGGGATGATTCCTAACCCTCTTAGCCTTAATGGCTTCCCCTTCCCCAAAAATTCAAACCTCATTAATGAGTCTTACACCCTTATTAATGGCTCTTATAGCCCTCTTAATGGAAACCCATCACCTTTCTTCCACTCTTGTTAACTTCACACTTCCCAAGTGTTTCTCACACATGTGTGAGAATCCTTGATCCCTTCAACCATAAATGCCCATCCTTATCTCTTTGACCCTAGACCCTAACCCTTCTTCCTAAACCCTAACCCATTCCTCCTAACCCAAGGCCTTCCTCAAAATCTATAAATAGAGCCTCCACTATGATAAAAACAACATCAATTGCTCTTTCATTTCTAAGCATTTTTACTATGTTTAATTATCTCTAAGATCTCATAACATACTAGGTTTGTTATCTTTCTTTCATGTTTTCACCTTCATAACCCATCATAGCATAGCTTAATGGATAAATCCTAGTTTCTTTTGAGATTGCATCTCATTGTCAATTTATATCATATCTATTCTTAAGGTACAAAATAAATCTTGCATCTCATCCATGGCTTAAAATCTCATTTTCATCCATTGCATCCCTTGGAACCCTAAGGGCAAAATTAGTTCCCTATACTATGTTTTGTGCTACTTTTGGGGATTCCATGGATTGTATGTGGTCTTTATCACCTTATAATTTCATTGGGGATATCCTTATTGTGCTTGGAGAGCACACCCACATCCCCCTCAAAAGAGAAAATCAAACAAGGCTTAGGTGCTCTCATTTTGGCTCAATCGGAGGTGGTGTTCATGAATAGTTTTACTATATCTCTTGTATGCTAGATTAGGACTAATATTTTACTATCTTAGGGTACTCCAGATAGGTTAGTTTCATAGCACACACATTTTGGCATGCCTATTGGGATACCCACCATGCATTTCAACTCCGATTCTAGCAGTTTCTAATAAAAAAATCTCATTTTTCTAAAGATCTTGTACGTCCTGATGAGAATCCTAGTATGATTAAACACCTCTGGCCCTTTTTACTTGTATGGGAACCCCTGTATTCTTGTACTATTCTTGGTACTAACTTGTATGGGGCTTTTGCATGTCATTTTTGGGCCTTTGGATCTCTTCTAGCCTATTTTCTCGTATGGTGACCACTATATACTCATACTGTGCATGGTATTGACTCGTACGAGTCTGCGTCCCAAAATCCCCTATCCTTTTTACTTTTATGCAAATAATATGACATGTTTAGGGCACTAATCCCTTATTTTTTGGTTTTTAATGCTCATTTGGGCTCCATCTTGTCCCTAATCTTCAAAATTACAGGATCTAACATTATTTTTATAGGTCATCTCTGGAGAACAGGTTGTTTGTCACAATCATCAGGGTCCTAAAGCATACTAACCCATTTTTTTATTTGATGAACAATACCAACCTTCATTTAGGATTAAAATGAATCCAACTCAATCTTGAATGCCAAAGTTAAAAAAAAGCTTCACATCTTCATTTGGTCATAAAAAGAACCCTAAAAACCAATCTTAAAGTATCTAAAAGAAAGAAAGAAAACTCAATCTTCACATCTTGGTTTAGGGTTTTCAAATGAATCACATTTCAGCTTCAATGTCTAAAATTTTCATGAAATCTTGAATGAAATCTAAAACACTTCAACTTTTTGGTCCTAAAAAGAACCCTAAACCAATCTCGAATGCTTAAAAGGAATAAACAATCAATCACACACTTACTTTAGGGCTTAAAAAAAATCTTGAAAGCTTTAAACATCTCAAAGTATAATCTTCACATCTACTTTTTGTCCTAAAAAGAACCCTAAACCTAATCTTGAGTGGCTAAAAGAGAAATGAACAAATCAAATAAAAAATACCTCAACTTCTTTGGGCTTAAAATGAATTCAAACCTAAATTTATAAGAGGAATGAACAAACCAAAATCAAATATTTATTTTGAGCTTTAAAGAGAAAGTAAAATCCAATCTTGAATGCATAATAATCAATTGAACAAACTCAAATCAAGACACTTCATTTTCGGCTCTTAAAAAGAAGCAAATTCCATCTCGAGTGATTTAAGGATAAACACTTGAAATTTTCTAAAAGTTTTGAAAGATTTTTGTTTCAAGGAAAAATAAACCTTACATCTTAATCATGAGTATCTGAAAGTCATGGAATAAAGAACACTTAGTCAAAAGACAAGTTCAAAATTAGAAGTGAACTTTCTATGATGTACCTTTAGGAGATTTTTAAAATTATTGTAAAAACCCATTAATCTAAGTGATTCAAGTGAAATCCATACTCTTTCCCCATGCCTTCATAGAACTTGGGTGAAGATAAGGGTTGGATTTGTTACTTGACTCTAGTGAGGCATGTCCAAAAATAAAAATGCTTCCTCTTTGGAGAGCGACCTCAAACTGGTAATTCCCTGATTGGTATACAAACAAAGTGGTGAGTGTTAGAAATAGGAAATACTGAGAGGGGGGGGTAAATCAGTATTTCACAAACTTTTACTTTTTCCCACTTATGGATATAACAAATTACTTTAAATCATAAGAAACTAAATAGCATACATAACAATAAATGTAAAGAACTCATAACACATGATATGTTCTCGAGGAAACCCTGGCCAAGGGAAAACCCCAGTGGGGATGGTACCCACAAAGATCCACTAATCAAAAGATATCTGATTAAGGATGTTGACCCTGTTAGGAGCCTGTTACAATCATATAGTGTATCAATCCTAGTTAAGGGACTATAGGCCTTGTTAGGAGCTGTAGATACAAAACTTGATTACCAGATGAGCTCACTACCCAAACAAGTAATACAAATGTTTACTGATTACAATATGGTATTGCTTACAACTTCGCATCAACAATTTTCACTGCTATCAGAAGTTACATATATTACATGTTACATTTCAAGTATGTTCAGTACATCTTTATTTATACAAGATACAAACATAATATCTTTCTCTTGTTGGCTTTCATGTCTTTATCCAAGAGTAAACATCTAGGATGTTGTCTCTTTATAATATAAAGTCATTATTTTGACAAGAAAAATAATCCCTTAATTCATTTACTAGTTTTGTCTTCAAAACTGCTCTGTCGGCTGTACTCTGTCATCGGTAAAGCAATCATAACTTTGTCTATACTATTCATACTCTTTTGAACACTAAGATGGGGTATCCTTAGACACCATATAGTCTATGTTCAACTGTGCAAACTCTGATCATGCTCTTGTGAACGTCGTCAAAACAAACTGTATCGGGTGCTCTGTCAAAAACATTGTTTCATACTTAGACAATTTTAGTCTGCGATCTTCCATA
The DNA here is from genome assembly GCA_027943335.1 of Chamaecyparis obtusa. NCBI lineage: Eukaryota > Viridiplantae > Streptophyta > Pinopsida > Cupressales > Cupressaceae > Chamaecyparis > Chamaecyparis obtusa. Next base: position 208,832 of record BSBK01006485.1, on the reverse strand, counting down.
CTTACTTTCCAGCTTATGCAATCTTCATAGGGAGCATATGTTGCCATAATGACAAAATCTATGTACATACCTCAGCCAAATTGTCAACAATCTCCCCCTTTGTCATTAGTGGCAACATATGAGAAAATTGGCTAAGTGTACAAGTCAAAATCTCAAAATTTGTATCAAAATTGTGGCCATAGTATAAAATAAGTATAATATCCTTATATGTCCTCAAAATATACACATAATCTATAACACTTCATAATACTCCATAGAACTCCCCCTATGAGTATCCTTCCTTATCATATATAGACAATTTTCTAAGTATCTCTCCCCCTTTGACAACAATGACAAAATAAAGGGTGGAAAGGGATATACAAAATTGTGTCAAAACTTTTACCTTACTATCTTATTGCAAAGCCAGTAGGCTTGCAACACAATCTGCAAAATCTATCTTCCAAGTCTCAAAATCTTTCTCCCATGCCTTCTTTATTGATTCTACTACATTGAGTAAAGTACTCAATCTGTATGCTGCAATGTGACAAGCTTGAAGTGATTCAAAATTGAACTTCTGAAATGATGTCTTAGCAATAAGACATTCATCTAGCTGCTCTTTTATTATAGTCAACTTGATTGAGACATGCTCTCTCAAGATGTTTATTCTGATAATTTTCTTATTCTTCTCACCATTCAAAGTCCTTATCTCATCTCATAATTTTCTGATCTTTTTCTCAACTGTACTGATCTTTATGTTTAGGCTGGCCAAAGAGTTTGTCTCTGCTGCAATTTCATCTTGCTTCTCTTTTATCTTCTTTTCTTCCTCAATTAAAATATTTTTAGATTTTGTACACTGAATGTACAAACACTTTCCAGTCTCAAGATGTTTCCTTAAGTTCTTAATGTGGCTGTCAAGGCTATCAATGTCATTTTTGATATTCTGACTTATATTCTACAACATCTCAGCTTCATAAGCTATCTGAGCCTTAACCTTAGCAATATTAGTCAAATTAGTGAACTCAACATAAAAAGATTTAATTACCATCTTTTCTCTTTCAAGTGGATCTGAATCAAATAATTTTGTAGATATAACACTTTGTAGCTTCTCAGTCAAATCTTTCAGACTACCTTTCAAATTCTTAACTTTCTTGTTTTTTCCAATAATTTTTTTCAAAGAAGTGATCAACTCTAATTGATCATCATCATCAACTTCCTTGCTCAAATCTTCAATCAATGTTCCTATTCCTTTCTCCTTTCCAGTCTTAGGAGTAAGACTGATGTCTTCTTGTGATTCAATGGGTGTATGGGCCTCTGTTTCCATTTCCACTTCAGTTCGAGTAGTCTCTATTACAATACTCTTTTCTTGCTCTCCCAAAACCAAATTGTCAACAATGTTATCCAAATTGTTGAGTACCGCATCATCTGAATCTAAAGTAACTTTTGTTCCTTCAATGTCCATAGATTCTATGCCAATGTTTATAGAAGAAGAGGGAATATCTTCAGCTTCAACTACCTCTGTTGCTGCCTCTACTTGTTATGAACTTTGTTTCTCTACTTGTTCTGCAACTGATTGATCTTTGCTATCTTTTCCTGCTACCAAGTTTTCTAGCACTTGCACAACTACCTATTTAGTTTCAGTCTTCACTTGTTCATACTAACCTCCCATTATTTGTATAATTCTTCTTTTGGTTCTTAATAGGGTTTCAAGTGGCTTGAGGATCTGTTTAAGGTGGTCATCATCTCTTATCTCACAGAATTGTCTAATCAAATTCTCTCTCATTTTAGTATCTTCTTCTCGTGCTCTCATCTTTCTTCTCACAAGTCTATTGTACAAATCTTCTGGTACCTTTCCATGAATAGTATCAAATTTCTTATTTGTCAAAATCATATGTGTAACCATTGCATTCTCAAGATTTAATCTGTCAGAGGATCCATATAAATGATAGTATTTATTCATTTTGGTAAAGTCTCCATTCTGCATTATATCTTCATTAACTCTTTCTATCCTTGGTTTCCATGATTTCTTCTTTATTGTCACTTCATCATCTTTTATCTCTGCAACTCTTCTAGGTACTGGTGGAACAATTGTTTTTTGTCTTTTACCCGGTCCTGAAGCACTTGCCTTCATTCTTTTGCTTGGTGCTGAGGAAAAGGGTTTCTCTATCTGACTAATTTCTTGTTCCTTCTCAGGTTCTTCAACCTTTACCTTAACTTGAATAGGTTTTTCACTTGATGCCAAAGGTGGGACTGATAGTATCTCACTTTTCCTTATTGCTTCTATAGTCTTTCTTGCAATATCAAATTCCTGCTCACTCATACCTAATTCTTTGAGAATTTTCTTTATTGTAGACTCCACTCTCTTCTTTGATTGTTTTTCTTCCTTAAGTGTCTTTGCTGAATCAAAGTTTTCAGCATATGTTCCAAATCTGTTGCTATGAGCATCAACTTTACTTTTCAACAATCTACTAACATATCCTTCTATTTCAACTTTAGAGATTTCATAGCCAAGAGGGTCTATGAATTCATGTCTAGGTTCTACTACCTCAATGTAAGTGAAATCAGTATCAACCATAAAACATATATCATCTTTGTATTTCTCAACTAGGGATGGAGGACTTCTTGATCTATTTACCACAATGTTCTAAAAAAATTTCAACACTAACTTTACACTATCATTAACCTTCTCAATAAGATGTTTCATGTAAACTTTATTGATTCTTTCCATAGTATTCTCACCATCATTCCATTCAATAGTGTAAGGAAATCTTCTTAGCAAGTGAAAGAACATGTAAGTAACCAATGAGGAAAATCTAAAGTGAGTGTATTTAGCTTTCTTTATCTTTTCCAAATTCTCAAAAAATTGTATTCTCAGAATTTCACACATATCCACAGGCTTCTTCTCCACACACATCAAATAAGAAATGTGTACCATACCTACTGGCATATCATCTTCTCTAGAGCTTCCATAGAACTTTGTTGTCAAAATCTTACACAATTATTTTACATCATCTTGCTTAATCTTACTAATGACTATACCTCTACCATTGTATACTGAACCGGTGTTTTAAATCACAATCTTTCTCATGTTTTTCTCATTCAGTGGAATTGCACCAACTTTTGATAATCCAATCACATCATGAATTAGGTCTACAATTATGTCTATAACTCTATCTTCTAACCAAAATTTACCATTATGTATCCTACTCAAAATGATCTTAGTACACTGCTCATCATCGAATTCATAATTCATAAAGTACTCAATGATTTCATTGTTTTCTAGATGTTCATAACCTTGTTTCACTGACATATCTGAGTTGTACAATTTCTTATATTCACCATTAAAATCACTCTCCCTTAGGGTTTCACACTTGCATCCAAGATAACTTTTAACATTCTCTAAATGAAGAACTCTGTCTAGTACGGATGATAAGGCTAAACTAGCATCTCTTTCTGAGGGTTCAACTGGATCTTTCTTAGTTCTAGGTTCATTCTTATCCTTAATGTTGTGAATCAATGACACATCCATGATTATATCTAATTACTTTAAGCTGATTCAAGATCTTAGTCGGATAAATACCTTAAATTCATAAAATTAGGGCTTTCGCTAGATCGGCGCTTCAAGCTTGTACAAATTGTTTCCAAACTTCTTTCTTCACTTCCAAATCACTTCTAATCACTTCTAAACACAATATTTATTTTTTCACACTTAACCATAGCATTAGTATAACATAAAAAACCTTCATCTAACTGTGCAAAACTTAACTCATTCAAAATCTAATTCTATACTAAATCTAAGTTCCTAAACTATAGATATTTACATAATTTAAGTTCTTAAAGAAGGGTTAGGTAAAGACTCATTCTTACCATTAGATACATTACCTTCGTGATTACCTTCAATGCTGAATATACCTTCTTGATATGTATCTTTAACAAATTTTACTTCATCTTCATTGCTACAGCAACCTTTCTCTTTGTTTCCTACATTTTCATTTCTTCTTGCATAGTTTCTAGGGTTAGGGTTATGATGATAACCTCCATTGTTCATTCTAAAAAATCTTATTGTGTGTCCCATCTTGTTACATATCTGACAAGTGATTCCATTGGTTCCATATCTAGGTGTTTGTTGATTGATTTGTGTCCTACAATTTCTAGCAATATGTCCAATTTTGTTGCATCTGAAACATACTATTCCATTTCCTCTTTTCATGTCTTCAGTTGATCTTTGATCTGCATTGTTAGTAATTCTAGGCATTCTACTATTGTAATTATTCTCAATAACTTTAGATCTTCTACATTCAATAGCTCTATGTCCAAAACCATGACAATTATAACAATAACCATTAAGAGGTTTGAATTGTTTACCTATACAATCTCTCTTCATATGACCAATAGTATTACAAGAAAAACATCTACCTTTGAATTCTCTTTGCATACCTTTGGATGATTCATCTTGCTTCAGTTGTTCTTCTTGCTTTGGTGTATCTTCTTGCTTTGATGATTCTTCTTGCTTTGGTGATTCTTCAGATTTGTTCTCATCTAACTTCTTTTCTTTACTACTTTCACATTCATTCAGATCTAGTTTCTTGCTTTCACTAACTATCTTCAATATGTTAAATCCAAGACTAGTTTTTTCATAGAATGGTTTTCCATAATATACTTGCTTATCAATCTTTTCACTATTTGAATATAGCCTCTAAAGTTGTTGTTTGGATTGAGTCAATTCATCTTTCACAATTTTGTTGTATTTCTCAAGTTCATCATACTGCAATTTGACTTTATCAAATTCAGATGTTACCTTGCCAAATTTAGATTTCAGATCTTCATTCTCATTCTTCAAGTTTTCATTCTCAGATCTTAAATTTTCATTTCCATCTTTCAAGCTAAGCTTCAGATTTGCTATCTTCAATTCATGTTTAAGGATCACATTTTCTTTTTCTAAATCATCACAATCTTCAACAAGAATTTCAAATTCCTTCTCAGATTTTAGATCTTCTATCTTACTTTTCAATTTGTCAATAAGATTCTTTGCATCATCATACTTTCTTTTCAAAGTGTTTCTTTCATCAGTAAGCATATCAATTTTCTCAAGAGCTTCTTCAAGATTCTTCTATAATTGATCCATATCCATAGAGATCTTACTCAAGCTGCTAGGATTTCCTTGAATGTTTCTTCTCTGAGTAACTATGCTCTAATACCAATTGTTAGAAATAGGAAATACTAAGAGGGGGGGTGAATCAGTATTTCAAAAACTTTTACTTTTTCCCACTTATGGATATAATAGATTACTTTAAAGCATAAGAAACTAAATAGCACACATAACAGTAAATGTAAAGAACTCATAACACATGATATGTTCTCGAGGAAACCTTGGCCAAGGGAAAACCCTGATGGGGATGGTACCCACAAAGATCCACTAATCAAAAGATATCTAGTTAAGGATGTTGACCCTATTAGGAGCCTGTTACAATCATATAGTGTATCAGTCCTGGTTAAGGGACTATAGGCCTTGTTAGAATCCTTAACCCTGTTAGGAGTTGTAGATACAAAACCTAATTACTAGATGAGCTCACTACCCAAACAAGTAATACAAATGTTTACTGATTACAATATGGTACTACTTACAACTTCTCATCAACAACTTTCGCTGCTATCACAAGTTACATATATTACATGTTACATTTCAAGTATGTTCGGTACATCTTTATTTATACAAGATACAAACATAATATCTTTCTCCTATTAGCTCACATGTCTTTATCCAAGATTAAACATCTAGGATGTCATCTATTTATAATATAAAGTCATTATTTTGACAAGCAAAATAATCCCTTAATTCATTTACTAGTTTTGTCTTCAAAACCGCTCTGTCGGCTGTACTCTATCATCGGTAAAGAAATCATAACTTTGTCGGTACTATCCATACTCTTTTGGGCACTAAGATGGGGTATCCTTAGACACCATATAGTCTATGTTCAACTACGTAAACTCTGATCATGCTCCAATGAACGTCGCCAAAACAAACTGTATTAGGTGCTCTATCAAAAACACTGTTTCATACTTAGACAATTTCAGTCTACGATCTTCCATACTTACTTTCCAGCTTATGCAATCTTCATAGGGAACATATGTTTCCATAATGACAACATCTATGTACATACCTCAGCCAAATTGCCAACAGTGAGAAAACTCACTTCATCCCCTCAAGCTCAGGCAATGCATGTTGATGTTAGCCTGAGGTAGTCCCTACGATTTTGGCATGGTCAAATAGGCTCTTAAGTGAGTCACATGAGTAAAAACCAATTGGGAGGACACCATGGATTATACTAGACACCTATTTATCAAAGGCCAACCTGATCTACCCCCGAAGTCTTTCTAATCTTTGTGAAAGGAGAATAGTAATCTCCCCACGAAACTCATCATATTGTGTCATCCTTGAGAACTTAGAACTGGATAATATGAGATCATGACTAGAGCCATTGTGTGCTTGGTGGTGGCCATATTGTGATTAGCTCTTCGATGTGTGCCTAATTTAATGAGGAAAGGTTTTTTAGTCAAGACAAAATTCCTTAGGGTAAGATTGCTTGTGTGTGTCTTAAAAGTTTTTGACTCAGTAAAAAATATCTGTTGAACATACACATTCCAAAAGAGCATTATCAAAATTTTTACCACCATTTCTAGTATCCTACAAGGTTTCCTTATCCCTTGCTTGATTGTTTTCAAAAACACTTGGTCATTATCTTTTGATTTTTGGATCCTTTGCCATTAAAGGAAAATCAAAACTAAAAGCACTAAACTTGATAAAAAAAAATCCTTAGACCTAAAGTTTCTCTCAAAATCATTTTCTCAAAAAACATTGTTCAAATCCAATCCAAGCACTATCCTTCCAAAGATATGACCGATTCAACAAAACACAAGAAATCCTAGTTGCCAAATTCCCACATATATCAAGAGAAGAAAGTTGCAGAAAGAGAACTCAAAAACCATCAAACTTCCCTAGCTACAATAAAAAAAGAAGAAAAGTATCAAGAGAAACTAGACAATTTGGGTTACAATGCAAGAGTAAAATAGTTTGCAACCCACTTCTAGGTCAATCACTACTTTGTCATCTTAGAAAGTGAATACTAGTTGGCCTATCACACACCACATTTTTTCAAAATCCCACGAAACTGTCTCCACACCCTTACATCCTTGCATCATAGATCATCCCTTTTGTTACATTTTACAGCATCCCCTTACATTTTACCAATCCAAAAATCCAAGTCCAAATCCAAAATCCTTGAAAAATTAATCCACTTCATTTTTCATAGAAGTGTTCATGAGCCATCTAGGACATGCAAAAATGGTGAGTGAAATCATAAACCAGAATTATATTTCCATTTTAGAAAACTAAACATAGGAGGATACTATCATTCCACCACATTTTCAACCCTTCAACCCCTCAAAGCCCATACACATCCCCACTAATGCTTAATCCCCTATTGTCCAAAAAATCCATGACCCCAACCTAAAAATACCCCAAGTAGCCTCACCTATCCCCCATCTCTTGCAAACCAATTCACAAACCCCACAATGAAAATAATGGCACAATCTACTCCCTTTTCCATCATGAGAGGACTGCCCCCACCTACAAAATCTCAAGCCACCACTCAGGCATAGAGATTTGCACAAACCCAACCTCCACCTCCCATGCAAACTTCCACACAAGCACTACCTCCACCTTTTATGAGTCAAGCCTCCTCATCAACACCAGTCTCTTAGGGGGAAAAACAATCATTTCCCACCTTCACTCAGAAAACCTCCACATCAGAACCATTCTTCTAGAGAGAAATGCAAGCACCTCCTCCCACTACTCAGCAAGCTTTCACACAAGAATTTGTTCCACCCATCACTTAGCTAACTTCTATGTACACTCCTCTTCCACCTTAAATCTCCAACACACAAGCCCAACACATCACTTTCACAATAGAAATTCCCTTTATGGGATCCCAAAACCCACCATCCACATCCCAAAATCCCACCATCACTTCTGCACCCTCCACATCACAACCTATAGTAAGAGAAGGCTCTTCTTGGGGCCTCAACCAAGCACAAATGCATTTTCTAGAGATACAAAACCAATCACACATATCCATACCCACAAACCCACAAGTGGTCTTCCCTTTCACAACACAACCTCCACCGCAACATTTTCCACCTACATCTTTTCCCACATATACTAACTACCTTCCATGCCACATGTCGCTTCTCAAACTATGTTTCCACCACAACAACAAAATTCCACTCATCTTACCAGCTACCTCGCACAACCACCTCCTACCACTAGCTTCCAAATAACTTCTCCACTGCTCAAAAATGCAAGGATACACCCCACTTACATCATCCAAACACAAGGCCAATCCTATCAGCAAGAAACACTATTTCACCAACCTCCTCCATAGTAACAACAACATCCCCTCATACCCCAGCAGCAACAAGCAACACCATATCCTAAACAATAATATGCACCCTCACCTCAGTAGCAATATCCTCCCCAGCAGCCATCACCCCAAAATCCAGTCCATTCCACCTATCTAGTTGGTCAATCCCCCTATCCAATCCCATAATATCCTCCACAGAACCATCCATACTCACCTGTGCCATCAGACCCCTTCCCATTGATAGTATCCACTCCAAAGCCTATCAATACATAATGGAAAGAAATCAAGAATGCTCTTAAGGAGCTCAGAGATGGAATAGAAAGAAAGGCTTTCAAATTTCAAGAGTTCTTTCCCTATCCTTTCGATAGATCTATTGCATCCATCCCCTTCCCCAAGTATTTCAAGACTCCCAAGTTTGATAAATATCAAGGGAAGGATGATCCAGTTAGTTATGTCAAATAATTTTACATGGATTTCCAAGAGGTGGCTTATAGAGACAATTTCCTCATGTGCCTCTTCCCCAAGAGCTTGGGAGGAACCGCTATCAAGTGGTTCTACAAGATTCCCTCTGGGTCAATCACAACCTTTGCAGAAATTTCTGAGAAGTTTGTTGCACAATACACCCATAATATCAAAAATGAGCTATCCTTGTTAGACCTATGCAATTTGAAACAAAAGAGAGGTGAGAGCCTAGATGATTACTTGCAAAGATGTAAAAACCTCACCACGAGGCTATCAATCAACCACCAGAGAAAAATATCACTAACCTATATCCAAATTTGTCCCATTTCATGAGAATGAATTGCATACAAACCTATCAAGACATCAAAGGGAAAGGGATGGATATTGACCAAGGCCTCTTAGATGATGGCATAATAAAACATTACAAAGAAAACTCACAAGACAAACCTGGTAATGACACGCCTCACTTCTAGAACATGAACAAAAAAGTTGTCACAAATGGAGCCACTGACACTAAACATGTCCAAATTGTGCTGGCTAGTCCTACACCACCTATTCCTACATATCAAAAAAACCACCAATCAACCAATAACCTATGAAGCATTATTAAAACCAAGAAAACCATGAAAATTCCATATCAGTTACCCTGGCATAGAACAACCCCCAAGTCCAGAACAATAAAAGACACACCTTCATCCCTCTTGATAAACCACTAGATGTGACCTTCCATCAAATGGCTAAGGCCAATCTGATTGCCCACCCTCAAACTCATTCATTTGATGATACAACTTCCAAGCATCTTTGAAGGTTGTTGCACTTAAACGGATATGTACCATTGTTAAGAGAATTGGACTGAGCTTGGCTTACCTCAAATAGGTGAGGCAGCATATGGTTACATTCTTTTTTCTATCTATCTGGTTGTCACTACCTGTCATTCCTTGGGATATCTTGCAAGGGTTCTATAAATTGATGGTCTACATTTTGGTGGGTGTCTTGTATGAGCCTATGAACTTTTTTATCTTGTCCTTTTTTTTAATCCCACAACTAGATTTTGATATGTGGATTGCTTGTAAGGAACTTTTATACCACCATTTTAATAGTTCTTCATGTGATAGTTTTCTGTGCAGTCCCCAGTCTAGGCTTTATTTGTAGATTTTTTATCTCAATATTAAAAGAATTGATTTAGTTAAATAAAGCTTTATGTCCAAAACACAATGACAACTAAGATGTGAATTTAATCTTTCTGACAACTAAAGAGTCAAAAAAGATAATAGATGGTTCAATATAACCTACCAATTTGTCCATGTAAGAGTTGAACTTTAAAATTTATGGTATGAAGACCTGTAACTTGCAGCTAAGAATATGATACTAAAAAATTATGAGTTATTTTAAAAATTCAAGAAAACTTAACCATTTCTGTAGCGATTACTTAAAAAAAAGTATACCTGATCAATGACTCAATATTTGTAACCTCTCAAAAACTTTTCCTTTCCACTTCAATATCTTTCCTTCATAATTCTTGATCTCCTCAAAACCACTAGAAAAAAAACAATGACAACAGAACTTGCTATTTTAGAAAATTGCATCAATACTTAACTTAAACATTACAGTCATGAAGGGTGTAACAAAATCTGATATGCTAATAGACAAACTCATTTTGCACAAAATGGAATTAAGCATGGATTTTTTTTTACATGTGGTACATCAATTCCTTCATCAAAGACATTATCTATTACATTTATATTTGTTTATTTAGGTTCCATAGCACTATCATATACACAAAAAGAATCTGTATTTAAAAAAAAACATGGACACTACATATATATATATAAATAACCTGTTAAAAAAAAAAGAGGCCATTGAAGACAATTACACAGGTCTCCAGAAAAAACATTACCCAACTCTTTCTCTCAAACCAAAGACTTAGTGTGTTCAATTGCCTAGACTAGCAGTCAATTCTATGTTGAGTATATCTGTCAGGCCCTCCTGCAGTTTGAATGAATTAAGAATAGAAGATAGGAACTGATTTAACACTTCACCTACTCAAAAAAAAAACCAATGAAATAATCCACATTAGGCCAAGAGAGGTTGACACATTCAATATGAGAATACTTACATAAGAAAGAACACCTTAAATGCTTGAGAGGAATGCTAGATCTGGAACACTCAGACTTTGATAATTTGATGGCTCTTAAACTTGATTTTCTTGCTTGCACTTAATAGCTTGAATGCTTGATTCTACAACTATGTAGGTCTCTTGACTCTATCATTTTTACACACATACCTCAAGAGTGGAATGGTGTTGTTGATTGCCTCACTAAATAGGCTTTAGTTCGCATGCAGGACTAGAATATTGTTGATAAAAGGAAATTGCCCATTGATTCATCTCAAGTTTTTGATAAACAATGCCAGACAATGACAATGAGAAGTTGACTATTGGCCCTTCTATTTTTTTATTTGATAGTTGCCTGACAATGACACATTCAAAATGCACTTATGAGAAAATACCTAGAATGAATGAAATTGATTAAATAATGAAGGTATGTTAGTTTGAGCTTTGCTTGGTTTTGAGAATACTTTAATATTCTCTACTTAACAAGGCCAACCACGTGAAGGTAGAATCTCATCTGGCCTCAACCCCCTCCCCCTAACATCAATCTAAATTCCCCATTAACAACTAATTACACATGTCATTCATCCATTTATGAACTATAACATTCAATCAATACAATCACATAACATCCATTAATATGATATAGCATTCATTAATACACAACACTAATCAAGAATTCATTAACACATAACAATATTTATTAACATGACATACAGTTCAATATTAATACACAAAATTCATAGCTAATTACTTAAAACAACATTCATGGAGTTATAATGATAGTTTTACTAATATTTTTGTCACAATTTGATGTTCAGGATAGGGGAAAAACACCTTCAACAACAGAGGCAATAGTTGTAGATACAGATGAGGATATCCCATAAATCCCTAATATAATAAATATGGTGAATAAAAAACTAAAAAGATTCAATGCAAAAATTATTACTATTTTGCATGATGCTACTACTGGCCTCACCGCGATGTCCATGACCAAGTAAGTGAGCAAGCAAAAAATTCTGTGATAAGAACACATACATATTTTAGTTCATGACATAAAAGAGTATAAAATATAAAGCTTTATTGAACTTTTGTTATAGCTAAAGATTCATTACTTCTTACTTCAAAATGATGTGCTTGCACCATCAATTCATCTATCCTCTTCAGCATCTCCTCAGTTGGATTTGCATCTTCCAAAATAGTAATAATTTTTGTATTACTCTTTTTAGTTTTTTCTTCACCGTATTTATTATATTAGGGATTTCTAGGATATCCTCATCTGTATCTATAGTTATTGCCTCTATTTTTGCAGGTGCTTTTCCCTTATCTGATATTTATCTTCAGGTGTCCACACTCATTCTTTTTCTTGTTTCTAGTGGGTCATATTCAGTGATTTGGAGAGCCTTGTTTTGGCACCAGTCATGTAGTACAAGCAGTAGAATTGAATTTTTTGGCATGGGCTGGGAAATTTTTGTATATCAACATGCAATAGAGTCTCCTATACTCCTATTATATTACTATAATATAATAGACATAATAGGAGTATAGGAAACTCTATCGCATGTTAATATACAAAAATTTCCTAGCCCATGCCAAAAAACTCAATTCTAGTGCTTGTACTACATGACTGGTGCCAAAACAGGGCTCTCCCAATCACTGACTGTGACCCCAAATCTACAAACTCTCATGTTTTAAGTAATTTTATATGATCACTAGCACATTTTGTGCATGGATGAGAAATAGTATCCACATCTAGAAAATCTCCACAAAAATCCCTTACGGCCTCCATTGCATATATGTCTTCTCAGAATCTAAAAACTCCCCATCATTGATTCTCATCAATGTACCAATTTGGATAGTAAGTCTAATTTAATTTATCTATGGATTGAGACCTTAAATTATTGAGCTTCTCTTTGTTCCAAGAATAGTTTAACATTCTCTACTTAATAGGGCCAACCACATGAAGGTGGAAGCTCATCTGGCCCCTCCTAGGAGCCTCTTATGACCCTTTACAACTATCAACTTGGAATCGGAGGTGTAGAAGTTGCACTCCATCATTTGGGTATACAACTCAATTATGTTGTCTCCAAAAAAATATGACCATGATGCCTACAATTATGTTTGTCAGCTATTATGAAATCTACATTTATGTTTCTCAGCTCTTTGTAGTACTCTTCTTCAATCTGTGTTCGATGATAAGAATCTTGTTCTTCTTACTAATTATAGCCAGAGCTTCCTTTTCATCAAGATTCAGCTTCACTTCCCCCATCTCATCATCCTCATCACCCTTAGCTACCATCCTAAGCCCTTCTTCCCTCTCTTATTCTTCAAGCCTCTTCAAGATATTTGTATCAATAAAGTCTACAACATTGTGTCGATCCATGATCTCAGGAATATCATCTTCTTTCCACTCTTCATTTTCAAAAACATACTGCTTCTTAAAGCTTGTAGAGTAGTCTCTAGTGGTTGAAAATCAATCTTATTACAAACTACAATAAGAGGCTTAGAAAGTCTAATTTAATTTGTCTATGGAGTGAGACCTTAAATTATTGAGCTTCTCTTTGTTTCGATAATAGTTTAATTAACATTCTCTACTTAACAAGGCTAACCACGTGAAGGTGGAAGCTCATCTAGCCCCTCCTAGGAGCCTCTTATGACCCTTTATGACATTTTAAGACCTCTCAGATGTATTGATGCCGGAGCATCTCCGGTCCTTGGAAATCCTGTATCACCAAAAATAATTTGAAGTTTGTCTATTTTTCTTGATTCCTGCTTTGACCGGGTTGGTCAGTAGTTGGTCAGTTTCCTTTTTTTACCAAGTGTGGTCGGTTCTCTCCTAGGTGGTTGGTTATTTCACTAGCACTCAACATTGTCTATCTATTGCTCGGCTATCATGCTTACCGATGGGTCTAGTTTTATTTCCTATTATGACCAACTTGTGCATTTATATTGGATCACAAAATTAATGTTTGTATCCATCATTGGGAAGCATGTGGTCCCAAATTTGACCATTAATTTTGTTAATTATGGATCTAAAGGCTGACTCAACTCAGTAGCTTCTTGTATAAATGTAATTGTTTGGTTGTAGTTTTAAAAAGGCAATTTTTGGATAGAAAAAAGTAGACATTAGATTGGAGATTTCAAATAGATCCTCACTTGTTTGAGGACTTCTATAATTCATTATAATATCTGGCCCTAACTAGGAAGGCCTTATAGCCCGACATGTATGATTCTGATTAATGATAATATATGAAAGATCTGGCATTATCTCTCTCACTGTTGTTGTTTGTTGCTTTCATATGTGTTGAGCAGGCTTGGATCATCAAGGTGCACCATCCCTTGGCCCCTCTTACTCCTTGCCTTGTGACAAGTGTATCAGAGTGAGGTGAGATCTTGATCTAGTTCTATGGATCTAGGTTTGTAGGTTCCTCTTGAAGCCCTAATTGATTGTTGTGGGTTGGAAAATTGTGATCTGACCTGCAATTGCAAAAGGTTGTCAAGATGGTTCATGGGAGGCAAGATGCAGATCCAGGATTGGTAGATATGTTAAGGTAGATTTTTGCTAGGTTAGAAGCAGTAGAAATAGCCCAAAGAAGTGGTAGACATCTTGAAGATGTTAGTGATGATGAAATTGAAGAAGAACAGGCGAATGTTGAACCTACTCTTGTTATGGATCAAGGTGAAGAAATATTTTTGAAGGCTTTGACAAGTCTGAAGTCAACATGATATTTCAATCCTCCTGAGTATGGTCGAAAGCTAGATTCTGATGAATTGGTGGACTAGATCACCGAGATGGAAAAGTATTTTGAATATGAAAACATTCTTGAGGATAAGAAGGTGAAGATTGGAAGCACAAAATTGAAAATTCATGCATCCTTATGGTGGGAACGCCTGCAATTGGTTTGGAAAAGGAAAGGAAAAGACAAAACCAAGATATGGAGTAAAATGGTCAATAAGTTGAAAGGAAAGTTCTTACCCTGTGATTATTAGATTAACCTAGTTTGGCAAATGCAAAGTTTGAGGCAGAAAGATAACTTGATAAAAGAGTATACTGAGGAATTCTATAGATTGGATATCAGATCTGGACATGATGAAGATGATGTGGAAAGAATCAGAAGATACCTGAATGGTTTGAGAGTTTCCATCCAAGAGGAAATTAGTATGGTCAAGTTGGAGAACATTGAAGATGGTTATCAAATTTCTTTGAAGGTCGAGGAGAAACTAAACAAGAGACATGAGAAAAGACACAGAGGTCGAGGTGATAGATTCCCTAGAGGAAGAGGTAGATCTAATGGTGAAAATGGTAGATCTGAACTAGAAAAGATAAATCTAGACAAAGGCAAGACTGAGTGGAAAGGTGAAAGTTCTAGAGGTAGAGGCAGTAACTATAGAGGTGGTTATTGTAGAGGAAGTTTTTGAGGAACTTGTTATAATTTTGGAGAAAAAGGACATAGATGTTTTGAATGTACATAAGCTAGTAAGAAGACTGGTAGCAGTAAGAATGCTCTAGTGCAAGAAGAGTCACTAAATGAACCTGAGAAAAAAAATAACTTGATGGTAAGGAGAGCACTCTGGAATGAAAGGAAAAAGGAAGATCCAGTAAGGAAAAGTTTGTTCAAGACTAGATGTAGAGTTTCTGATAAAGTTTGGAAGGTAATCGTTGATAGTGGTAGCACAGAGAACCTGGCATCTGAAGAGATGGTCATGAAATTGTAGTTGGAAAGGTTGGTACATCTAAAGCCCTATCAGATTTCATGGATCAAAGATGAGCATATACTCCTAGTAAGTGAACAATGTTATGTGAATTTGAAGATTGGAAAATACTATGATAAGGTGTTATGTGATATCATGCCAATGGATTGTTGTCATATTTTTTTGGGTAGACCTTAGCAATATGATAGACATGCTATATATGATGGGATATTGCATAAGTATACTATTGTGGCTGATGGAAAAACAAATCCTATTACCATTGATGGAAGAACCTGTTAGTAATGTTTGCACATCTATGAAAATTTGTTTGATGGAAGGAAGAAAGTTTGTTAACTCTTTGAAGAGGAATGATGTGTAACACCCTACCAGGGAACCCAAGAGAATTTAACCTAAAACATGCTACTAAGTTTGGTGAACAATTTTTTTTTTAAAAGTTAACAAACAAGATAAACAAAAGTGCGGAAGCATTTACCATTTACTCACATTGATACAACATCCAAAATAGATTACAAGACTCAAGGGTTCCATGACGTAGAATTATGTAAGAATAAAACACAACTAGAACTAACATCAATAAAAGATTCCATAACTAATAAATTGCTATTACATGATAACAATAAATACAATTCCTCATGGACATCCATGACATATACATAAACTGACATCCACTACACATGTCGCAGGGTATGTAGCAATAAATCTAACTATAAAAGTACAATGACTAGATTAGGTATCACATGCAATAATCTAATTCAAGATTACAAATAATGAAGATAAGAAAGAAACATCTATGAAGAAGCATCAAAAGGAAACCATCTACAAAATCACCATCAAGCACCAGCACTAAGATGTCAAATCTCAAATGGTAAAGAATCACTACCACCTGTCCATGCAAAACCACAAAGGCCTACCCCACCATGCTGAGGAGATAATCACAAACCCCAATCGGATAACCAATACAAAACAAGGATAGAACCCTAAGCAAAAGGATCCTGAAAGCACTCTAACTCAAGATAAGCATAACAAGGATAAAGGTACAACTCACTAAACTAGAGGCATCCGACACATGTAGAATAACCAGACTATGCATAGGAAGGTGTCATCATGTACGTCTAACCCTTGAGTTTTATTCTAGTAATCTCTCTGGATCCCAGCACTCAAGTGACCTTACATGATATCAATGACCTCTCATACTAATGAAGTCATCAAATATGCCAACTCATCCCTTAAAAGGGGGCTAGTCATCTTCTCAACCCATCTTAGTCTGTACTAGCACTAACACCTGGGTGAGGACTCATATCTTATTAGGTTCATTTATTTCCCCTTAATTATATTAAGTTATCACTTGATTACTGAAACTTTACAATAAGTGATCCTAGCTGCCACTTGTGGGCCCTGGTGCTTATTGCAAGCCACCTCCTATTACATGTCCAAGTAAACTACCCTAGGCTCATAGATCTTTCTTAGATCTAACAGGTATACCACTAGGTAATCCCAAATCTAGATTCACACAAAAGAAACCAGAAATGATTACAAAGATACCATAACATAATACATAACATCATGATCCCATAAGGTCAAGTCAGGGATGATAATTAGAAAAGTACATACACATCAAATCATAGCTGAAAAGAAACATCTGACACATACCCCAGCCTCTGTATCCTTCTAAGTCTCCTAGTACCCGACAACCCATAATGTGATAGAAGACACGAAGAATACAACACTCACGCCATTAAGAACTTGAAATAAATCCATACGCATTTGAATTCCATTTCAGTACATAATTGAATGTAAGCATGAAAATAATTAACTTACTAAGAGGAAAGGAACATAAATGCTATGACAATGTTATAAACAGGGAATATTCCCTAAAGATTCAAAGATTTAGCACCCCGCCCATAGTTTGCTTCTAGGTTTCTTTCTGTTTCAGTGTTTGACCAAATTCTTTTAGGTCACTTTTGAGGTGATCAATTATTATGTTAATAAATGATGATTATGGATTTATGTTCATTGAATGTGTATCAAGTTATTGCATAGTTTAGATGATGATATCATTTGATGATATGTTTATGTTTTATATTGATTTATGGTACTGATCCCATACTGGCATGTGTATGGTTGTCATGTGTTTGTATCTATTTGACATGTTTGTTTGGTAGAGGATGGAGGCGTAGTTACTCGCATAGTCAAGATTCACATGACTAACCGTACCCTATCATTGTTTGAAATATATTATTGTATGTACATGCTTCGTCTTGTGGTGACAGGTTTGTAGGTACAGGGCATCGTCTTCCCTGAATTGGCAGGAGTGATCATGCCCACAAAAATTCATCTCAATGGTAAAGAGGTGAGATAATACACAAACCTAAAACCCTAAACCTAAGCCTTATTGTCCTAGGATTGGACAAGTGTCAGTCCTACTACCCTACCCGAATTGATCTGGATGGTATGAATTTGTGGATTCCCTTCTCCTGAGTTTGTTTGATTTATTGTGTTGATTTTTTACTCTGCATGATTCAATTGATTTATGATTATGTGGGTGATTATTCATTTATTGATTATAGTTGAAATATGTTAATTTAGATTATTTTATGTGAATATCAATGTTAGGTGCATAGTTGAATTTAATGTTTAATTATGCTCCTAGGACTTAATTGAGGAAATAAAATTAAAGTTAATTATTTTAGTATTGGAAATTAATATTGATTATGTCCTAAGTTTATTATGATGAAATTTAATTAAAATCAAATAATTGATTATTTGGATTTAATTGTGTATTTTATTGAGAATTGGATTTTATTATGTTTGTGAGTATTATTAAATGATTAAATAATTAATTGCATGAATTCATGATGCATTAAGTATTTAATTTATTTAATAATATATTTTATTGTTAACATGTGCTTTATTGAGTTGTGCACAATTATATCTATTTTTAATTATTAATTAGTAATTTCTCACAACAAAAGTGGGAGAGTTGGATTAGGAGTTCTTTGTGTGAGTCATCTAGGGTTTTGCATGTTTAGTGGAGTTGAATCCCTAATAGGGGGATTTTGCATTCATTTGGAGTTAATTAGTTTGTTGGAGCAATTTTGGAGAGAGCTTTTGGAGTTTTTGTGTTTGCTTTGTGTTCTTGAGCTTTTGGAGATTGTGCATGAATTCTGGGTGAAGGTTGTTTGCACTTGGATTTGGGATTGTATGCACTATGATTCAGATCTGCAGGTGGAGTTTTTCTATTGTCAAATCTGAGGGTTTCAACATTCTACAGGCCTTCTTATTCAGTAGTTAGCATTGGACTTGAGGTAGGGATTTGTGAAGTTTTTCTGTGAATTCATCAGTAGTTCTTTCTGCAATTTCTCTATGTTTGTTTCAGTTTATAGATTAAGATCTGTTTTCTATTTATGCTTTAAATTTGAGAGTTAGAAAACTCATTAGAATGTTTTTTCATATATTTATATTAACTTGGCACAGTAGGGTTATGCTATCCAAATTTGGAGAAAAAATTCATCCTAGAACACATAGAAAAAAAAAATCAATCTCTATATAGTTAGTTCTATAGTTTGAATAAATTAATTAAGTGGGTTGTTGTCAAAGACCCAATTTGGGTGAAAATTCTTAATTCTGGAAAAAAAAAAAAATATTCTCTGTCAAAAATGACAGTCAAAATTAAATTACAACAGTAAATTCTTTTGCTTGTAAATGACAAAAAAATATATTCATTAGTTTGTGTTAATGTTTTTTTTCAAATAATCAAGGAGAAAATTCACAATAGGAGAAAAGACAAACTCCCTTGTGTGTGGGTTAAAAGGGGTAAAATTTCTATATCTGGAAACACATCTTAAGGCCTACACATTTCTATTTTCAGAAACAGTGCCGTTTTCTTTAAAAATTTTGCATAAGAAAATATTTCTTTTCCTATTAATGCTAAATATATTTATATATCTTTTTCTTTTTAAAAAAATATCTTGTCTTTGTATTGGTATAAAGGGAAGCTTGTTTTAAAAAAATTTATAAAGAAGAATTCTTTTTTTAAAAAATAATTAAAAATATATATATGTTTGGGGGCGGGGGCCACTAAACCCCCCAAACCCCCCCATAGCATGCCACGTGGGTACCTGGGACTGCCGGCGGTAGACCAAAGGACTGCCACACGGTATCCCTTTGGGAGCCGTGCGACAACCTTGGCTGCAGAGCACGACAAGGGGGTACTATGGGTACCGTGCGCGGGACCCACAGCCCCCACTCACTTTTGCTTTTATTGTTATTAAATTTATTTATTTTTTATATTTATTTTTATATGTTTGGTTTATAATATATGTAATTTATGTAATGTATTAAAATATTTTAATCTTGGATAAATTTGTATTTATTTATTTTTAGTTTTGTTATTTGACATTAATATTTTAGTTTAATTAAATCTTAATTATTAATTTAGTTAATTTTTAATTATTTTAATTTATACTAATTGTTAATTAACATTTGTTGTATAGTTTTTAATAAATTAAGATTTGTTCATTAATGTTCTAATCTTGATCATTAGTTTTAATAAATTTAATGATTGATTAATTAATTTTGATAAAGTAATATTTATATGTTAATTTATTAGATTATTTTTGGTTATTTATTAGATTCAGTTTTATTTTATTATATTTTAAGATGAAATGATAATCGTTTTAGCTAGAATTGAATTATCTATTGATATATTTAAATTTTATAATTGATTTGGTGTAATAGAGTCTACTGGTGCTATAGACACTCTTACATCACTAGAATATACAGTTATGCATAACAGAAGTATATTGTGTTAGGAAACATATTGGAAATAGCTGTGTATGTATTGAAATTGGGCTTTTTATTCTATCAGGTCCATAGGGAATCTTTAGGGAATATTCCTTGTTTATAACGTTGTCATAGCATTTATGTTCCTTTCCTCTTAGTAAGTTAATTATTTTCATGCTTAGATTCAATTATGTACCGAAATGGAATTCAAATGCTTATGGATTTATTTCAAGTTCTTAATGGCGTGAGTGTTGTATTCTTCGTGTCTTCTATCACATTATGGGTTGTCAGGTACTAGGAGACTTAGAAGGATACAAAGGCTGGGGTATGTGTCAGATGTTTCTTTTCAGCTATGATTTGATGTGTATGTACTTTTCTGATTATCATCCCTGACTTGACCTTATGGACTCATGATGTTATGTATTATGTTATGGTATCTTTATAATCATTTCTGGTTTCTTTTGTGTGAACCTAGATTTGGGATTACCTAGCGGTATACCTGTTAGATCTAGGAAAGATCTGTGAGTCTAGGGTAGTTTACCTGGACATGTAATAGGAGGTGGTTTGCAATAAGCACTGGGGCCCACAAGTGGCAGCCAGGATCACTTATTGTAAAGTTTTAGTAATCAAGTGATAACTTAATATAATTAAGGGGAAATAAATGAACCTAATAAGATATGAGTCCTCACCTAGGTGTTAGTGCTAGTACAGACTAAGATGGGTTGAGAAGATGACTAGCCCCCTTTTAAGGGATGAGTTGGCATAGTTGATGACTTCGTCAGTACGAGAGGTCATTGATACTATGTAAGGTCACTTGAGTGTTAGGATCTAGAGAGATTACTAGAACAAAACTCAAGGGTTAGACGTACATGATGACACCTTCCTATGCATAGTCTAGTTATTCTACATGTGTCGGATGCCTCTAGTTTAGTGAGTTGTACCTTTATCCTTGTTATGCTTATCTTGAGTTAGAGTGCTTTCAGGATCCTTCTTCTTAGGTTTATATCCTTGTTTTGTATTGGTTATCCAATTGGGGTTTGTGATTATCTCCTCAGCACAGTGGGGTAGGCCTTTGTGGTTCTACAAGGACGGGTGGTAGTGATTCTTTACCATTTGAGATTCGACGTCCTAGTGCTGGTGCTTGATGGTGATTTTGCAAATGGTTTTCTTTTGATGCTTCTTCATAGATGTTTCTTTCTTATCTTCATTGATTGTAATCCTGTATTAGAGTATCGCATGTGATACCTCATTTGGTCATTGTAATTTTAAAGTTAGATTTATTGCTACATACCCTATGAAATTTGCAATGGATGTCAGTTTATGTACATGTCATGGATGTCCATGAGGAATTGTATTTATCATTATCATGTAATTGCAATTTATTAGTTATGGAATCTTTTATTGATGTTAGTTCTAGTTGTGTTTTATTCTTACGTAATTCTACGTCATGGAACCCTTGAGTCTTGTAATCTATTTTGGATGTTGTATCAATGTGAGTAAATGGTAAATGCTTCCGCACTATTGTTTATCTTGTTTGTTAACTTTATAAAAAAAAATTGTCCACCAAACTTAGTAGCATGTTTTAGGTTCAATTCTCTTGGGTTCCCTAGCGGGGCGTTACATGATGTATGTGTTGTTGTGATTCTTAATAAGCTGAGTAAGAAAATAGAGGATAAAGTCCCTAAGGAGATTGATAAGTTACTCACCGAGTACAGTGAAATCATTTCTAATAATGTACCTAATGGTTTGCCACCGAAGAGAAGCATTGATCATTGTATGGATCTAATCCCTGGAGCTAGTTTCCCAAAAAAGGCACCTCATCGATTGACACCTACCAAGAATCAAGAATTGAACTGACAAATTCAAGAGTTACTGGAGAAAGGTTTGATTAGAGAAAGTTTTGAGTCCTTGTGTAGTACCTATTGTATTGGCACCAAAGAAGAATGGAAAATGGAGAATGTGTATTGATTCCAGAGAAATCAATAAGATAATAGTGAAGTATAGGTTTCCTATACTGAGAATGGATGACATCATGGATAGTTTGACTAGAGAAAAGTATTTCACAAAGATTGATTTTAAAAGTGGGTATCATCAAATCAGAATCAGAGAAGGTGATGAATGGAAGACTGCTTTCAAGACAAAAGAAGGTTTGTATGAGTGGTTGGTTATGCCTTTCGATCTAACTAATGCACCGAGTACTTTTATGAGGTTGATGAATGAAGTTTTGAATAAATTCTTGGGTAAATTTGTGAGTGTATATCTTGATGATATTCTAATATTCAGTAAGAGTAGAGAAGAACATTTGTTGCATGTTAGACAAGTTTTGCAGAGACTGAAAGAGGAAAAGTTTCTGATAAATCTGAAAAAGTGTTCATTCATGAAAAGAGAGATTGTGTATTTGGGATTTTTTATTTCAGCTGATGATTTGAAGATGGATCCTAGAAAGTTTGAGGCTATTTTGAATTGGCCTACACCTATGAATGCTAGTGAGGTAAGATCATTTCATGGTTTGGCAATTTTTTACTGAAATTTCATAAGGAATTTCAGTTCAATTTGTAATGCTATGACTGAGACTATGAGAGGAGACAAAAGAGAATTCAGGTGGACACATGGAGCTGACATAATTTTTTAGGCCCTAAAGTAGAAGGTTGTTGAATTACCTATTTTGGCATTACCATATTTTAGTAAAGTATTTCAAGTAGAATGTGATGCAAGTGGAAGTGGAATTGGAGTTGTGTTGAGTCAAGAAGGTAAACCTGTTGCTTTCTTTAGTGAAAAGTTGAATGATGCTAGAAGGAAATATTTTGTGTATGATCAAGAATTCTATGCTATTGTTCAAGCACTGAAGAAATGGAGACATTATTTGATACCGAATGAATTTGTGTTGTATACTGATCATAAGGCTTTACAATATTTGGGTAGTCAGAATAAGTTGAATCAGAGACATATGAAATGGGTTGAGTATTTGTAGAGTTATACATTTGTGATCAAGCATAAGAGTGGAGTTACTAATTGAGTTACTGATGCATTGAGTAGAAGAATATCTTTGATGACTGCGATGAAAATTGAAGTTCTTGGTTTTGATGAGATGAAAGGTTTGTATGAAAATGACCCTAATTTTTCTGAGTCATGGATAAAGTGTAGAGCACCTATTCAAGATCAACAAGATACTAAATGGGATGAATATTTTATTCAGGAAGGTATGTTGTTTAAAGGTATTCAGTTGTGCATACCGAGAGGAGAAATGAGATCTAATTTGATAAAGGAGAAACATAGTAGTGGTTTGGCTGGACATTTTGGCATTGATAAAACATGGAATTTGCTTAAGGAGAAGTAGTATTGGTCACAGTTGTACAAAGATGTTCAAAAATTTGCAAAAAATTGTGGTATTTGTCAAGTTGCAAAAGGAGTAAGTCAGAATATTGGATTGTATACACTGATTTTTTTTCTTGAGAAACCTTGGATTGACATCAGTATGGACTTTGTTCTTGGCTTACCGAAGATAGTAAGAGGTAATGACTCTATATTTGTTGTTGTGGATAGATTTTCTAAGATGGCACATTTTATACCATGTAGAAAGACATCAGATGTAGTACATGTAGCAGATCTTCTCTTTAAGAAAATTGTTAGATTGCATGGATTACCGAGGAGTATTATCTCTGACCGAGACAATAAATTTGTGGGATATTTTTGGAAAACACTTTGGAAAAAATTTGGCATGGAGTTGAAATCTAGTTCTACATTTCACCCACAAACCAATGGACAGACTAAAGTTGTGAACAAAATTTTGGGAAATTTGTTGAGATGTTTAGTTAGAGACACACCGAGTAATTGGGATTCTGTGTTGGCACAAGAAAAGTTTGCACGCAATAATTCAATGAATAGGAGTATTGGAAAGACACCATTTGAGATTGTGAATGGCACACAACTGAGAGGAATATCTAATTTGAAAGACAGAGCTGATAGATCAAGAAGACATAAAACTTTTGATGTTGGTGATGAAGTGATGGTTCATTTGAAGAAAGACCAATTTCCTATTGGAACATATGGGAAGCTGAAGATGAAGAAGTTTGGACCTTGCAAGATTTTAAGGAAATTTGACAATGGAAATGCATATGAGATTGAGTTACCTGATGACATGGACATATCACATATTTTAAACATTGTTGATTTGTATGAGTATCATGAACTTGATGAATAAGTGACAGTACCGATATAATATCCCAAGAAGTAGAATGATGAAGTTGAACAGATTTTGAAGGAAAGAGTTGGCAAGAGCACAAGAGGAAAACAATATATGGAATATCTAATAAAGTGGAAGAATAGACCGATGCAAGACAGTTCATGGATTTCATAGTCTTTGTTGGATGCAGCTCAAACCAGACCTACCAAATGATTTAGAGAATCATTTCAAAATAACCCCAAGTGTCTGATGCAGGAGCATCTCGGGTCCTTGGCAATCTTGTATCACCAAAAATAATTTGAAGTTTGTAGGTGTTGCTCGGTTCCTTCTTTGACTAAGTTGGTCGGTAGTTGGTCAGTTTCCTTTGGTTACCGAGTGTGGTTGGTTCTCTCCTGGGTGGTCGGTTATTTCACTAGCACTCGGCATTTTTTGTTTGCTACTCATCTATCATGCTTACCGACGGGTCTAGTTTTATTTCCTATTGTGGCTGACTTGTGCATTTATATTGGATTGTGGAATTAATGTTTGTATCCATCATTAGGAAGCATGTGGTCCTAGATTTGACCATTACTTCTATTAATTATGGATCTAAAGGCTGACTTAGTTCGGTAGCTTCTTGTATAAATGTAGTTGTTTGGTTGGAGTTTTAAAAAGGCAGTTTTTGGATAGAATAAAGCAGACATTAGATTGGAGATTTGGAAAAAATCATTTCATGTTTGAGGACTTTTGTAATTCATTGTAATATCTGGCCCTAACTGGGAAGGCCTTATAGCTCAGCATGTATGATTTTGATTAATGATAATATATGAAAGATTTGACATTCTCTCTCTCATTGTTGTTGTTTTTTGCTTCTGTGTGTGTTGAGTAGGCTTGGATCATCAAGGTGCTCCATCCCTTGGCCCCTCTTGCTCCCTACCTTGCGTCATGTATTCTTAGGGGTTGTAAATGGTCGTAAAGGGTCATAAGGGGTCTCAGGACACAACAAATGAGAAACATAATTGTAGGCATCATCGTCACATTTTTTTGGAGACAACATAATTGAGTGGTATACCTAGATGATGAAGAGAAACTTCTGCTCCTCTAGTTCCAAGTTGACACTATAGGATCCCAAGACCATAGATAAGGAATAAATTTAGAGATCGGAGGAGGGCCATAACAAAAAAAATAATACAAGACAAACCTCAAGTTAAATGAGGCAACTGCAAACATTTTAATAGAATTTTATTATTAAATAATGAAATTTGCATATACTAGTGTTCTAAGGCCCCTCATTACAAGATTTATTATTGTAAGCCCCCTCTGACTTACGCATCTAGAAAATGAAACTACAACCTATTGGGATTGAGACAAACCTTATAGAACAACAACAGCTAGGAAGGATCACTTGCCAACATCTGTTGAATACATCTATTGGAGGACCTTGTATTTGTGAGGAAACTCAAGTGTGGAAATAGCTTCCTACACTAATCTCTTAAGGAAAGTATTGTGAAAATTCTTTTAAATCCTTACAATTTCAAATTCGTTAACTACTTTAACAATGATATTGCAGCCATATACCATGCATACAAAAAATAGAGAATGACGCAAAGATTTACCCTAGGGAAACCTTTTGGTAAAAACCCCAACACTCCAAAACCTGCACAATGTATTTATCAAAACTACTACAGTTTACAATACACTTGCAATGCAAGTTCTTTCAGAGGATTTCCAACTCTTGAAGACAAATCATGGCAGCATAAAAAATGCTCCAACAATACACTAACTTCACCTTTCTTTGCAACCCTAACAAATGCTTATATCATGTTCTTCCCTTTTTAGGGCAACATCCAAAGATAGCTGTATTAGGGCTTTACCATTCTCTAAGAAAATAGGAACCCCACGATTGGGGAAGAGTGTACAGTACTCAACTTTATCAGTTGCCACATGTCTTCACCCATAATTGAAACTTCCAGACATAGCTCTTACATGTCATAGGAATATGTCATAACCATTTCAGCCATGGTCTCCTTACACAATTCAAGATGTTGACATATCAAGTGGAGTGACACATCAACATGCCAACTAGACATTGTTAGAAAGTAAAGTCCACCAAGATAACTGAGAGGGGGGGTGAATCAGTTATCAAATAATTATAACTTTTAACATCTTCAACAACATTTAACCATGTAAGAAATGCAATTACTAACCATACAAAGATATTCATAGACAATGACACAATAACACAAGATATGTTGACTAGGGAACCTCTTGATCAAAGAGTAAACCCCAGTGGGAATGATGCCCACAAAAGATGCACTAATATGAATATTCCTTGTGAGAGGATAGACTCTATTAGGAGTCTTATGAAATACATTTAGTACATATAAATCCCTGTTAGGAGATTTTGAATCCCTGTTAAAAGATTCTAACCCTATTAAGAGTTATGGAAGAAAGAAGGACCCACTGCCCAAATAGCTTCAGGGTAAGATTACTGAACACGCTGTCCAAATAACCTTGATATTATTCAGTAGAATAATATGAAATATTTTACCTCCTTACTGTGCCAAACCACACTCACTGCTACACTAGATCTCAATTCTAGATCTATGTACTTCGCATGTCTTCCTTCACAATTTCGCTTTCACAACCTCTTAGGCTCTTTTCTTCACTTCATGCTTACATTCACATGCAACCAAAACCATGCTCACACTACTTTCATATTTCAACTATATACAATAAGGAAAAACATTCCTTCCTTTATACCACACTCAAATAATTACAAATGAGCGGGCACATAATTACAAAATAAAAGTTTCCATAGGCTACATCAAAATTACACAAAACTGTCAGCTTCCAAATGCAATAACTCTTCACTCGTGTGACCTCGAAGTTTGTGCTATGAACCATGTCACCATCAATGTGTCTCAAACTTCACTTTAACTACACAAAACTATATTCCATCCCGATTAGGAGATATCATCCGATTTCCACAAACCGCTACTCAGGAACACTGCCTGAATACTGCTTTTACCAAAATACTCATAACTTTCATGAATCAATGAATTATTGTCTGTACTCTTAAACATAGACAAATAACATAACCTCAACATCTCATAGCTCCATCTACAATATCCCACGTGCGCTAATCAAAACACTGTCTACTTCTCTGCTAGTCTCCAGAAGATCACTGTGTTGACATCAATGACAATCATAGTCATGAATGCAACAACAACTACTACAGAATGACTACCAACATCTAGCATTCATTCCTAACAATCTCCCCCATTGGCATTCATGGCAACATAGATGAAAAACATCCAATGTTCCAAAAATCCAATACTATTGCACTGTTGCATTGATACTTTGAAAGTTCTTCAAATCTTCTTCATTAATCAAATCTTGCTTCGTTGTCCTATTAAGTTCTCTCCAAAAGATGTTCTATATTGTTTTTCATGTATACTTCTCCCCCATTGACATCAATGATAGAAATTTCATCACTATGTCAACAACAACTCAATGTCCAAAGTCACTATTTTAGAAAATACATTCACAAGAGTCCTCATGACTCAGCTCAGATACACATACTCCCCCATAGAGGAAGTACCAACATCCAATCCAGAAAAAGATAGGGCTCATATACAATTGGATGGATGCAATCAACTACATCATTACTCAAAATTAGGCTGGGGCATAACCCCAAGCATACCTCTCAGATACTCAAATGTATCATTAGGCAAAGGCTTTGTAAATATGTCTGCTATATGTTCCTTTGTGCTTATGTACTCCAGTCTGACTTCTTTCTCAGAAATTTTCTCTCTTACAACATGATACTTGATCTCTATATGCTTAGTTTTAGAATGCAATATAGGATTCTTAGACATACTGACTATGCTGGTGTTGTCACAATGTATGACAACAGGTTCAACAAATTTAATTCCAATATCCTTCAGCATCTGCTTCATCCAAATTATCTGGTTACAATTGTTTCTACTACATATTCTTCTTCTGTTGTACTCTATGAAATACAATTATGCTTCTTGCTCAACTAAGAAACCAATCTTCCTCCAAGAAAAAAGGCTCCACCACTGGTGCTTTTCTTATCATCAACACTACCTCCCCAATCAGCATCTATATATGCACATAGGGTGAAATCATCAAATTTTTCATACCACAATCCATAGTCCATTGTGCCTCTTAAATATCTCAATATCCTCTTTACTAATGCATAATGTGACTGTCTAAGTTCAACTTGAAATCCTGCTACCATGCCAACTGAATGTTGTATATCCGGTCTAGTGTGTGTTAAGTACTGCAATCCTCCAATCAAGGATCTATATTTCTTTTGCTCAACTGCTGGTGTCTCAACTTTTCTTGATAGTTTGTGTCCTGTAACCATAGGTGTTCCAACTAGTTTACAGTTCTCCATTCCAAATATTTTCATCAAACCATTAAAGTACTTTGTCTGGCTAACAAAGAGACCATCATTGTTCTATTTTATCTATAATCCCAAAAAGTATTTCATCTCACCAATCATGCTCATTTCAAATTTTGTCTTCATTTCATCAGAAAATTTGTCACTAGATTCATCTTCTCCTCCAAAGATAATGTCATCAACAAAAATGACTATAACTAACAATCCATTTTCAATTTATTTTGTGTACAAATTACTATCTATTATTCCTTTAATAAATCTCAATTTCAACAAATATTTATCCAATCTATCATACCAAGTTCTAGGTGCTTGCTTTAGTCCATATAATGCTTTCTTTAGTTTACATACCATATCTCCTTCTTGAGTCAAAGGAAAATCTTCAAGCTTCTCAATGTAGACTTCTTCCAATTCACCATTCAAAAATGCAGACTTCACATCCATCTGATACACTTTGAATTTCTTAAAATCTGCATAAGCCAAAAATATTCTTACTGCTTAAAGTCTTGCTACTGGTGCAAAAGTTTCTTCATAGTCAATTCCTTCTTGCTGCGAGTATCCCGTACATACTAATCTTTCTTTGTTTCTTACTACTTCTCCTTAGTCATTCATCTTGTTTCTGAATACCCATTTAGTTCCAATCACATTCTTGTCTTTAGGTCTAGGAACCAATTCCCATGTCTTGTTCTTTTCAATTTGATCTAGTTTTTCTTTCATAGCATTAATCCAATGTTCATCTTCACAAGCTTCATTAGTAGATTTAGGTTCAATTTGAGAAATCAAACATAAATGTACCTTATTTCTAGTCATAACTCCTCTGTCCAAACTTCTAATAACTTGTTCAATAGGATAATGTCTAGATAGATACCTATTCGGTGTCATAGTCACAGATCTTGCTTCAACTATAGATTCTTCTTTAAATTCTTCTCTAGTTTCTTCTGTAGTATGATTCTCATTCAACAATTCATTATTAGTCTCATAGAATAATTCAGTAGTTCCAATGTTAGGCTGAGGATTAGCTTCTTCATCAGATTCATAATCAAGCATTCTTTCCTGAATTTTAAACTTCTCATCAACTTTAACATTTGCACTCTCAATAATAGTTTTAGTTCTCTTATTGTAACATCTATATGCTTTGCTCTTCAAAGAATATCCAAGAAAAATACCTTCATCACTTCTAGGATCAAACTTTCCAATACCATCATCTCTCTTTATATAACATTTCCTTCCAAAAATTGTAAAATACTTAACTGAGGGTGCATGTCCAAACCATAATTCATAAGGTGTCTTATCTGTGTCTACTCTAATTTTTACATTGTTTATTGTATATATTGTTGTATTTGCCACTTCTCTCCAAAATGTCTTCACCAAGTTATTCTCAAATAACATAGCTCTTGCTACTTTAGTTATTGACCTATTTCTTCTTTCTATAATAGCATTTTGTCCAGGTGTTCTAGGGGCTGAAAACTATCTCTTAATACAATTCACTTCACAAAAGGTGTTAAACTCTCTAGAAGTAAATTCTACACCTCTATCAGATCTCAAACATTTAATCTTCATTCCAAATTCATTCTCAACTTTACTCTTAATGATCTTAAACTTATCAAATGCTTCAAATTTTTCTTTTAGAAATGCAATCCACATCATTCTTGTAAAATCATCAACAAGAATCATAAAATACCTTTCTCCATAGAATCCTCTAGTCCTAGTAGGACCGCTCAAGTCTGTATGAACAATCTCCAACTTCTTTGCCGATGTGAACTTCTTACTAGGAAATGAACTTCTCTTCTACTTAGCCATCACACATTCTTTGCAAATCATGTTAGTAGGCTTCATAATTTTAGGCAAATCCCTTAGTGCAAGTGTAGTACTCACTTTCACAATGTTATCAAAGTTTATATGATAGAACCTTCTATGCCATAACCAATTGTCATCAATTTTAGTAATCAAGCATTTCATCTTAATAGAATTCAACTAAAATACATTACCTTTGGTTCTAGATCCAGTTCCAATTAGATTTCCATCTTTATCCTTTATCACACAAGTTTTCTCAGTAAACCAAACTTGATATCCCTTATCCACTAATTGTCCAACACTCAAAAGATTATGTTTCAATCCATCAACAAAGTAAACATCATTAGTATTAGTCTTTCCATCAAGAGTAATAGATCCTATACCTTTAATCAAACAAGGTGCATTGTTACCAACTCTAACAATTCCTCCATCATAATTGTTAAAATTTATGAACTTTTTCATGTCACCAGTCATATGATGTGAACAACCACTGTCTATAATCCAATCAGCTTTCTTTTCAACTTGGGAAACTAATGCTTTTTCTTCTTTAACATCAGATTTAGAATTTTCTTCTTTAATTGCTACAAATCCCATTTCATCATTATTCTCAGTATCACTTTCACTCAAAGTTCTTTCTATACTAGCTTCAAGATCTCATTCATTAGCATAATAACATTCCTTAGATCTTCTAGGCTTAAAATTATTTATGTACGTCTTAACTCTCCTAGGACACTTAGATGCAAAATGACCATATTCTTGATAAGTCCAACATTTAAAAAATTTCTTACCGCATGGTTCTCTTTTCACAAGCAAGGCAATACCTTCTTCAATCTTAATATCTTCTTCATTTCTAGATCTATTGTTGCTGGCATAATCTCCACTCACACTGGTACTTCTTGACAAAGTAGGATGAATACTAAGAGAACTAAATGCTATCTCGATTCTAGGTAAGTCTCCTGATAACCTTAGGTTCATCTTTGTTGCTTCCAATCTACCAAGACGAGTCTCTCTTGTAAACTTTGTAGTACAAGGTATAACTTGTTCAATCATTTGTGTTGTCTGCCTAAATACAGGAGTCAATGTCCTCTAAATTTTCCATATCACTTCATTCTCTATCTTTGATCCTCCACAAGATTTAATCCCTGCAATAATTTTTGACATTCTACCAATATAGCTTCTAACAGATTCATCTTCCATCATTCTAATATCTTCAAATGCACATATCCAATTATGTAATCTAGTTCTTTTTGCATGTTCATCACCTTCAAAAGTAGAGTGTAAAGCTTTCCAAATTTCATTAGATTTCTTAAAACATTTTACCTGACTGTATTCATTCTCTGGAAGTGTTGTCAAGAGTGCTTCTCTTGCAAGTATGTTACACATGAATAGATCTACCTCATCTTTAGAACTTGTTTCAAGACTATCTTCTTCAATTATAGTTCTTTCATTCTTTATAATCAACCAATAGCCTAGTCCTAAACACAATAGATGTGTCTTCATATTTTCCTTCCAGCTATCAAAATTTACTCCATCAAACTTAGGGATTTCTTTCCTGAAATTCACCATGGATCTCCTTAAGCTGTTAAACTTTCCTTTCAAGAACCTGCCGCTCTGATACCAATTGTTAGAAAGTAAAGTCCACCAAGATAACTGAGAGGGAGGGGGGGGGGTGAATTAGTTATCAAATAATTATAAATTTTAACATCTTCAACAACATTTAACCATGTAAGAAATGCAATTACTAACCATACAAAGATATTCATACACAATGACACAATAACACAAGATATGTTGACTAGGGAACCTCTTGATCAAAGAGTAAACCCCGGTGGGAATGATGCCCACAAAAGATGCACTAATATGAATATTCCTTGAGAGGATGAACTCTTTTAGGAGTCTTATGAAATATATTCAGTACATATAAATCCTTGTTAGGATATTTTGAATCCCTGTTAAAAGATTCTAACCCTATTAAGAGTTATGGAAGACAGAAGGACCCACTGCCCAAACAGCTTCAGGGTAAGATCACTTAACACACTAGCAAAATAACCTTGATATTATTCATTAGAATAATATGAAATATTTTACCTCCTTACTATGCCAAACCACACTCACTGCTACATCAGATCTCAATTCCAGATCTTTGTACTTCGCATGTCTTCCTTCACAATTTTGCTTTCACAACCTCTTAAGCTCTTTTCTTCACTTCATGCTTACATTCGCATGCAACCAAAACCATGCTCACACTACTTTCATATTTCAACTACATACAATAAGGAAAAACATTTCTTCCTTTATACCACACTCAAATAATTACAAATGAGTGGGCACATAATTACAAAATAAAAGTTTCCATACGCTACATCAAAATTACACAAAACTATCAGCTTCCAAATGCAATAACTCTTCACTCATGCGACCTCAAAGTTTGCACTATGAACCATGTCACCATCAATGTGTCTCAAACTTCCCTTTAATTTCTCAAAACTAGATTCCATCCTAATTAGGAGATATCATCCGATTTCCACAAACCGCTACTCAAGAACACTGCCTAAATATTGGTTTTACCAAAATGCTCATAACTTTCATGAATCAATGAATTACTATCTGTGCTCTTAACCATAGATAACTAACATGTCAAATAATATAACCTCAACATTGCATAGCTCCATCTGCAATATCCCACGTACGCTAATCAAAACACTATCTACTTCTCTACTAGTCTCCAGAAGATCACTGTGTTGACATCAATGACAATCATAGTCATGAATGCAACAACAACTTCTACAGAATGACTACCAACATCGAGCATTCATTCCTAATAGACATGTACACTCACACTTAATTACATTATTTGTAAGAAATATATTTTACAAAACAAATAATAAGAATAGGAATTATCCAAGGTTGAGACACCTTATTCCTAACAGTATTCATGAGAAACAGATGTTGGCAAGGGATCATTCCTAGATGTCGTTATTCTATAAGGTTTTTCTCAATCCTAATAGATTGTAGTTTCATTTTCTAGATGCTTAAGTTAGAGGGAGCTTACAATAATAAATCATGTAATGAGGGGGCTTAGAACACTAGTATATGCAAATTTCATTATTTAATAATAAAATTCTATTAAAATGTTTTCAGTTGCCTCATTTAACTTGAGGTTCATCCTGTATTATTTTGGTCATTATGGTCCTCCTCCACTCTCTAAATTTATTCCTTATCTAGGGTCTTTGGATCTCGCAGTGTCAACTTGGAATCGATGGAGCAGAAGTTGCTCTCCATCGTCTAGGTATACAAATCAATTACATTGTCTCTAAAAAATTGTGACCATGATGCCTACAATTATGTTTGTCAGCTATTGTGAAATCTACATTTATGTTTCTCAGCTTTCATGTTTATGTGCATGTTTTTTATGTTCTTGGGAAGAGATCTTTCTAGCCTGGGCCTGGATCCTTCGGTAATTAGCTTCATAATAATGTAGATGAAAGATGATCAATTAGCTTCCCCCCCTCTTGATTCCAAAAGAACCCACCCATATTTTTCCTAGCCTCAGATCTCATCTTTGCAACCAATTTTTCATCTTCCTCCAGTAGTGTCTCTAGTGTTATTTTATTTCAGATTCTAGCAAGGAATGAACAAACTATAGAGGTCTTCCAAATACTAGCAGTTGGTGCAGGAGCACCAAGGTCAAAGACAAGAGTCATGAAGAGCACCAGGGTCACTGATGGATCCTTAGGTGTGTTTGAAATTATCAAATGGCCTTCAAAGGTCAAGGAACAAATGGAATAACTAAGAAAACACTATACGTTAAATCATGTGATTGATAGCAGATTGGGGCTCACCTGAGCCATAAACATGAAGAATTATTCTAAAAAAATATGTAAACCATATATATGCACACTTGAGGCAAAGAGAAGTTACATCATATCCATATTAAAATATTAGTTACAATATGAAAATACTAAACTAACTAATTCCTAAGTTCATCTCTGCATATGGTTGCAACAAAGATATGCAATTACAATACAAAGGAGGCATCGTAAAAATATAATTTCAGAATTTGCCCTAGCCTAACATGTTTTGCACTCAAATCCTTCATCGTAAATAAGTGGAGATGGAAAAATAGATACAGATGAGTTGTCATCGACCCAACTAAAGTATCTGCAACCATTATTTCCCTATGATGCCCAATCTACATTAGTTCTTATAAAATAATGAATAGTATTTGTTAGGAATGGGAACACTAAGAGGGGGGGGGGGTGAATCAGTGTTCACTATAATTGAACTTTTTACTTTAATCTTTATGCTGAACTTAAATGCTTAAGTACTGATTTAAACATTCACATAAACATGAAACATGAAATCAACACATGACACCAATATGGTTATGGGGAAACCCAAATAGGTAAAAACTCCGGTGGGACTTGATACCTACTAATAATCTGCACTAGTGTTTTGTGATCCTTGTTAGAAGATCCTTTACCCTGTTAGGAGTAGCTTTACAATGCTTTAAGTAAAATAGACCTTGTTAAGGTTCAGACCTTGTTAGGAGTATTTTACAATGATCCCTGTTAGGGGAGTGGACTCACTATCCTAGAGCTCACTGCTCAAATGATGAAGGCTACAACCTTCTGAATTTAGATACACACTATATCTACTGGTGAACTATTACTTGACACTGGTTTTTTGATCAGTTCCTTTGGTGTGCTAATGCTTTGACCTCTATCAAAGCTCTAATACATCTTATGTTGTGTTTTCATACCTCTTCTTTTCTTATCACAACTCTATTACAACTTACATGCCAAATACAATGGGTGCACCTTATATTTATGCGCTCATACAAAATACATAAATAGGTCGGCCCTATAACTAATTACAAACAACGCTTCCAAATGAATTTTCTTAAGCATACTTAAAATTACACATATAAACATGTCAGCAACCTAAATACAATAGGTGCATGACCTTTACAATATTATATTACAATCGCAAATCAAAATGCTAATTGTCAGATCCATGCTCTGTTCTTTGCTGGCTCACACTGGCTGTGCAACTTCAACTGACTGTAACTTTCACATCTTTTCATATCTACTTATGCGCTCATAGACTAAGCATAAGTATACTCTAACAAACTTAACTTCCAAGGCACATACCATAATTCATTTGTACACATGTGTACTGATGCTCTGAGCTTCTGGAACTTTGTATATAGTCCAGTCTTCAATACTTAACTGAATTCTGATCTTGACACTAAGTGTGTTACTCCAAACTGCTATATGACTTTGTTGCCATAATGACAACACTATATCTATTCATATACTTTAGTATAGAAAACTTTCCAACAATCTCCCTCTTTTTCATTGATGGCAACAAAGGAATATGGCCAATTTGCTAACTATTCCTTTACACAAAAACTTTTGTCTTCTATACATTTTTATACATAATCTTATATCTCCCTATACACATATATACTCCATATTCTATACACAACTCCCCCTTTGACATTAATGACAAAGGTGCATCAAAAAACTATATATACACATACTCAATAAGGGAAAACATTTGGATATGCAATCTTGAGGTTCTGGATCTCCTTCTTCCAAAAGGTTATCAGAGAGTTAACTATCTGGAGATGGGCACATAATGCATATTGAAGCTTCTCCATCTTCTCCAAGTCACTAATGGGACCATGATCATAAGTTACCATGGTGGCATCAATCTCCTTTAAATTCTAATTGAGGATGTCTAAAGAGGGTGCAAGACCATTCATCAACTGAGTCTGTCTGGACCTTATCCTTGTTATCTCTTTTTCTTCCTTCTCAATCTTGTCTTTCTATCCTTGGTAGACATTGTTACACATGTTCACATCAGTGGATGTGTTTGACACTAAATTCTTTACCTGCTCAATCATAGCTTCTGCATCTTTTATCTTCTTGAAGTGAGCATCAGTGAGCTTCTCTTGATCCATGCATGCTGCAATGATCCTTCTTCCTTCATTAGAAAACTCTTTCAATGAAGCTTGACCAAACTTAAGAGAATTCAAGTCTAGTGCAAAGTTTCTCATCAACTCATTTAGTCTCTTCTTTAAGTACTTCTCTTCTACTACTATGGACGCAGATTCTTCTAGGCTGGAAAAATTTCTTTTGAATTGTGAGAGGACTGAACTCACATCATCAACTGAATGTACTTTTAGCACTTTCTTATCCTTTGGCAACAAACTGTTCAAAATATTTACTGATTCTATCAAGAGAGGATTCCTCATAACTTGTTTTTCTTTTGCCTTCTCCATAGCCAAGACGCTAAACTTAATCAGGTCTTCTTCCTTCCAAGAGTCCAAATTGCTTGTGCCAGGTGTCAAACTTGACAACAATGTTGAGGAAGGAGTGATGGGAGTGCTATCCATCACTTCTGGTTTTACCTTTGCAAGATCAACAAAAGTATCTTCTTCTTTCTTTTCTAACTCTTCTTCTTCTTTCTTATCAGATACATCTTCTATGAGTACTTCTTGCTGAGTGGGAGGTGTATTTCTACATAAGATTTTTGCTTCTTTAGTACTGACAAATTCTTCCTCAAACTTGTCCAAATCCTTATCAATAGCCACCATGGCTATCTCCACATTATCTATGAAAATAGTGCTACCTTCATGTGATTCTGAGATGGGCACAAAATTTAATGCCTCTGTTTGAGTTTCTTCTATGGGCGCTGAGTCTTGAGGACCTGTCACTGGTACATTTAAGGTCTATGCTTCTTTGTCTTTTTTACTAGGTGCATGAGTGATGGGTGCAGTAGGCGGTTTTATGTGTTGTTCTAATAACACCTTTTCAATTGCCTTCTCTGTTTCCTTCATTATCAACTCATAGTCTTTTTTCATAATGTGTAGAGTTCTCATCTTTGTCCTTAAGTGTGGCTTCAGTAGATTTAGTAACAATGACCTTTCTTCAATAGAACATACTAGAAGAGTGGAATCAAGAATTTGTTCCCTTATTCTCAGATCTTCTTCAATGGCTTGTCTTTTTAAGGTGTCCATTATTTCCCACACCTTATCTGGAATTTATGTTTTCAATTCAAGAACTATCTTCTTGAACTTTATCATATGTTTGACAATCATCTCATGTATCTCTAATTTGTCAATCTCACTATAAGATTCATAGAACTTCCCTACTTGATCAATTCTGCCCTCATCAATAATTCTAGTGCTCAATACTTTAAGGCTAGGTCTGAATCCTGCCTTAGGAGGTGCTTGAATGTTTTTCTTGCTCATTAATGCTTGTGAGGATGGATGACTAGTGCTAGCTTCTTTCTTCCTCTTGACTATAGGCTTATACTCCAAAGGAGTGTTAAGATCAATAATATCTATGGGCACAGAAGGAGTATTATCTTCTTTACCCTTCTGACTGTCATCTGATTCAGTTTTCATCTTCTTCAAGTTAGGATCTTCTTGTTCTTCCTCTACTACTGTGCTTTTCAATTCTAGGGAAATCTTTTCATCCCTTGCTTTATCAAGGTCTTCTTGAGACACACCATGTATTCTCAAGATCTTAGAGGTGACCTTTGCAACCTTTCTTTTAGTTGTAGCACTGTTAAGTTTTGCATCAACTTCTCTTGTCTTTTCCTCATAGGTTCCCCACCTAGGTTCATTAGGATCTTTGGGGGCTTACAGAAGTACCTATGCATAAGCTTCAAGAACTTGTTCCTCTACTTCATACCCAAGTGGATGAATCCACTTAGTTCTAGGCTCAACAGCTTCCATACATGTAGTATCAGTCTCCACCATAAAGCATATTGTATCCTATTTCAACATGGTATCCATTTGCACCCTTAACCTATCTAGTCCAACATGTTCTTTCTTAAAGTAGATGTAAGCCCTTATTTCTTCCACATGCATGACACCCATAGGCATGTGGGAAAAAGATCCCTCTAAATAATCTAGGGTGGACTTAATTGGGTGCCTCTTGAAAACATATATTTTCTTCTTAGTGACATCATAAACAATAGGAGTGGCCATGACTTACTTGTTAATCACTTACCAATTGAACTTAGAGATAATCTAATGGCTTTTGAATTAGTGCA
The DNA here is from genome assembly GCA_027943335.1 of Chamaecyparis obtusa. Taxonomy (NCBI): domain Eukaryota; kingdom Viridiplantae; phylum Streptophyta; class Pinopsida; order Cupressales; family Cupressaceae; genus Chamaecyparis; species Chamaecyparis obtusa. The sequence goes on along the minus strand of BSBK01006485.1, from coordinate 169,914 downwards.
ATGAGCTAGGGTTTCTACAACCGATCAAATGCACTAATAACTGTAGAAAATCTCTGATAGATCAATCACCAAGACTTCACAACAACTTCCAAGGGTCCTTCTACTCTCTAATGCTCAAAATTTGAATGAAATGAGAAATCAAATAACTTATGTGTACTTTAAAAGTGAAAAATCCACCATTAATGCATGTTGTGTAAACCAAGCTGTCACTTAAAAATTTCAAACTTGAGCTCTGCTAACAATCAGCATGTGTGCTCTTGCATGAAGGTTCCTATACACTCCAAAAGCTTAAGTCCAAAGGTACATACTCTGAGGATGAGTATACCAGCCACCCAAGGGTCTAGAGCTAAATTAGCTCCCCCAATGACCCTGAGGGCCATTCATGCAGATGTAGAGGGTGTGTCCACTAGGGATGCATCCAATACATTCTCATCAGTTGTGTTCTTCTTTTTCTCTGACCAAATCATGATCGCATCATCTGAGGCTTTCACAAACTTGACTTCTGCTTCAGGATCCAAAACTAGTTCTTTAGCCTTTTTAGGGCTTTCATGACCATGCGTCCTTGATCTACAAAACCTTGAGATGTGTCCAGCCTTGTTCCAAGACTGAAAAATGACTAGAGGTCTTATATTCCTCAGCACATTGACATGAGTCACCATTCTGCATTGCTTTGCTATGTGACCGATATAGTTAGATATCTCGCATGTAACATTTTGAGAACTTCTTACATTTGTCTAATTCTAATTTCTTTGATCTTGCTAAATTCTATTCTTTTTACTAGTCTTTCAATTCATAGGTCTATGACCAAAATTGTTGCATGAATAATAGTAACCATTAAAAGGTTTTACCTCTATATAGTTCCTCGCAATGTTTCCATCCTTGTTACAAGAAAAATAGGTATGTTCAACTTGCTTGCACTCATTCTTGGATGGTCCACCATTATCTATGGTTTGATCTTCAATCTTCTCAGTATTTGTAGAGTTCTTTTGTGAATCCTTTCTTGCTCGCATATTGTCCATCTGATTTTGTGCTTCATTGTAACCAATACAACTAGTGTCTCTTGTGATTCTTCTTGCATACAACTGTGATTCTACCAACTCAACACTGGTGTGTAAGTTGTCAATATGATCCTTTTCCTTTTTCAATTCAGACTCCAAGCTTTCTTTGTTATTCCTTAGCTCTAAGATTTCCATGTTCGCTTGCCTTAGTTCTTCATTCAGCTGAAGGTTTTCTTTGATTTGTTCATCATAGACTTCCTAATTATTAGTCAGCTTATCATCAACCTCTTCAGGTTTTTCTCTTAAGGATTTTTTTTCTTCACTGAGCTTCTTGACCATTATCCCTAGATCACTAGTAGAGCATTCTTTCAAATCTTTCCTTAACTTTTTGATGACTAACTGAGCATCACTGAGTTTATCCTTTAGTTCTTTAGATTCTCTTTCTGACTTGTCCAGATCTTCAAGAGAAGCTTCAAGATTTTTCTTCAGATGTTTCATTTCTATTTTGTCCATGATCTCCTCAAGTGGTTAAACTTATATGTTGAGGACCAGAGCTCTGATACCAATCGTTAGGAATGGGAACACTGAGAGGGGGGGTGAATTAGTGTTCACTATAATTTAACTTTTTACTTTAATCTTTATGCTGAACTTAAATGCTTAAGTACTGATTTCAAAATTCACATAAACATGAAACATGAAATCAACACATGACACCAATATGGTTATGGGGAAACCCAAATAGGTAAAAACCCCGATGGGACTTGATACCCACTAATAATATGCACTAGTGTTTTGTAATCCTTGTTAGAAGATCCTTTACCATGTTAGGAGTAGCTTTACAATGCTTTAAGTACAATAGACCTTGTTAAGGGTCAGACCCTGTTAGGAGTATTTTACAATGATCCCTATTAGGGGAGTGGACTCACTGTCCTAGAGCTCACTACTCAAATGATGAAGGCTACAACCTTTTGAATTCAAATACACACTATATCTGTTGGTGAACTATTACTTGACACTACTTGTCTGATCAGTTCCTTTGGTGCGTTGATGCTTTGACCTCTAGCAAAGCCCTAATACATCTTATGTTGTCTTTGCATACCTCTACTCTTCTTATCACAACTCTATTACAACTTCCATGCCAAATACAATGGGTGCACCTTATATTTATGTGCTCATACAAAACACATAAATAGGTCAGCCCTATAACTAATTACAAACAACACTTCCAAATGAATTGGCTTAAGCATGCTTAAAATAACACATATAAACATGTTGGCAACCTAAATACAATAGGCACATGACCTTTACAATATTATATTACAATCATAAATCAAAATGCTAACTATCAGCTCCATGCTCTATTCTCTATTGGCACACACTATTTGTGCAACTTCAAATGACTGTAACTTTCACATCTTTGCATATCTACTTATGCGCTCATAGACTAAGCATAAGTATACTCTAAAAAAATTAACTTCCAGGGCACATACCATAATTCATCTGTACACACATGCTCTGATGCTCTGAGCTGCTGGAACTCTATATATTGTCTAGTCTTCAATACTTAACTAAATTCTGATCTTTACACTAAGTGCGCTAACTCCAAACTACTATATGGCTTTGTTTCCATAATGACAACACTATATCTAGTCATATACTCCAGTATAGACAACTTGCCAACATTAGAAACATTAAATATATACACATTAGCAACCTTTTTTCTATTTGGGTAGCACCAAAATTGTCATCCAGGGTTGCTTTGTGTCCATGAAGTCTTCAACACGCACTTCCCACCACCACATTGATAGTTTGGCACATTGACAAGAGCCATCGAGCCTATATCAATAATGCACTGCACCATCGTTACTACTTTTAAAACATAAATATTATAACATATAATCATATGATTATAATAATCATACATTCACCACTATTGTTATATTGTAGATTCAAGTACTTAAAAAAAATTTGCAATCAATGGTTTGAACAAAGATGTCAATCTAGCACAGCAAGGACAATTTAACTATACCTGAGCTAGAATTAGTCAACTTCAATACTTTCAATAATTTCAAAATTGAATATGAAATAGGGATATAAATAAGAACCATCCACACAAGTTATAGAGACTAAAACCTTTCCATTGATCCATATGGGTATAACACAAAATAGATTTACATAGACCAATTAACTCAAAACACAAACCCTTTTTTGAATAATTTAATTTTAACTTTGGTTGTGTTCAAGGAACTATGTTGACTTTATTTTGTAGTTGTTTAACATGAGAGTTTGTAGATTAATAGGAGTTCACATTTTTATGGGAACGTATCATTCAATTGAGCATTAATGCCCATCTATATCTAGTGAGATGAACATAACTCATGTACCTCATGCTAGTGTGCTTGTATTAGACTAGACATTATCCAACCATTTGTGAGGGTTGTCACTATTATTAATTGGTGTAAAAGGAGGACCGCCTGTTTATTATAGAACTTTATATAAATGCTCACTATTTGGATAATGTCTAGTCTAATGAAAAATAGTGTATACTGTAAGGAAACTCAGGTGCGAAAATAGCTTCCTACGCTAATCTCTATAGGAGAGTATTGTGCAAATTCTTATAAATCCTTACAATTTCAGATTTGTTAACTACTTTAACAAAGATATTGCAACCACATACCATACATACAGAAAAATAGAGAATGACACAATGATATACCCTAGGAAAAACCTTTCGATAAAAAACCCCAGCACTCCAAAACCTGCACAATGTATTATCTTCAACAAAAAGATTACAATACACTTGCAATGCAAGTTCTTTCAAGAAATGAGAGACAAAGCCAACAAGACTTAAATTCTGTTATATCTCTCCCATAGGAGCAGCATCATATATATAGACTCCTTTGCACCCAAAAATAGGCACAACCACCAAGACCCATGCACAAAGCCACATGTACACAGTTGTTACATGCAATCCCAAGAATAGGCATCCATCCATAGAATAGACTATGATAGCTTGTCATAGAATCTACCAAAAATAATGGTCACAAGAGAAGTGTAAGAGAATCTGTCATACCAACCTATTTTTGGCATATTCTCTTACACACACCAACCACTTCTTCTTGGGCGCCCAAATAGGCCCAAGTCATAAGATGCTCTTACACCTATCATAGCACATTCCTTAAATAGTTCTTACGCATCATAGGAATCCATCATGACCATTTCAGTCATGATCTCCTTACGCACAAGATGCTGACACATCAAGTGGAGTGACACATCAACATGCCAACTAGACATGTACACTCACACTTAATTACATTATTTGCAAAAAATACATTTACAAAACAAATAATAAGAATAGGAATTATCCAAGGTTGAGACACCTTATTCCTAACATATACAAAGTATCCAAGAACACTAGCATGAGGTACATGAGTTATGTGCATCTCACTAGTTATAGATGGGCAACTATGGCACACTAGTATTTGTGAACTCCTATTAATCTACAAACTCTCATGTTAAATAACTACAAAATAAAGTCAACATAGTTCTATTAACACAACCAAAGTTAAAATTAAATTATCTAAAACAAATGGTGCCTTAGAGGGATAGAGGAACACTTTGCTAAAGAAGTTTGACTATTTTTTGTGAAAATGCCTCCAAGGAATGCAGGTACTACCAGGGAGATCCAAGAGTTGAAGGAGAAGAACACAAGGTTGCAAGAATCTTAGAATGCACTTTTGGCCAAGCTTGAAGCACTGGAATCCAATCAAAGAAGAGTAACAAATCAAGGTGTTGATAGTGAAGAAGAGGAAGAAACCCATAAGGAAGGGGAAGGAGAGAAAGAAGAGAAACAAATAGATCCTAAAGAGTAGAGGACAATTAGGATATTCAAGGTTATGAAGAATGAGCACCATAAGGTGAGGGGAGATATCCCTATGTATGATGGAAGTCTGAAAGAAGAAGAACTTTTGGACTAGATTGCATCAATGGATGCATACTTTGAAGGTGAAGAGGTACCGGAAGATCAAAGGGTCAGATTGGCAGGGATTTAAGTTGAATCCACTAACTTGTAGGGATAAGAACAAGATAATAATGTGTTTTGGGGATAATCTTCCCATAAATGAGAAAGGAAACATTAAAAATGATATAGGTGGTTGCAAGGAACAAGCACACAAACATGGATTGAATAGGACAATGCTGCACAGTCCTAGAAATGCAGACTTTTAGGATTTGAACTATGTTCAAATAGGTACAGTCAAGTGTCCTATTGAGGGTCAGCCAGTAAACAACCATGTTCATATGTGGATAGACAATGGGAAGAAAGAACCAACTGTCAAGGCACCATATTCCTAAAGTACAAGTTTAGACTCAAACATCTAATGCCAAGACTGATTCTTGGGACAAGAATCCTTTCAAAGGTGGTCAACAGGGTGTAGGGGCACCTAGAGCATCCAAACACTACCAGGAGTCCATAATGACAACCATGCACCTAATGACATCTAAAGACATCAATTGGAATGTATTGGCACCTATAATGGCCTATAAGGTCATTCCATGCAATGCAAATGGCAAATATGTAATAAGTCTTAAAAGGCCTAATAGGCCTTGGGACCAAAATAAGAGCCTAGGATGGTATTTGGTGTTACAAGTTTATAATAGTTTAGATTTGATTTTAATAATGCTTAATAATTTCATTTGGATCATACTTAAAAGTCTTAAGGCTTCATTATCTTTAAAAGTTTCAAAAACTCCAAATTTGTAATGTTGCAAATTCAAAAATTTGAAATGCAACGGTTATTAGAAAATGGAGGGAATTGGATTTTGTTATACATTAGTGCAAACTAATCCATCCAACTGATTGGGATTGGTTGGGGTAGTTTCTAGGAGTCCATAAAATATGCCAAAGTTTCATTGTACGGCAGAAGAGGCCTAGTGTACGGTCTGTACTAAGTTTTTGATAAATAAACTTCTTTCAAACGCAGTTTCCTTGAGTTCTTAGAGTGATTTTGGATTCAGTTTGTCATTTTCTTACATTTCAATGCATTTTTAATAATTAGATATTGATTATAGACCACATCTATGCATTTATGAGGTCTTTATTTATATTTTTACTCAATTAATTCTGATTGGCAGAGTAGTTTCAGCCATTCCTTTGACAATTTTGTGAGTTTCCAATTGAATATGGTCATTCCATGACCTTTGACCACTGTAACACATGGAATGACTAAGTATTAACTTGTACTATAGTTCCCTAATCCATTAATGTAATGAGAAGGAAGAATGTTTGTGTGATCACCATAATTTATAGAGGAAACTTAATGAATTTTCTTGGTATGTTACAGCAGTAGCCATTTGATCTGAAGGAGGAACATAGATTATGATTTGGATCATCTTATAATGATCATCTAATGGTGAAACAACTACCTATTAGACCTAGAAGTGATCAGAGATAGGAGATTTAATAATACCCTAAAGCTTCAATAGTTACAACTGAAGCTCTTGTAGGCCCAACCAATTATCACAATAGAATAATAATGTCGATTCAAACCATGGACAATTGTTCCAACAAACACTATCAAAACTCCTTAGTCTCTGAATTTCTTCAGCCACAGGATGATTCTTCTAACTACCAATTTCCTTGAATGGGATTTGTAAAGTTCCAAGTGACACTTTTCTTCACAGACATCAACTGGTTGCTGATATTTAACCTGATTCTTGATTCCCTTCAGGATCACAATCTTTCTCTAGTTTTAAGCCTACAACTATGTTCCTCCCTTCAATCATTTATTGGATTTGGGTCAACGTCATTCTGCATAGAATTCATTGTCTTCTAATGTGTCACACTAAATCTTCTAACTAACTTTAACCACTCTACTCCAGCACTATCGACTGTCACATAGATACTCTAATCTAGTTGATCAAGCTAGATTAGGGTCATCTGGAATGATCTAACAGTGGGTCCTTACAATGGTTATTTTCATTTAGAATTCATCAATGTTCCTAAGGCTTTCAAATTTAACTAAGCCTTGAATCTAGATTATTCCTAGGACATTGCTGCAAGCATTTTCTTACTTTGTTGGTTAAACACATAGCATATATCTAACTAGGGCATCAATCTTGAAGTAGCATAGCTACTTCCCCCAAATCTAAGAGCTTAGGTTATTAAAATCCATTTCCTTGGCTTTCTTCTCATCCAATGGCATTGGAGACCAATGGAGAAATCGCAAGTCAATGTACACTCTCCGTGACAAAGTTGACTAAAGATTTTTCAAGCCGATCTGATAGAGAGTTTAGTATCTCATAGGCATAGCACAAAAGTTTCAATAAAATGTTGGTAGAACTAACAAATGAACTTCAAAACCGTGGATGCATCAAAGGTTAAACTTGTAGAGATGTTCAATCTATCCACTTACTTCGCAAATTGACAAGGCATGATATATAATAAAAAATACTTAGGGAAAATGAAATCTAATCAATGTAGTTACATGACCATGTTTGTGATGACAGTCAACTATTTGTTCATTACGCAACTAACTATGTAAAATAGAGATAAAACTAATCAAGTGAACATCAAGAACTGTCAATGCATCAAATGGACTTCCAAGGGTTTTTAGTCTCTAGATTCCCTTTGTTGGCAATTTGGCTGAAGTGATTACATAGATGTTGTCATTATGGAAAAAAATGATCCTCATGAAGACCACACAAGTCAGAGAGCAAGTATAGCAGAGCGCATCACAAATTTGTCTAAGTGTGAGACAGTGTTTTCACAGTGTACCAGGACATAGTTTTTGTTTGTGACATTGACTGGAGTGAGTTCAATGCTTGGGCACTTGAACATAGACTCTATGATGGCTAATAATGACCCATCTCATAGTGCAAGTTAGTATGACATGTATGGAATTAGTTATGATAGTTTTACCAAAGACAGTGTGAAGCCGACAGGATAGAATATGAAGGTAGAATTGGTAAAGAGTTAAGGGATTATTTTGTTTATCAAAATAATGACTTAAAAATATAAACGAATGACATCCTAGATGTTAACTCTTGGATAATGATATATGGAAGCAGACCATGTAAATTTATTAGCCTTAATAACTTGTATATATATGCAATTGTAATTGAAAAAAAGATATGAAGCAAAGAAAAGTGATGTAATAAATGTAATTGTGAAGCAAATGTAATAGTGATAATGTGAAGATAAGAGTAGCAAAGGAATATTGATACAAGAAGAAAAAGGTTATTTACCTTGACCTATTTTTTATACATTGTATATTACTTGTTTGGGTAGTGGGCTCATCTAGTAATCAAATTTTGTATTGACAACTCCTAACAGGGTTGAGGCTTCTAACAAGGCCTATAGTCCCTTAATTAGGACTGATACACTATATGATTGTAATAGACTCCTAACAGGGTCAATATCCTTAACAAGATACTTTTTATTAGTGAATCTTTGTGGGTACCATCCCCACTGGGGTTTTCCCTTGGCTAGGGTTTCCTCGAGAACAAACAATGTGTTATGAGCTCTTTGATGCTATTGCTATGCATGTTATTTAGTTTCTTATGTTATGCATGTGTGAAGATAATCTATTATATCCATAATTGGGAAAAAGATAAAGTTTGTAGAATACTGATTCACTTCCCCCCCACCTCTCAGTATTCCCTATTTCTAACAATTCATATCAGAGCTTAGTTACTTAGAGAAGAATCATTCAAGGAAAGCCTAGCAGCTTGAGTAAGATCTCTATGGATATGGATCAACTACAGAAGAATCTTGATGAAGCTCTTGAGAAGATTGATGTGCTTACTGATAAAAGAAACACTCTAAAAAGGAAATATGATGATGCAAAGAACCTTATTGAGAAATTGAAAAACAAGATAGAAGATCTGAAATCTAAAAAGGAATCCAAAGTTCTTATTGAAGATTGTGATGACAATTTAGAAAAAGAAAATGTGATCCTTAAGCATGAACTAAAGATAACAAAACTAAAACTAAGTTTGAAAGATGGAAATGAAAAAAATGAAGCAAATCTAAGATCTAAGAATGAAAGATTGAAGATTGAAAATGAAGAATTAAGATCTAAGCTTGGCAAAGTAACATCTGAATTTGAGAAAGTAAATTTGCAACATACAGAACTTGAGAAATACAATAAGATTGTGAAAGGTGAATTGACTCAATCCAAACAACAACTTGAAAGGCTATATTCAAATAGTGAGAAGATCGATGAACAAGTATCTTTTGGGAAGCCATCCTATGATAAGACTGGACTTGGATTTAATATTTTCAGAACAAATGATGAAAGAAAAGAACCAGATCTAAAAATATGTAAAAGCATTGATGCAAAGAAGTCAGATGAGATCAACAAATCTAAAGATGCACCTAAAGAAGAAGAATCACCGAAACAAGAAGAATCACCCAAAGGTATGCAAAGAGAATTCAAAGGTAGATGTTTTGGTTGTAATACTATTGGTCACATGAAGAGAGATTGCACAGGTAAACAATTCAAACCTCTTAATGGTTATTGTTATAAGTGTCATGGTTTTGGACATAGAGCTATTGAATGTAGAAAATATGAAGTTATTGAGAATAATTATGGTAGTAGAATGTTTAGGAATACTAACAATGCAGATAAGAGACCTACTGAAGATATGAATAGAAGAAATGGAGTAGTATGTTATAGATGCAACAAGGTTGGACACATTGCTAGAAATTGCAGGTCATAGATCAATCAGCAAGGACCGAGATATGGGAACAATGGAATTGTTTGTCAAATATGTAACAAGATTGGACATACAGCAAGATTTTGTAGAATGAACAATGGAGCTTATCATCCTAACCCTAACCCTAGGAATCATGCAAGAAGAAATGAAAGTACAGGAAATAGTCAGAAAGGTTGCTGCAATAATGAAGATGAAGTTTGTTAAAGGCACAAATCAAGGAAACATATTCAAAATTGAAGGTAATCAGAAAGGTGAAGTATCAAATGGTAAGAGTGAATCATTACCTGACCTATCTTTAAGCACTTAAATTGTGTAAATTGCAGTAGTTTAGGAACTTAGAATTAGTGTAGAAGTAGATTTATGATGCATTAAGTCTTGTGTAGTTAATTTAAGGTAGTTTATGATGTACTAATGCTATGGTTAAGAGTGCAAAAGAAAATGTTATGTTTTGCGAGATCGCAAGAAGTTTTAAGTTTTTCAGGTTATGAGAAATAACTTTTTTGGAATGAAGTGGCAAAAGAATTGAATGCGATGTCAAACCTAAGTGAGTTTCAAGTGATAAAAGGTTATGATTGAAGTTATTTGTCTATCAAAGAGAATTGAAGTATTTGGAAAAGTAGAAAGTAGTGATTGGAAGCATTTTGCAGTGATTTGGTGAAGGATTAAAGCGTCAGATCTGTGGAAGCCCTAAAATCATGAATTTGAGGTATGTATCTTGATAAATCTTTGAATTGGTATAAGAGATTAGAAGCAATCATGGATGTATCCTTAATTCACAATGTTAGAGATAAGAATAGACCTAGATTGAAGAAAGAACCAGTAGAACCCTTGGAAGATGATCCTAAGTTAGCACTATCATCTGTACCAGATGAAGTTTTGCATTTGGAAAATGTAAGAAGTTATCTTGGATGTAAGATTGAAACCCTAAGTGATAGTGACTTTACCAGTGAGTATCAGAAGATTTACAATAAAGATGTCTTTGAAGCAAGGATATGAACATTTGAAAGACAATGAGATTGTTAGGTATTCATTAAAATATGAGTTTGACGATGAAGAATGCACTAAGATCATTTTGAGAAAGATTCATAATGGGAAATTTTAGCTAGAGGATAGAGTAATAGACATTACTGCTAATTTGATTCATGATGTAACTATATTATCTAAATCTAGTGCTATTCCCTTAAATGAGAAGAATATGAGGAAAATAGTTACTGATAACATAGGTTCATCCTATAATGGTACAGGAATTGTAATCAGTAAAATCAAGCAAGATGATGTAAGATATTTGTGCAAAATCCTAACCACTAAGTTTTGTGCAAATTCTAGAGAAGATGATATGGCAACTAGTATGGTACATATAGCATATTTGATGTGTGTTGACAAGGTACCAGTAGATATGTGTGAAATCTTGAGAATTCAATTGTTTGAAAACTTGGGGAAGATTAAGAAGACCAAGTATGCACAATTTAGATTTTCTTCTTTGATCACTTATATGTTTTTCCACCTATTAAGGAGATTTCCTTACATAGTTACAGATGATTGGAATAATGGACAAAACACTATGGAAAGAATCAATAAAGTATATTTGAGACATGTTTTTGATAATGTGAATGAAAGTGCTATGTTGGTATTGAAGACATTTTAGAGATTCGTATCTAGCAGATCAAGGATTCCACAATCTGTTATGGAGAAATATAAAAATGATATATGTTTTATTGTTAACATTGACTTTACCTATATTGAAGCAGTGGAACCTAGAATTGAGTTCATAGACCCTCTTGTCTATGAGATATCTAAGGTAGAGATAGAAGGATATGTTGGCAGGTTACTTAAGAGTAAGTTGGATGCCCAGTGCAAGAGATTTGGAATATTTGAAGAAAAATTCAACCTTGCTAAAGCTATAATGGAAGAAAAGTAGTCTAAGAAGAGAGTGGACAACACTATAAAGAAAATATTAAAGGATTATGGCATGACAGAGCATGAGTTTGATATTGCAAAGAAGATACTAGTAGCAATCAGAGGTATTGAGCATAAAGAAATCTTGTCTATACCTCCCTTGTCATCAAGTGCAGTTGAGCATGAACCTACACAAGTAAAGGTGAAAGTTGAGGAAGAAAAAGAAACAAGGAAATCCACTAGATCCTCTTCTTCCACACCCAGCAAGAGAGTGAAGGAAAGTGCTACAGGACCTAGTAAGAGGCAAAAAGTTTTGGTGCCACCAGTCCCTAGGAAAATTGCATTAATTAAAGATGATGACACTACTATGAAGAAGAAAGCATGGAAACCCAAAATTGAGAGAGTAAATGAAGAAATCATACAAGATGGAGACTTTACTAAGCTGAATAAGTACTATGCCCTTTATGACTATTCTGAGAGATTGAATCTTGAAAATTCTATTATTAAGCACATGATTCTAGCTAACAAGAAGTTTGATACTATTCAGGGCAAGATTCCTGATGACCTATTCAAGAAGCTTGTTAATAGGAAAATGAGAGCACAAGAAGAAGATAAAACTATAAGAGAAAATATGGTAAAGAAACTATGTGTTGTGAAAGATGATGAGTATCTTCAATAGATTTTGAAGCCCCTTGGCACTCATCTAAGGACTAAGAGGAGAACCATTCAGATTGTGGCAGGAAAGTATGAGCAAGTGAGAACAAAAATAGAACAAGCAATAATTAAAGTTATGGCAGAAATTGTTGGAGAGACTTCAGTTGTAGCAGAGCAAGAGAAAGAAGCAGAATAGGAGGATATTCCCTCTCCACCTACTATAAATATTGAAGAATAATATATGAATGTTGAAGGTACAAAGATTACTTTGGACACTAAAGAAAATGTATTTCAAAACTTAGAAAACATTATTGACAATTCGGCTCTTGATGAACCGGATAGAACTGAACAAGAAGAACTAACCCAATCTATGACGGAAGAACCTAAAGAAACTAAGGTTGTAGTACCCCTTCCTACAAAAGAAGACATCAGTCTTACTCCTAAGACTAAAAAGAAGAAAGAAATTGGATCTTTATTTGAAGATTTAGGAAAGGAAGTTGATGATGATGATCAGTTAGAATTGATCACTTCCCTGAATAAAATTATTGGTAAAAACAAGAAGGTAAAGAATCTTGAAGGTTGTCTAAAGGGCTTAAATGAAAAGTTACAAGGAGTTGTAACCACACAGATTGTAGATGTAGACCCTCTGGAGAAAGCAAAGAAGCTGATGAGAACCTTTGATGATGAGTTTACAAATTTATCTGAGATTGCAAAGGTAAAGGCACAAGCAGACTATGAGGCTGGAATGCTTTTGAGTATTAGTCAAAATATCAGAGATGATGTCAATAGTCTTGATATATGTATCAAGGATTTGAGGAGACATTTGGGAATAGGAAAGTCTTTGTACATATAGTGTACAACACCAGAGATTTTGGCAGCAGAAGAAGACAAGTAGATCAAGCTGAAGGAAGCAGAGATTCAGAATGAATCAAACCTTCTTTCTAATCCTAATGTGAAGATTAGTCATGTTGAGAAGAAAGTTCAGAAGCTGTATGATGAAATAAGAATTTTGCAAGATGAGAGGAATAGAAAAATGAGGAGACTCACTCTTCTAAGAGAACATACTTCCATGAAGATAAGTGTTATTGAAGAGCAGCTAGAAGAATGTCTTACAGCTAGGATATCATTTCATAAATTCAACTTTGAGACCCTCCAAGCATGTCAAATTGTAGCTTATGGACTGAGCACACTACTTAATGTGGCAGATTCCATCAAGAAGTCATGGGAAAAAGAGTTTGAAGCTATAAAATTTGATTTTACAGATTGTGTTGCAAGCCTACCAGCTTTCCAATAAGACATTTAAGGTATAATCTTTTATGTTACAATTTTGTTAGCCTCCCTACTTTATTTTGTCATTGTTGTCAAAGGGGGAGAGATATACAGAAAATTGAGAATTATACAAAGCAGAAGATTGATAGTATTATGTATACTCTTACGGGGAGTATTGCAGTACATAAGAATTATTTTTGAGGAGATATAAGGATAGTATATATCTTATACTATGGCCAATTTTGAGACAATTTTGAAATTTTGCTATTATACACTTAGCCAATTTTCTCATATGTTGCCACCAATGACAAAGGGGGAGATTGTTGGAAATTTGGCTAAAGTGACTACATAGATGTTGTCATTATGGAAACATATGATCCTCATGAAGATTGCACAAGTCAGAGAGCAAGTATAGCAGAGTGCATCACAAATTTCTCTAAGTGTGAGACAGTGTTTTCACAGTGTACCAGGACATTTTTTGTTTGTGACGTTGATTGGAGTGAGTTCAGTGCTTGTGCACTTGAACATAGACTCTATGATTGCTAATGATGACCCATCTTAGAGTGCAAGTTAGTATGGCATGTATGGAATTAGTTATGATAGTTTTACTGAAGACGGTGTGAAGCCGATAGGACAGAATATGAAGGCAGAATTGGTAAAGAGTTAAGGGATTATTTTGTTTATCAAAATAATGACTTAACAATATAAAGGGATGACATCCTAGATGTTAACTCTTGGATAATGATATATGGAAGCTGACCATGTAAATTTATTAGCCTTAATAACTTGTATATATATGCAATTGTAATTGAAAAAAAAGATATGAAGCGAAGAAAAGTGATGTAATAAATGTAATTGTGAAGCAAATGTAATAGTGATAATGCAAAGATAATAGTAGCAAAGGAATATTGATACAAGAAGAAAAAGGTTATGTACCTTGACCTATTTTGTATACATTGTATATTACTTGTTTGGGCAATGGGCTCATCTAGTAATCAGATTTTGTATTGACAACTCCTAACAGGGTTGAGGCTTCTAACAAGGCCTATAGTCCCTTAATCAAGACTGATACACTATATGCTTGTAATAGACTCCTAATAGGGTCAATATCCTTAACAAGATACTTTTGATTAGTGAATCTTTGTGGGTACCATCCCCATCGAGGTTTTCCCTTGGCCAGGGTTTCCTTGAGAACAAACAATTTGTTATGAGTTCTTTGATGTTATTGCTATGCATGTTATTTAGTTTCCTATGTTATGCATGTGTGAAGATAATTTGTTATATCCATAATTGGGAAAAAGATAGAGTTTTTAGAATACTGATTCACCCCCCCTCTCAGTATTTCCTATTTCTAACACTCTTCACAACAAACAACCTAGAAAATACCCAATACATCATTCCCTGGCACATTTCTCACAGGCCCTAAGTAGGTAACCAATAAAATAATGCCAAACAAATGTAGAGTAAGGAAATCCTTACAGGTGGTCCTCCTTTTACACCAAATCAGAGTGGGAACCCTCATAGGCAAGCGGTCCTCCTTCTACACCAAATCACAGTGGCAACCCTCACAGGCAGGCGGTCCTCCTTTTACACCAAATCACAATGGCAACCCTCGCATGCAGGTGATCCTCCATTTACACCAAATCATAGTGGTAACCCTCGCAAGTAGGTGGTCCTCCTAAAAATCTCACCAAATAATAGTTCAAATAGTTGTAGGCTCCATCTCCTACACATACTCCAAGTGAAAACCAAACAATGAAATGAGACACAAAATATTTTTTCTTTTTAAACTTATGCCCGTGTTGGTCAAAATTTTGACCTGCATGGTATTAGTTGAAATTTTGACTAACATGAGCATGGATTAAAAAAAAAGTAAGTTTTCCTTCTATAATTTGACCAACCTAAACCTTTTTAATTGATTGCCAAAAATTTTGGTAGCAAAATGAGGTCGAATGTAGTAGTGATTTTACAAGTCTATGATTAGTAAACTCATATATCTTACTCAAACTAGACCTGATATTTCTAATGTAGTTGGCATAGTTGGAAGATTTACAGCAGAGCCTAAAAAAAGTCACCTCATGACAGTAAAGAGAATATTTAGATATTTGCAGGGCACTGTAGATTATGGTCTATGGTATCCTAATTCAGAGAATGTTGAGCTTCATGTATATACAGATGTAGATTGGGCAAGATGTGTGAATGATAGAAAGAGTACATCAGGAGGAGTGGTATTTCTTGGTGATAGACTAGTCACTTGGACAAGAAAGAAGAAGAATTGTTGTATCATCTTAAAATGGAAGCACTTCCATCTTGATAGGTTTAGCATCCTCTTTTAATACATTTATCATGATAGACATGCATTTAGGATGCATTCTACACTTGATTTCTTCATTCTAGGTGAAATTAGGGTTAGGATCTTAAGGACTCTCCTAAATTTCCCTCTTCCATGACTCTATTTTCTAGGTAGGATTTAGAAATGGATCCTCCTAGCCTTCATTTTAGTAATCATAGGATTTTATGTCTATTCCTGACATTATGTCTTGTTCTGGCATCAATTTTAGGTTTTTGGGCATCCCTGGGACCTCTGCACTTGATTTTGAGTCAACCTGGGAAAAAGGTCAATGTCTTAGGTCGACGCTGACTAGGTTAGGGTCAATTTCAACTTTGACCCCTTTCTCTAAATTTTCTAGATCCTTAATTTCTGGGCTTTGAGCTTTCGGGAAATTTATTTTCCCACCTCCGAGTCAGCCATTTCATGTTTCAGGATGGTAAATCCTTTAATTGCATTTAATCTAGGTATATTTTCTAAAGGTGAGGACCTAATTGGGATTTAATTCTCCAAGGTGGCCCATCTAGAGGAGTGTGCCCTAAATCACTATAAAAGGAGGCCTTCCTCTCTCATTTTCACATCAAGTTTTCATATCTCATCTCAAGCAATTTCAAGATCTCAAGTGCAAACAAGAATTCAAGCAAGGGAAGAATAGTGAAGGTGCAAGTTAGCAAGAGGAAGATATAGAAGATCAAGCCATTGTTGACATCAAGCATCTTTGTAGACTCATATTTGGAGCAAGAGAGATCTCTTCTTCCTTGATCCACCATTATCAACTTTCAAGCATTCAAGGATTCAATCATGGGGTAGCAATTACAGATTGTGAGTTTGGTAGAAGTACTTTAGCCTTGGGGGCTTGGTATGCTTTTCTATCTTATTCAAATATATGCATTGTTATTTCATACACATTCATGCTAGGGTTTTGATCTAGAGGATTAGATCTTGTCATTACACTTTCAATACATACACACACACATTCTATTTCAATCGGCTATTCGTGGAGGTGGAGACCACCAAAATGGGGGTTTGACTAAGGCAAAACCCTATATAGCCACCCCAAAACTCCCCTTTTCAGATATCTATAGTTGTTGTTTTGAGGATCAAAGGACAGATCTGAGTACCCTTTTCACCAAACTTTTGGGATCTACGAACGAAATTTGATTCGAACTTCAAATAAAGAATGTGGTATTTGACCTTTTATGAGGGTCAAACCCGAGCTGAGCCATCTCCGCAAAAGATTTATGGGTTTTCTTTGTCTCAGCATTTCCAGTCCAGGATAGGTTTTGGATTTTTCTGAAAGTGTACACAGACTTCAGAATACAGGTATTTATGAATCAATTTCATGATGAGGTATGTATCTTGACCTAATTGATTTTCAAGTATTTTCAGATTTACTTATGCTATTCCAATTCAAATCCAATTTCAAATGAATATGTGTTGAATGTTAGGTACATTACTATGTTTCCATTTTAACCATATTCATTTTGGTGAACTCGTTTACGACAACTCTTTCTTTTATGGTGTTAATTTAAATCTTGTAGATTTCTTTCTTGCATTTTTATTTCAAAAATACAAAAAAATTGCAAAATTCCTTTAAAAATACAAAAATATTTCTATTTTTCATGCTTTTGGTACTTTCTTTGTATTCAACATGTATGATTCTTGTTTCGAGTACTTTGATGATGCTTTTATTATACAAGAGGATAGAATCCCTAATGAGGTACATGGTAGTGAGGATGAAAATGGTTCGAATATGGTCTCCATGGATCCTATTCCTATTTTACTCTCCTCCACAACCTCTCTAATTGACCTTTACCATAGGGTGTGTGCATGGTTACCTTCATGTCCCACTATTTGTACCATTGATAAACCTAAATTGATATATCCTACACCTTTGATGATGGTAAAAGGATGCTCTCATATAACAGTTAAGGGTAAACCTAGAGATCCTTTGGATTTCTTTGACAACACTGATTCCATTTCACATGCTTATCACACATGGAATAACCCTCAACCTACTATTCCAATTTATTTACCTCCTTCTCAACCTATGCTTCCTCAAGCACCTAGGTATCCATCTACCTTTAAGGAGTATAACTTAGTTGACCAATTATGTGCTACTCCTACTAAGATATCTTTATGGGAATTACTTCAAACATCCCCGACATATCATGAGGCATTGCAAAAATCTCTATCTACTCTTCCTGCTTCACCTCCTAATCAAGAAAACATTCATTTTATTTTGGATTGTATGCATACTATGCCTTCTGTACCTCCTATTGTGTTTTCTGATAATGATTTACCTTCCTTAGAGGTGCAAAATCAATATGATGCTCTTATGGTGGTTGTTTCTATTAATTAGAGTATCATTCATAGAACCTTAATTGACAATGGATCTAGACTTAATGTTTGTAGCATGGATATGCTTAAGGAAATTAAGGTTGATTTATCTACTATTCAACTTGATAATGTTCCTATACGTGGATTTGATAATATTGCAAAAAGAACTTTGGGTATTATTACCTTACCTATTAAAGTAGGTCCAGTTATTCTAAATACTCCTATCCATGTTATGCTTGGACCTCTCAACTATAATCTTCTTTTAGGAAGACCTTGGTTACATACTATGCATGCAATTCCTTCTACTCTTCATCGCAAGGTTAGGTTCATCTATAATAATATAATGTATACATTACATGCCGACAATGCCCCAAACCCTTTCTTAAATGCCGAATATGCTAAGAACTCTGAACCTATTCAACCTAATAAGGAGATTTAGAAACAAGTGGAGATACAACAATCTGAGATAAAACAACCTCAGATTCAACAATAAGAAGCTCCATCTTCTTCTTCTTCATTGACTGAGGATGATTGAGGGACATTGGATTTTAATCCTACCTTTATTGGAGAATACAAGGTCTCTAATTTAGAATTCATGAAGCAACAGAGTGAATTTGAGAAAAAGGTTTTTATTTCTTCCCCATTGTCTGAAGAATTAAAAAGTAATTTTGTTACCGCTTCGATTAATGAAACACTTGACACTATAAAGCTTGATTGTTATGACATTGTGACATATGCCGCTCCTTGGACTCCTTCTGATATGACTGATCAATATGGCCCTGGTTATCATTTGCTTAAGAAATTAGGATTTAATGGGAAAGGATGTGGTAAATATGAACAAGGTATACAAGTACCTCTGGATAATGATGTCTATGATCATACGTATGGATTAGGATTTAATCCTTATAGACAACCATTGGCTTTTACTCTTAATGTTAATCATATTTGTAGTGAATAGTTGAAATTGGTTAACCTATTGCTCATTGACCTTAATCAAATATCCTCTTTGGATATTTTTCCTAAAGATGAAGCCTTAATAGAATTTTTAGGGGTTTATGAGGATCTTCCTAAATTTCATCACAAACAAGGAAAGCCTTATTGCTTAAAAATAGATGCTTATTTTGGAGAACATGAAGAACATGATATTCTCCCTTTACCAATGGATTCTCTGATAAGAAGTGATTTTTTAATCACTAAGACTATTGATATTCAAGTGGATGAAAATGATTCTGAAAGGATGATAAAAATTGGGAAATGTTTGAATCAGGATGAACGTGATCAGTTGGCTTCCCTTTTGCTCAAATTTAAGGATATCTTTGCTTGGACATATTTTGTATGCCAGGTATCGATTCTAAAATTTTTACTCATAGCATTTTTCTAAAACCAAATATGAAACCTATGAAAGAAAAAATTTGAAAGATGAATCCACGAATTGCTTTGTTAGTTAAAGGTGACATTGAAAAACTATTGGATTCTAGATTTATCCGTTGTATTGATTATTCTGATTGGATTTCAAACATTGTTCCTGTGTCAAAAGGAGAAAATAAGATAAGGATGTGCACTGATTTTAGAGATTTAAATAAGGCATCCTTGAAAGATGATTTCCCGCTACCTAATATTGATATGATTGTGGATTCAATAGCAGGTCATGCTTTGTTATCTTTTATGGATGGTTTTTCGAGATATAATCAAATCTTTATCCCCCCTGAAGATCAATTTAAGACTGCATTTATAACACCTTGGGGAACCTTTTGTTGGGCCTTGATGCCTTTTGGATTAAAAAATTTGGGTGCAACTTATCAACGAGCTATGACTTTGATTTTTCATGATTACATTCATAAGATTCTTGAAGATTATGTGGATGACATCTTGGAAAAATCTATACATAGAGAAGATCATGTTACTATTTTATGATAGATATTTGAAATAATTTGAAGTTATAATATGAGATTGAATCCTAAGAAGTGTGTCTTTGGAGTTGACTCTGGTAAATTATTAGGATTTATAATCTCTAAGCAAGGCATTGAAGTAGATACTAAAAAGATTGATGTTATTGTTAATATGCCTCCTAAGAATATTTCTCAGTTACAAAGTTTACAAGGAAAAATACAAGCTATTCATCACTTTATTTCTAATTTAGCCGATCGAACTATTCCTTTTACTTCCTTTCTTAGAAAGGATACCACTTTCTCTTGGAATAAGGAGTGTAAACAAACTTTTGAGCAACTTAAGGAGTATCTTGCAAATCCTCCTATCTTGTAACCTAGAAATTTGGATAAACCATTTCAATTATACACTTCAGTGCCTCCACAAGCTATGAGTGCATTGTTAGCTCAAATTGATGATACTGGTAAGGAAAAACCCATGTATTACATTAGTCAGACTTTAATTGATTAGGAAACATGATATACAGATTTAGAAAGACAATGTCTAGTTGTAGTTTATGCATGTCAAAAACTTAGGCATTATCTTATAAATGCTGAAGTTAATGTGATTTTCAAGTTTGATCCTTTGAAACATCTTTTCTCACAAACTGATCTTTCTGGTCAGTTAGATGAATGGGTTATGTTTCTCACCGAATTTGATCTTAATTTTATTTTTCAAAAATCTATTAAGGGACAGGCATTGACAGATTACTTAGCTTAGGCTCCTAGTCCTTGTCTAGATGAAAAGTCTACTTCTATGGAATTTCCTGATGATAATATTCTAGCTATTCAACAAGATGATATTTGGGAATTATATTTTGATGGGTCTAAGTGTAAAACAAGTTCTAGTGTGGGTATCATCTTGATTCCCCCTACAAAAAACCCATCCCTTTATCATATAAATTAACTTTTCCTTGTACTAATAATATTGCAGAGTATGAAGCCCTTATAGCTGGACTACGAGTAGCTTCATCCCTCAATATCCAACATTTACAAATATATGGTGATTCACAACTGATAGTTGAACAGATTAAAGGAGGATATCAAACTAAAAATGCTAAAATGACGTAATATAGATATTTAGCTCTTGATGTGCTTTCACAATTCCCATCTTATATGATTCAGACTTTACCTAGGAAGGATAATCAACATGCAGATGCTATGGCTAGTGCAGCTTCCTTGGTTTGTCTCGAGAATAATGTGGAAAATTTTCAATTTACTATACAAACTCTTAAATGCCCTACAATTTCTGATAAGATCACCTCTGACTATTTTAATTTGCATTCAGATGAATGGTATTCACATATTTTTCATTTTTTGAAGGATGGTACTTTTCCTGAATCAGCAACAAGGAACATGTGTAATCGTATTCAGAAACTTGCAGCTCGGCACATCATTTTAGGAGATACGCTTTACAAATGCTCTTACGAAGGATGATTATTAAGATGTCTTAATAGAAATAAAATTCCTATAGCTTTAGCAGAGGCTCATTTTGGTTCTTGTGGAGGACATTTTGGTGGAAAATCTCTGGTTAATAAATTGCTTCGAATGGGATATTATTGGAAAACAATGGAATAAGATTCTTTCATGTTTGTTAAGAAATGTCCTCAATGTCAAAAACATAGTAATTTGATTCATGCTCCTGCTCATGAGCTTTGTAATCATGTTTCTCCATGGCCTTTCAGTGTTTGGGGTTTTGACCTTATTGGAAAAATCTCACCAACTTCTTCTCAAGGACATACTTACATTCTCACCACTATGGATTACTTCACAAAGTGAGTTGAAGCTATCCCTCTTCGATCAACAACAACAGATGTTATTTATGATTTCATCCTTAATAATATCATAACAAGAGTTTGTATCCCTTTGACGATAATTTCAGATAATGGAACATCTTTTAAAAATAAAGAAGTTGCAAAATTCTTGGAGAAATATAGAATTCAACATAGATTTTCAACTCCTTATTATCCTCAATCTAATGGACAAGCTGAAGCATCAAATAAAATTATTGAACAAATCTTGAGAAAAATAGTTAATAAGCATGCCAAATATTGGCATACTCAATTGACTTATGCTTTATGGGCTTATAGGACTAGTGTTCATACTGCCACAAGTACTTCTCCTTATAATCTTGTATATGGTACTAATGCTATTATGCCTTTGGAACTAAAAATACCTTCTTTATGCATTTCATTTCATGGGATAATTGATAAAGATACTTTTTGTGAACAATGCTTACAAGAATTAGAAATGTTAGATGAACAATGAATACATGCATTAGAACATATCGAAGCTTATCATAAATCTCTTCAGAAACAATACAAACATAAGGTAATTGAATGAACATTTTTAGTAGGTGATTTAGTTCTTTATGAGAATCAATGGAATGTGAATGCTTTATCGGGTGAAAAAGGAAAATTTAGCCCTAATTGGCTTGGACCTTTTGTTGTTATTCAAAACTTTGGTTTGGGTGCTTACAAACTTGCTGATATGGATTGTGTTTCTTTTAAGGAACCCATTAATATTATGCATCTTAAATGTTATTACCCTTAATCTTATTTATTCCATGTGCATTCATGTATTCCTTATAAAAATTTCTTTTATAGGTTATGTAGTTTTAGTAAAAATTACATATTGAATATATTTATGCACTTTGTTTCTGTCTTTCTTTCTATTAAGTTTTATATTGGCGAAAGCATAGTAATCAAACATAGAACTAATTAGTAGAGAAATTTTTTCATTTCATCACAAATTTAGTTTTTCAAGTTTTGATACATATGAGGCCAATGGCCTTATCTATCACTACATCTATCACTATGATGATTTGCTAGCTGGTGACTCCCAGATCTCTCTGCTCTGTGATGGGAAGATGAAGATTTGTGTGTCCATGTGTGGCTCCTGGATATACTCATACCCTGTACACACTCATGAAGACTCTGTATCTCTACCATCATCTTCTCCCTCTTTCTCTGCACATCCTCAGCTCTCACTAGATACATACAAAGATGTCAGTATGTTTTCCTGGGATCCCTATGACCAATGGGAGACTCTCACTTGTCAGCTAGTAGTCGATAGGATATAATGTTATCCTTGAGAACCTCAGATACAAAGCTCCTTCACTCCACTATGCTAGCTATAGATAGACAAATTTCTATCAGTCTAGTATCCTATTTATGTCAAATCAAATCATATATTCAAGCAATTTTCAATCAAATTTATACCTGGGTCTCCCCCCTAGACGTCACTAAAGTTCCTGGATGGTGGGGGCATGGAGTGACTACTCTCTCCATACTCACTATGTCTAGGCCTTGATGGTTGCGTCTCTATGTGGGGTCATGGGGGCCGTCATGATCTCAATGGTGATGCACATTTAATAGGTATATCTGTACTAGTGTCACTAGCTGGGGGCATCTCCTCTACTATCTCCTATGCTCTCTCCTCTGCTTCCTCCTCTTCTCTCTCATCTACTCTCTCCTCCTCCATGGGTTCTCCCTCTAAGATTTTCTCCTCCTCACCTTTGATATCCTCATCCTCCTTGATGGCTCCACTATCTCGGTGTATCCCCTATGTCAAGCCTGGATCACCTATAGGATAATCCTAGGCAAAGATAGGATGGGTCCCCTCCAAACTCCAGTACCTAATGTAATCTCAGCTCACACCTACATAGGCTACATCTGATGGTACCTCTCTATCCTATGTCTCCTTTGTATCTATATCCTCAATGTCTTCTATCGATGGTTAGTGAATGGTGCCAAGTCTCTGATAGTATCTCATCAAATGCACATAGAGAGGTACTACCTTAGGGACTCCTTGTAGGAGGCTAAACTACCTCTTCACCTGATCATAATAGTAGGGCATTACTATATGATTCTAATGACCCTCTAGCAGCTTTCACTATTGTGAATGTCTCATTTGAAATTGTGTATCAGGCCACTCTTTCATCTGGCAGTAGGGTCTCCATATCACATCAGTACTGGCAATGCAGTCTAGATGTACTCTCCAATAGAGCATATCCCCAAACTACCAGATATCCCTTAAAGGATATGCAAAATCTCTCACTGTCCTCACATCTACTATCACCAGCACTCCTCGTGGACATGTACATGCAACATGCTCAAAGATCCATATCTGCAAGACTATGCATATCGATAAACTCTCTCGCTGATACCTCACTAACTGACTCAGCTCATGGTATAGCTATGCTAGCATGCTGCGACCATATGAGAAGATGGTCCTCTCTCTCTCCATCTTCTATATAAGATGTGTCAGAGGTGAACAAAATATGGTACCTTTTGAGTTGGGTAATACAACCAAGGATACTATGCACACCAACACCTTCCTTACTAAAGGTGTACAGCCTATATGGAAGATAGTGGGATCTGATCTGATCAGCTCTGCATCAGTGGATGCACACTTGTATAGTACTCTAAGTTTGCATGGATCTCCTCACAACCATGTTGGGCTCTAGGTCTAATAGTCTCCCCTCAGACTGGAAGCCACATAATCCTGTATACATCCTCTAAAGTCACTGTGATTTTCCCACATGGAAGATGGAAGGAGCATGTATCCTCATCCCATCTCTCTATCAAAGCTGACAACATGGCTCAATGTAGTCTGATATGTGGAAGGACTAATACCCAATACAGTCCTACATCCCTTAGTAACTGCATCCCCTCATCATCCAGCTTGGACAATCTCTCCTTGACATTCACTAGCAATTCCCCGAAGGGATGTTCTCAGAAGCAGACTAGGTCCTGTCAGCACAAATAAACATCATATTAGTACTCTACATCATTAAATCTACAAATCTAACTAAACTAGGTCAAATTCAACCTCACTTAGGTCAATGTCAACCTTACTGGGTCAATGTCAACTTTACTAGGTCAGGGTCGAGCTTTTTGGGTCAAGGTCGACCTCATCTCAAAACATGACAAAAACCCATTGGGCAATGTCAACTTTTATGGGTCAAAGTCGACCTAGGTGGGTCAATCTCGACCTAAATGGATCAAGGTCAACCTAAAGGGGTAAAAATCAACCTGACCTCTCAAAATAGGAAATTGAAAAACACAAAGGTGGATAAAGGCATAACTCACCTCAGGTAGTGGTCATTCGGTAGCTAAGCTGTGTCTCAGAGACTCCAAGTATGTCACTCATAGTTCTTCTCTTCTCGACATCGTGCTTTCTCATTTTGAATCTAAAAATGGTAAGAATGAGTAATTATTAATATTCATCTATTTTATAAGTTCAAATTAGGGTTTTCTTAGGGTAAAAGCTTGAAATTTCTTCCTTATGCATTTAGATAGACATCCACTCTTTTCATCATAACCTGAGTTTCGTAACTCTGTTTTCAATATTGTTCATGGTGTTGGAATCATGATTCAGCTACCTAAATCCTTGAACTAGTTTAGGAAGGTTAGGAATCCTTCTAATTGGTTTAGGAAAGGAATTTTTACCATTCTTCATATCCTATATATAGATTTTTTCTTATCACCCTATTTCACCCTTCCGAAGTCGAAAGCCGAAACAGGGGGGGCATAAGGGGCTCTATACACTTCTCAAATTATCATATAGTAAGCTTTAGGTGATTTATATATTTTCATTAACCTTGCATGTTGCAGGTTCTAATAGTTTTCTATAGGATCTTTACATCAAGGACTTGGCTATATCCTTTTTTTTACTATGATGTTTTCTTACTTTAGCTTGCATATTCACGTAGTGTCATAACTAAGCTAAAGTGGGGGCTAAATGTATCATCTTAAAATGGAAGAACTTCCATCTTGATAGGTTTAGCACCCTCTTTTAATATATTTATGATGATAGACATGCATTTAGGATGCATTCTGCACTTGATTTCTTCATTCTAGGTGAAATTAGGGTTAGGATCTTAAGGATTCTCCTGAATTTCCCTCTTCCATGACTCTATTTTCTAGGTAGGATTTAGAAATGGATCCTCCTAGCCTTCATTTCAATAATCATAGGATTTTATGTCTATTCTTGACATTTTGTCCTGTTATGGCATCAATTTTAGGTTTCTACGCATCCCTGGGACCTCTGCACTTGATTTTGAGTCAACCTAGGAAAAAGTTCAATGTCTTAGGTCAACCCTGACTAGGTCAGGGTCAATGTTGACTTTGATCCCTTTCTCTAAATTTTCTAGATCCTTAATTTCTAGGCTTTGGGCTTTCAGGAAATTTATTTTCCCCCCTCCAGGTCGGCCATTCCAGGTTTCGGGATGGTAAATCCTTTAATTGCATTTAAGCTAGGTATATTTTCTAAAGGTGAGGACCTAATTGGGATTTAATTCTCCAAGGTGGCCCATCTAGAGGAGTGTGCCCTAGATCACTATAAAAGGAGGCCTTCCTCTCTCATTTTCACATCAAGTTTTCATATCTTATCTCAAGCAAATGCAAGCATGAATTCAAGCAAGGGAAGAATAGTGAAGGTGCAAGTTAGCAAGAGGAAGATATAGAAGATCAAGCATCTTTGTAGACTCATATTTGGAGGAAGAGAGATCTCTTCTTCCTTGATCCACCATTATAAACTTTCAAGCATTCAAGGATTCAATCATGGGGTAACAATTACGGATTGTGAGTTTGGTAGATGTACTTTAGCCTTTGGGGCTTGGTATGCTTTTCTATCTTATTCAAATCTATGCATTGTTATTTCATACACATTAATGCTAGGGTTTTGATCTAGAGGATTAGATCTTGGCATTACACTTTCAATACATACACACACACATTCTATTTCAATTAGCTATTCGTGGAGGTGGAGACCACCAAAATGGGGGTTTGACTAAGGCAAAACCCTATATAGCCACCCCAAAACTCCCCTTTTCAGATATCTACAATTGCTATTTTGAGGATTAGAGGATAGATCTGAGTACTCTTTTTTCTGAACTTCTAGGATTTGCGAACAAAATTTGAATCGGACTTCAAATAAAGAATGTGGTATTTGACCTTTTATGAGGGTCAAACCTGAGCTAAGCCATCTCCGTGAAAGATTTCTGGGTTTTCTTTGTCTCAGCATTTCTAGTCCAAGACAAGTTTCAATTTTTTCTAAAAGTGTACACAGACTTTAGAATACAGGTATTTATGAATCAATTTCATGATGAGGTATGTATCTTGACCTAATTGATTTTCAAGTATTTTCAGATTTACTTATGCTATTCCAATTCAAATCCAATTTCAAATGAATATGTGTTGAATGTTAGGTACATTACTATGTTTCCATTTTAAACATATTCAATTGTATTTCTTAGTCAACAACAGAAGTAGAATATGTTGCAACAGCTTTGAATTGTTCTATAATTGTTTGGATCAAGCTGAGCATAAAGGATTTTGGAATTCAAATTGATTATCCTATTGTTATTCATTGTGATAACACTAGCACTATCAACATGTCAAAGAATCCTATGATGAATGTAAAGACAAAACACATAGAGATTAAGTATCACTTCCTAAGAGAGAAAGTGGCAGAGAAAGAAGTTAAGTTGGACTATGTGAGTAGAAAGGATCAGCTAGCAGATATATTCACAAATCCTTTAATAAAGGATACTTTTGAGTATCTTAGGGAGAAGCTGGGGGTAATTGTTAGGAATGAATGCTGGATGTTGGCAGTCATTATGTAGTAGTTGTTGTTGCATTCATGACTATGATTTTCATTGATGTCAACACAGTGATCTTCTGGAGACTAGCAGAGAAGCAGACGGTGTTTTGATTAGCGCACATGGGATATTGTAGTTGGAGCTATGTGATGTTGATTTTATTCTCTTTGATATGTTATTTTTCTATGTTTAAGAGTGTAGATAGTAATTCATTGATTCATGAAAGTTATGAGTATTTTGGTAAAAGCAATATTCAGGTTGTGTTCTTGAGTAGCGGTTTGTGGAAATTGGATGATATCTCCTAATCGGGATGGAATCTAGTTTTGCACAGTTAAAGGGAAGTTTGAGACACATTAATGGTGACATGGTTCATAGCACAAAATTTTAGGTCACAAGAGTGAAGAGTTATTGCATCTGGAAGCCGACATTTTTTTGTCATTTTGATATAGCATATGGAAACTTTTATTTTGTAATTGTGTGCCGACTCATTTGTAATTATTTCAATGTGGTATAAAGGAAGGAATTTTTTCCTTATTGTGTAGAGTTGTAATATGAAAGAAGTGTGATCATGGTTTTGGTTTCAAGTGAATGTAAGCATGAAATGAAGAAAAGAGTCTAAGAGGTTGTGAAAGTGATATTGTGAAGGAAGACATGCGAAGTATAGAGATCTGGAATTGAGATCTGATGTATCAGTGAGTGTGGTTTGGCACAGTAAGGAGATAACATATTTCATATTATTTTTCTGAATAATATTAAGGTTATTTGGATAGTGAGTTCAGTGATCTTACCCTGAAGCTGTTTGGGTAGTAGGTCCTTCTATCTTCCATAACTCTTAACAGGGTTAGAATCTTTTAACAGGGATTCAAAATCTCCTAATAGGGATTTATATGTACTGAATGTATTTCATAAGACTCCTAATAGAGTCCATCCTTTCACAAGGAATATTCATATTAGTGCATCTTTTTTGGGCATCATTCCCACCGGGGTTTACTCTTTGATCAAGAGGTTCCCTAGTCAACATATCTTGTGTTATTGTGTCATTGTGTATGAATATCTTTGTATGGTTAGTAATTGCATTGCTTACATGGTTAAATGATGTTGAAGATGATAAAAGTTATAATTATCTGATAACTAATTCACCCCACCCCCTCTTAGTTATCTTGGTGGAATTTACTTTCTAACAATTGGTATCAAAGTGGCAGGTCCTTGAAAGGAAAGTTTAATAGCTTAAGGAGATCCATGGCGAATTTCTAGAAAGAAAGCCCTAAGTTTGATGGAGTAAATTTTGACAGGTGAAAGGAAAAGATGAAGACACATCTATTATGTTTAGGACTAGGCTATTGGTTGATTACAAAGAATGAAAGGACTATAATTGAAGAAGACAATCTTGAAAATAGTACTAAAGATGAGGTAGATCTATTCATGTGTAACATAGTTGCAAGAGAAGCACTCTTGACAACACTTCCAGAGAATGAATACAGTCAGGTAAAATGTTTTAAGAAATCTAATGAAATTTGGAAAGCTTTACACTCTACTTTTGAAGGTAATGAACATGCAAAAAGAGCTAGATTACATAATTGGATATGTGCATTTGAAGATATTAGAATGATGGAAGATGAATCTGTTAGAAGCTATATTGGTAGAATGTCAGAAATTGTTGCAGGAATAAAGTCTTGTGGAGGATCAAAGATAGAGAATTAAGTGATATGGAAAATTCTGAGGACATTGACTCATGTATTTAAGCAGACAACACAAATGATTAAACAAGTTATACCTTGTACTGCAAACTTTACAAGAGAGACTCTTCTTGGAAGATTGGAAGCAGCAGAGATGAACCTAAGGTTATCAGGAGACTTATCTAGAATGGAGATAGCATTTAGTGCTCTTAGTATTCACGCTACTTTGTCAAGAAGTACCAGTGTGAGTGGAGATTATGCCAGTAGTAGAAGATCTAAAAATGAAGAAGATAAGAAGATTGAAGAAGGTATTGCCTTGCTTGTGAAAAGAGAACCAGACATTAAGAAAAATTTTAAATGTTGGACTTGTCAAGAATATGGTCATTTTGCATCTAAATTTCCTCAGAGAGTTAAGAATTATAGAAATAATTTCAAGCCTAGAAGATCTAAGGAATGTTATTATGCTAATGATGAAGATCTTGAACCTAGTATAGAAAGAACTTTGAGTGAAAGTGATACTGAGAATAATGATGAAATAGGATTTGTAGTAATTAAAGAAGAAAATTCTGAATCTGATGTTAAAGAAGAAAAAGCATTAGTTTCCCAAGTTGAAAAGAAAGATGATTGGATTATAAATAGTGGTTGTTCACATCACATGACTGGAGATGTGAAGAAGTTCATAAAGTTTAACAATTATGATGGAGGAGTTGGTAGAGTTGGTAACAATGCACCTTGTTTGATTAAAGGTATAGGATCTATTACTCTTGATGGAAAGACTAATACTAATGATGTTTACTTTGTTGATGGATTGAAACATAATCTTTTGAGTGTTGGACAATTAGTGGATAAGGGATATCAAGTTTGGTTTACTGAGAAAACTTGTGTAATAAAGGATAAAGATGGAAATCTAATTGGAACTGGATCTAGAACTAGAGGTAATGTATTTCAATTGAATCCTACTGAGATGACATGCTTGATTAATAAAATTGATGACAGTTAGTTATGGCATAGAAGTTTTTGTCATATAAACTTTGATAATATTGTGAAAGTGAGTACTACACTTGCAGTAAGGGATTTGCCTAAAATTATGAATCCTACTAACATGATTTGCAAAGAATGTGTGATGGCTAAGCAGAAGAGAAGTTCATTTCCTATTAAGAAGTTCACATCGACAGAGAAGTTGGAGATTGTTCATATAGAGTGGTCCTACCAGGACTAGAGGATTCTATGGAGAAAGGTATTTTATGATTCTTGTTGATGATTTTACAAGAATAATGTGGATTTCATTTTTGAAAGAGAAATCTGAAGCATTTGATAAGTTTAAGATCATTAAGAATAAAGTTGAGAATGAATCTGGAATGAAAATTAAATGTTTGAGATCTGATAGAGGTGGAGAATTTACTTCTAGAGAGTTTAACACTTTTTGTGAAGTGAATGGTATTAAGAGATAGTTTTCAGTGCCTAGAACACCTGAACAAAATGGTATTGCAGAAAGAAGAAACAGGTCAGTAACTAAAACAGCAAGAGCTATGTTATTTGAGAATGACTTGGCAAGGACATTTTGGAGAGAAGCAATGAATACAACAGTATATACAATGAACATAGTACAAATCAGAGAAGACATAGATAAGACACCTTATGAATTATGGTTTGGACATGCACCCTTAGTTAAGTATTTTAGAATTTTTGGAAGCAAATGTTATATAAAGAGAGATGATGATATTGGAAAGTTTGACCCTAGAAGTGATGATGGTATTTTTCTTGGATATTCTTTGAAGAACAAAGCATATAGATGTTACAATAAGAGAACTAAAACTATTGTTGAGATCACAAATGTTAAAGTTGATGAGAAGTTTAAAATTCAGGAAAGAATGCTTGATTATGAATCTGATGAAGAAGCTAATCCTTAGCCTAACATTGAAACTACTAAATTATTCTATGAGACTGATAGTGAATTTTTGAATGAGAATCATACTATAGAAGAAACTAGAGAAGAAACCAGAGAAGAATCTACGGTTGAAGCAAGATCAGTGACTATGACACCAAACAGGTATCTATCTAGACATCATCCTATTGACCAAGTTATTGGAAGTTTGGATAGAGGAGTTATGACTAGAAATAAGGTACATTTATGTTTGATTTCTCAAATTGAACCTAAATCTACTAATGAAGCTTGTGAAGATGAACATTGGATTAATGCTATAAAAGAAGAACTAGATCAAATTGAAAAGAACAAGACATGGGAATTGGTTCCTAGACCTAAAGACAAGAATGTGATTGGAACTAAATGGGTATTCAGAAACAAGATGAATGAACAAGGAGAAGTAATAAGAAACAAAGCAAGACTAGTATGTAAGGGATACTCACAGCAAGAAGGAATTGACTATGAAGAAACCTTTGCACCAGTAGCTAGACTTGAAGCAGTGAGAATCTTTTTGGCTTATGCAGCTTTTAAGAAATTCAAAGTGTATCAGATGGATGTGAAGTCCACATTTTTGAATGGTGAATTGGAAGAAGAAGTCTACATTGAGCAGCATGAAGGTTTTCCTTTGACTCAAGAAGGAGATATGGTATGTAAACTGAAGAAAGCATTATATGGACTAAAGCAAGCACCTAGAACTTGGTATGATAGATTGGATAAGTATTTTTTGAAATTGGGATTTACTAAAGGAACAGAAGATAGTAATCTATACACAAAAGAAATTGAAAATGGAATATTAGTTATAGTTATTTTTGTTGATGACATTATCTTTGGAGGAGAAGATAAAGCTAGTGACAAATTTGCTGATGAAATGAAGACTGAATTTTAATTGAGCATGAATGGTGAGCTGAAATACTTTTTTGGATTACAGATAACACAAAATAGTGATGATATATTTGTTAGCTAGAAAAAGTACTTGAATGATTTGATAAAAAGATTTGGAATGGAGAACTATAAACCAATTGGAACACCTATTGTTAGAGGCCACAAACTATCAAGCAAAGATGAAACACCAGTAGTTGAGCAGAAGAAATACAAATCCATGATTGGAGGATTGCAGTACTTAACACACACTAGACTGGATATACAACATTCAATTGGCATGGTAGCAAGATTTCAAGCTGAACCTATAGAGTGACATTATGTAGTAGTAAAGAGGATATTGAGATATTTAAGAGGCACAATGGATTATGGATTATGGTATGAAAAATCTAATGATTTCACCCTATGTGCATATACAGATGTTGATTGGGGAGGTAGTGTTGATGATAAGAAAAGCACTAGTGGTGGAGCCTTTTTTCTTGGAGGAAGATTAGTTTCCTGGTTGAGCAAGAAGTAGAATTGTATTTCCTAGAGTACAGCAGAAGCAGAATATGTAACAGTAGCAAACAATTGTAACCAAATAATTTGGATGAAGTAGATGCTGAAGGATATTGGAATTAAGTTTGTTGAGCCTATTGCCATACATTGTGACAACACTAGCACAGTCAGTATGTCTAAGAATCCTATTTTACATTCTAAGACTAAGCATATAGAGATCAAGTATCATGTTGTAAGAGAGAAAGTAGCTGAGAAAGAATTTAGACTAGAATACATAAGCACAAAGGAACAGATAGGAGACATATTTACAAAGCCTTTGCCTAAGGATACATTTGAGTATCTAAGAGGTATGCTTGGGGTTATGCCCCAGCCTACTTTTGAGTAATGATGCAGTTTGTTGCATCCATCCAGTGCTATATGAACCCTAACTTTTTCTGGATTGGATGTTGGTACTTCCTCTATGGGGGAGTATGTGTATCTGAGTTGAGTCATGAGGACTCTTGTGAATGTATTTTTTGAAACAGTGTCTTTAGACATTGAGTTGTTGTTGACATAGTGATGAGATTTCTATCATTGATGTCAATGGGATAGAAGTGTACATGAAAAACCCTATGTACCATCTGTTAGAGAGAACTTAATAGGATAACGAAGCAAGATTTGATTAATAAAGAAGATTTGAAGAATTTTCAACGTATCAGTGCAGTAGTATTGGATGTTTGGAACATTGGATGTTTTTCATCTATGTTTCCATCAATGCTAATGGGGGAGATTGTTAAGAATGAATGCTGGATGTTGGCAGTCATTCTATAGCAGTTTTTGTTGTATTCTTGACTATGATTGTCATTGATGTCAACACAATGATCTTCTGGAGACTAGCAGAGAAGCAGACAGTGTTTTGATTAGCACACATGGGATATTGCAATTGGAGCTATGCAATGTTGATTTTATACTCTTTGATATTCTATTTTTCTATGGTTAAGAGTGCACACATTAAATCATTGATTCATGAAAGTTATGAGTATTTTGGTAAAAGTAGTATTCAGGCAGTATTCCTAAGTAGCGGTCTGTGAAAATCAAATGTTATCTCCTAATCGGGATGGAATTTGGTTTTGCACAGTTAAAGGAAATTTTGAGACATATTGATGGTGATGTGGTTCATAGCACAAACTTCAAGGTCATAAGAGTGAAGATTTATTGCGTCTAGAAGCCAACAGTTTTGTGTAATTTTGATATAGCATATGGAAACTTTTATTTTGTAATTGTGTGCCCACTCATTTGTAATTATTTGAGTGTGGTATAAAGGAAGGAATGTTTTTTCTTATTGTATAGATTTGTAATATGAAAGAAGTGTGAACATGGTTTTGGTTGCATGTCAATGTAAGCATGAAGTGAAGAAAAGAGTCTAAGAGGTTGTGAAAGTGATATTGTGAAGGAAGACATGTGAAGTATAGAGATCTGGAATTGAGATCTGATATAGTAGTGAGTGTGGTTTGACATAGTAAGGAGATAACATATTTCATATTATTCTTTTGAATAATATTAAGGTTATTTGTGCAGTGAGTTCAGTGATCTTACCCTAAATCTATTTGGGCAGTGGGTCCTTCTGTGTTCCATAACTCTTAACAGGGTTAGAATCTTTTAACAGGGATTCAAAATCTCCTAACAGGGATCTATATGTACTAAATGTATTTCATAAGACTCCTAATAGAGTCCATCCTTTCACAAGGAATATTCATATTAGTGCATCTTTTGTGGGCATCATTGCCACCGCGGTTTACTCTTTGATCAAGAGGTTCCCTAGTCACATATCTTGTGTTATTGTGTCATTGTGTATGAATATCTTTATATGGTTAGTAATTGCATTACTTACGTGGTTAAATGTTGTTGAAGATGATAAAATTTATAATTATCTGATAACTAATTCACCCCCCCCCCTCTCAGTTATCTTGGTGGACTTTACTTTCTAACAGTAATTCCCTTCCCTAATTCTGATTAGAAAAAAAGGAGAGAGCATCAGTCCTCAGTGATTGATGGATGGTTGACTACTCTACTTCAAGATTAGTACCAAAGCTTAAATGTTTGGCTCCCTTTGCCATTGATGTCAAAGTAGGAGTAGTATATAGTCAGGAAAAATAGTATTAAAGGGGGAGTACATAGAGAATTAAGGAGTAATATATAATAGTAAGGGGGAGTAGTATTCAGTCATGGAAGCAGTTCAGTTGAGGAAATGGAAAATATTAAAGAATATTGCAGTAGATGGAGGATTCATCCTTAGGGTATTTTTGATGAGGAAATGGAGAATGTTATAAAAGAATTATTCATTTGGATTGGTGGTGTTTTTTCATTCCATATATTTCCATCAATACCAAAGGGGGAGATTGTTGGAGATTTGTCAGCAAGCCATTATTGACTATATGTTTGTCATTGATGAAAACATATCGTAATTAGCATGTTTTGAATACTTATGTAGTAAGATTCAAGTATATGTAGCACATAAATTTTATAAGCATGATATCATGGACGTAGAGGTTAATTGCTAGTACAGACAGTTATGTAGCAGCTTGTGTCAGTAGTGTTCCTGATAGAGTTACAAGCAGTGTTCTATGTGTGATTGTCCATACAATTATCATGGAGCCTTGCACATTTGGAAATGTAATGGAAACATGTTAGTGTTTCTCCATTCATGAACACAGAGTTTGATGTGCACTATAAGTGAAGTTATGCTGTCGATATTCACTAATTGTAGTTTCCTGTGTTTATCGAGAAGATCTGACAGAGATTATATTGGTACAGGAGTTGAGCCTATCATTTTGATATACATGCTTGGATAAGTGATTAGAGAAGAGTTAAGAATGTTTTGTTAAGAGCACATGATGTAATTCATCTTGAGGAGAAAGTATCACTTGATTTTGTATAGTCGATAGTGTGTAGTGTGCATCTACACTTATTGATTTTGACAGGTACCAATTTGTGTTGTGTGCTTAGTAGAGCCAACAAAGATGTTATTGGAGAGTGTTATTGTTCCTCTAGTATGATTTCAAGGTGGTTATAATAGGCCAAATTGATTATATCATTTAGAGGAAAGATACTTATAGTCGGTCATTTGTGATCGCTAGATGTATGGCATGGAGATGAAAGATTAGAGCAAAGCAGAGAGAGTGAAGTATTGTGTCATCAAGAAGAGGTCTATGTGATAGTGAAGATAGAGTGTTCTATTAATTAGAACTGATCAAGATAGCAGGTATACCTTGTAGTTCACCAAGATCTAGATATAGTGTGTATCTATTATTCAGAAGGTTGCAGCCTTCACCCCTTTGAGCAGTGAGCTCTTGGACAATGTGTCCTCGCCCCTAATAGGGTCAATCATAAAAGACTCCTAACAAGATCCGACCTTTGACCAGGTCAGTGTACTTATTGTATTGTAAAGATCAACTCCTAACATGGTTGTAAGATCTTCTAACAAGGATCATTATACACTAGTGTAGACATGGAAAATTGGCAAAGGCTTAAATCGATCAAAAGGTGCATCAAATCATCAAAATAATACTAAAAATCAATAAATGGAACAAAGGCAATTCAAATCAAAAGAAAATTTAATTAAATGATTAAATGATTAAATAAAGCTTGAAAAGGGGAAAAACACTAAGAAATTGATTAAATTCAATTAATGACATAGTTGTTGAAAGC
Organism: Chamaecyparis obtusa; assembly: GCA_027943335.1. Classification (NCBI taxonomy): domain Eukaryota; kingdom Viridiplantae; phylum Streptophyta; class Pinopsida; order Cupressales; family Cupressaceae; genus Chamaecyparis; species Chamaecyparis obtusa. The sequence goes on along the minus strand of BSBK01006485.1, from coordinate 133,515 downwards.
AAAAAATCAAAATGAACATCTTACCCTTCACGGCTAAATTTAATTACTTTAATTAATTAATAAATACTAATTTCCCTCAACAAAGCAAAAAAGGAGACAAAATGGACACAAATCACTCACTTTTGTTGAAATGGTCCAGCCTTTTGAAACTATTTAAATGTTTGTCCCCCAATTTAGGGACAAAGCAAAGCCAATTGACCTTACCCAAGCATAACCATGGTTATCTCACTCTACCCCCTACCCTTGGGAAAATCCTATAAATAGAAGGCATTTTGAGGCATTAATCATCCACTCCATATCTTTGAATTGCAGCAAAGCTCTTGCAATTTGCATTCACACCACTCACTTAGCATTTTCATTGATATTTAGCTTAAATTGTTGATCATTTTAGAGATTTTCTTATCAAATAGAGCTAGAATTTGATAATTAGATCTAGTTTTCATATCATTCTTAGTTCAATTATCATAATTAGAGTGTCACTAGTGAGGATTTGCAGCTGAGAGCCTCACTTACTACTTCAATTTAGAGAACCATGAGATATTTAGATTAATTTGTGCATTATTTAGATTAGTTTGCTTTGAATAGTGTAAATTCTCTTTAAATCTTGTTATTTCATGAAGGTGTAAATCACTCACACACAAATGGCGCCCACCGTGGGGCCCTAGGCCTCAAATTCATCATAATTTTCACGTTATTTGCAAAATTTAGGCTAGAATTACATGATTTTGCTCACTGTTTGCAAGTTACAGAAAAGAAATCACGCCTGCCAGTAAAGAAATCATGCCTAAAGAAAAGAGATGTTGCGCGCGGAAATTAAAATATCGCCTGAAGTCTGAACAATTACGCTTTTCAGCCTACAAAATCACGCTTCCGGTGAAAGAAATCACGCCTGCAAAAATTAAACTCTCGCGTCACGGACAAGCAGCTGATGCCTTTGGTCATTTAGATGTCGCCTGGACAGAATTAAAAGCCGCGGCTGAGGAATCATTTTACACCTGGTGTAAAGGGAGTTTACTGCCTTGCTCATTTAATTTCTCGCTTTGAGTATTTTAAATGTCGCTTTGGATTAATGAAATGTCACTTTTTTGGAATTAATTTGTCGCATCTAGTAAAGAGTTCACGCGTTATTATAATTTGATATCGCACTTTATTACTTTAATCTCGCTTGAGCCCCTTATGGTGACGTTCGCGGTTAAAGTAATTACGTCTTTATTAAATTAGATCTCACGTTTAGCATGGACAATGTCACCTAGTTGAGGATTTAGATTATATCAGAGTAATTACTGTTTTCACGTGTATTAAAGATTTCACGCGTTTGCTAAAATTTGATATCGCACTTGCCTATTTTAATCTTGCTTGAGCCCCTTTTGGTGACGCTCACGGTTAAAGTAGTCACGTCTTTGTTAAATTTTATCTCGCCTGTAGTCTAGATGATGTCGCCTGGCATTATTTTCTCTATTTTGTCAAAAAATTGTTAAAATGATGACTGAATTTTAACTCTATGTCTATTTTTTTGTCTCAGGTACATGCTCTATCACAGAAAAGTGCTCAAAAAAAAAAATTTCTTTTTTGCATGCAAAAAAGAAACAAAAAAGGACGTCCTATTAGAGTATACCTTGCACCTTTTGGATTTAATTTGCAAATATTTGAGTTCAAAATAAATCAAGAGCATAATCAATTTGATCATTTTAAGCTTTTTGATTTTGGTTTCCCCTCACTTTGTATGAATTTGTGTTGACTAACTTGTTGGTGGAGGGAACGTTTTGCTAAGGTAAGGGAAGGATTTGGAGAGAAAATGAGAAAATCTACTACTTAAAAATGCGCCTAGCCTTTGCTACCATCGTTTGAGGTATTTTTCTCATCAAGCTTGCACTTTCCCTTAGCTTGTGGCATTTCAAAGTTCAAAACATAGTTTAATCATAAAAGGAAAAAATAAACACTTCAATTCTAAGAACCCCTTTGTCACGGGGTTGAAAAAGAACCAAATTGATTATGAGTGTTTGGGATAAGGGAAAAGCAATAGGGATATGCTCTTCACTCTTTGAGTGAATCAAATTCCCAAACTTGCTCTACTAAATCCACTTTTCATGCTTTCAAATAAACATGTTTAAAACTTAATGGGCTCGCCTCTCGAGATTGCCTTAAAAGGGCCGGTGAGAGGGACAACCCAAAGTGGGATACACTTGCTTTTGCCTTGAGAATCTGACCCACTATAAAATGAAACGCGTGTATCCTTAATGGGGTGCACGACAAAAATTATTTAGCTCTTTCAAACTTCCTCTAGTAGTCCTAACGGATTGCGCAAAATCATACTTTGGTGCATGTGGGAAGCCTCTTAACATACTTGGGGGATCAAAGGCTAAGATCTATTTTGAACGGAATCCACACTACAAAATGGTAAAAATAGCAAAAACTACCTAATAGAGCCATTTAAAAGCCAAATTTGTGCTAGGTAGCTTGCTTGGAAGTCTTTCTTGTGATCAAACCCATGGAAACATTCAAGAATATACACATTAGAATGATCTAGGGATATGGTGAACTATTGATGTGTGTGTTGTGATTGTTTTCAACTTTTCAAACAAGAAGTTCCAAAGTACTTGATCAAAAGACAATTAAATTTTTAAATCTTAAAAATTGATCAAGACTTGTGACATGTTCCAAACCAACCCAATTAGATTGAAATTAAAGAAGGAAGGATTGATCCATAATGATGAGCCTATTTGAGAAACAAATCAATCCTATTATGGAGCATAATTATCAAAGTCAAGATCAAGATCTCCATAGGAATCAAAGTGATGAGGTTTCTGAAGATGACGTTGTTGAAGCATCCCAAAGTCCCAGGTTTTTGGAAATAATGGAATTACTTTTGAAGTGGGATAAAGAAGCATACTTTCTAACTTTAGCTCAAGCAGGAGCTAAACTTCCTTATAATTATGACACATCAAACTTGAGAAAGAATGAGGAAAAATAAAGAGATACATCATATAGAATGCCATTATTAATATCAAGCTATTCTTTTCAAAGTGATGAGGTGTCTAAAGATGATGTTGTGAGAGCATCCCAAGATCCCATGTTTATAGAAATAATGGAACGAATTTTGGACTGGGATAAAGAAGCATATTTCCTAACTTTAGCTCAATCAGGAGCTAAGCTTCCACATAATTATGACATGTCAACTTTAAGAAAGGATGAGGAAAAACAAAAAGATACTTTATCTAAAAGGAAATCATTAAGATCAATGTGTCCTTTTCTTTATAATGATAGGCCATCCATATCTTCATTGTCCTCATATCAGAATGTCCATTGGAATCAAAATGATGAGGTGTCTGAAGAAGAAGTTTTAGAAGCAATTCAAGATCCCAAGTTTATGGAAATAATGAAATTAGTCTTGGAGAAGGATAAAGAAGCATATTTCATGGAGTTAGTTCAAGCAGGAGCTAAGCTTCCTCGTAATTTTGACATATCAACCTTGAGAAAGGATGAGGAAAAACAAAAAGATACTTTATCTAAAGAGCCATCATTAAGATCAATTTGGCCATTCCTTTATGATGATGGGCCATCTGTATCTTCATCCTCCTCACAAAAAGAAGCATTTCAAAGAAACAAAGTTATCTCAGATCAAAGGAAATTGCATAATCAACCTATGTGCGATCAAGATAATAAAGAGTATGGAGTGAAAAATACCACTCTCAAGAAAGATCTAATTCAAAAACCTCCATATAGCAAGAGTAATCCATTCATCCTTTGTCCATCTCCTAACAAGGTTTCTCCCTGGATGACTTGTACACCTTCAATCCTTCATCCATCTCCCAAACCTCTATCTAGCAAAGACCCTCCCATAACTAGCATTCCTTTCATCTTTTCTTCATCTCCCAAAGCTCCACAATTATCCAAAATTCTTCCATCAAAGAATGAGCCTAATGATGACACTTTTCCCATTAACTATGTCTACCCTCAAGGGCTACCTCTAAAAGAAACCCAAGCTAACTCACATCTTGCTGCAGATTGTTTCCATGCTTCAAAGATCTTAGAACCCAAAGCTTCATGTGCCTCAATGCCTATTATACCTATTCAAGAGGATCCTACACCATTCCTCCAAACATCCCCCATACATATCCAAGCAACTACCTTGTCCTTAGAAGTGGCTCCATGTCAAGAGGATAATCTAAAGAGAAAAGAGATAAATATTGATCAAGATCAAGATCAAGATTATATAAAAACCCCTCCCATATTTGATGAAGGTCCCATATCCCTTGAACCTTGTGATGATCCCCTTGCATCCTTTCATGTCTTTCAATATGATATCCTTCCATTCCAAGAACAAAGTACCCTTCCAAGTTCCATATTTTCTCCACTTCCTGAGCAAGATCAAGATATCCCTTCCATAACTTCCAATGAGCATATTGAAAATCAAGAGCAAAATACCTTCGCTACACAATTCAAAGATCCTTGTCAAGATCAAAGTATCCCATCATTTCCTTGTCATATTCCTCCATGTTCACCTCAAGAAAACATCATTCTTCCAAATCCCTTGCAATCCCTTCAAGCTTCAGTTGATCCTATCAAATGTGTTCCTATCAAAGCTATTCATGAGCCTATTGGTATAAAGATAAATCTTAAAGATGAGAACGTTGACGATGGAGCTCCTTCCAAAGATATTGATATCCCTTTCACACCTTATATTCCTCCATTCAAATACAACCACATACCTCCACTATCCTCAAAATCCATTTTGGGTGCCTATGTCCCAAAACAAAAGTCTTCATCCCTTCCATCCATACTAGGTCCATATATTCCCCCATCAACCATTCCTATCATCCCTAGTTATCCATTCACTTACCCTACCATGTATCAAGATCAAAAAAGACACACATACTTGAAGAATGTCCAAACACCAATCCATATGAACCATCCATATTATTCCTATTCATCCACAATTCCTAAGTCTTTTGGAAGCAATGTTGATGTGCAACATAAAAATCATAAATCCAAGAATCCATATGTGCATAAAAATCACAATGTCCCATCTAATCGACATGTGAATGAAAAGAAAAATGAAATATCCAAAAGGTCGCAAAGGTCCATCAAGCAAAAAGAAAAAAATAAAATGTGGGTTCCTAAATCCCTCATTGAAGAAATGCATTCAAAAGCATTCCAAAAGAAAGAAAAATCAAAGAATATGTGGATTCCCAAGTCATTGTTGAAAGACTTGCACACAAACGAAGAATCAAAATTGACATTCAAGCTTCCAAAGGCTTCCATTCCATCTCCTTCCAAACATCCTTCATCTTCTTATATCCAAAAATCCACTACCTCAAAAAGATCCTTACCTCTGTCCTCTATTGTTCCTCCATCATTCCACCACTCTTCAAAGTGTGTGTCAAAGTTGATCTTGCCAACATTCCCATCCACAACATACCTTCTTCTTATCCTCATATTTATTTTCCAATGCATACTTTCCATACTTCCATCCCCCTTATCAATATCTTTGAGCATCCTAGTCATACCCATGGTTTATTATAGCATATCTTTCAGAGGAGCATTGTCCAAAGATTCTAATGTTGAGAAAATATTGAAAAATACAAAAAAAGAAAAAAATAAAGAAAAAAAGAAAAAAATGAAAAAAGAGAAAAAGTGCCTTGGTGAAAACCTAGTAATAGGCACCTTGGTAGCAAAAATAAAAAGAAATAAATCTAGGGTGAAAACCACTTCTTGTGGCACCTTAGACAAGTACCATGATGAAAACCTGGCAAATAGGCGTCATGCGTAATTCTTCCTTCTTGCACTCTACACTTGGGGGTAAGTTTCATCCATGCCATCTTCCATCTTCCTATCATTTACCTCACTTTCATTCATATTTCATCTTTCACCTTTCATCTTGACAAGGTTGAACACATCCATGAGCATCAAGTATCTTGACATTCATTATCCTTGCCATCAACTTATGTACTTGTTACATCCATGTTACCCTATCATGATCTTGCTTATCCCAAATTCACCTTCATTATTCCATCAGCTTTTTCATAATCCCAAAACATCCCTTCATAGCCTCCATCACTCCTTTATCTTGATTGTGTTATCTTATCCACATCTTACCCAAATTGACCCTTGGTCTTGATCAAGATGAAGAACTTTTTTTAAAAAAAAAATTATCAAGAACTTCTTGACATGTCCACTCTTTTGGATCACTCCTTTTCATGGCAGCAGATCATTATTCTATACACTATCTAGCCCTGCATCATTGGCTTTCATGGCTTATCCAAAAACATGCTTCACATTGCTATATCATTTTTTCCTTAGCTTGGGTACTCTTGAGGAGATAGTCCTATGGGTCACATTCGTATACTTCTTCCATCATAGCCTTTCCATCTCTAATCCATCAGCTTGCAAATCCATCCTTCATGTCCTATATCTTGCTAAGACATTGGGGGCAAACCAATGTGATCTTGTTTGAGAGTTGGTAAAAAAAGGAAAGCATAAAGGGCTTTGAGCTGCATCTTGCATAAACCGAGCTTCGGTAATATTTTGAAAGTTTTTCTCAAGTCCAACATTTTTTCTATCCAACTGGGGCATTTGATCTGAATCAGTGGATTCAATAGTGCAATATTCAGTCACATCAGAGAGGGAATTATCAGAGTTTCAGAAGAGAGAAGAATATTTTCATGAACCTTTGATGGATATCATTGTTCACTAACCAAGAATTCAATTACCACAACTTGATCCATGAGCCTTCATTGACTTTATTATTCGGGATTAAAAATTGACAAAACACTTTAAAGATCAGAATACTTGGAAATATTTTTTGAAAATCATGAAACAATGCAAAACACTTGAAGCTTTCTTTTGATGATCTTTACTTACATTGATTTTTATCACATCTTTTTAGCTAATCGATGATGTTTCGACTAGATTGGCGATGATGGAGACATGATATTTTTCTTGTCTTTGAGTGACTATCTTGAGGGATATCCAACAACTTATGTGAATTCATCTAACGACATGGTCATCAAAGAACCATCGAGGACTTTCATATAAGGTGGAAGGTTGACCTTTGCTTGTTTATGCAACATTGAATTCGTTGAAACTGGTATTCATACCCTCATAGTTGGTTTATTCAACTAGTGTGGGTTGTACTAGTTCAAAAAGGAGGTTACCAAATGTGATAAAAAGTGGTATTCATATCATCATGTCAGTGGGCAGTGGTGATTGTACTTTCTTTCAGTCCCAAAATGCTCAATGATGAAAATTTATCCTCAAGGCATTTATTTGCTAAAAGCTAGTGACACTTAGCTGCATTGCATTGCATTATCATGGAAGGTTAATTGCATTATCATGTTAGATTAATTGCATGTGCATTTGTTTGTAGTATTTTTCCAAGGGAAAAGGGGGGTAATTCAATCAAAATCTTGATCAATCATAAAATGGGTCATTCAATCAAGAATCAAGGAAAGTCCATAAATCATAAGTGTCCATAATATCAAAGATCCATGAACTTTGTCTAATCAAAGATACAATGTCATCAAAGTGATACATCCAAGTCCTAATCAATAACTGAAATATCAGGATACAATATCAACAAACTGAAGGAGCTCCATAATCAATCATCTCAATAACATGTACTCTAGCTGGGTCAAACCCATGACTTAAGTCCAAATATCCAAGAAGCTAAGGTCCGTATATATATATCATTTATGAAAATGTGCCTGTTTCACAAATCAAGGGAATCATATCAGTATTTTATATCAATGAATCATTTTACATCAATCAATCCTATCAAAGTATCAAGCAATCACACCCAGTACCATCGTTCGTGTCTCTGTGTCCTGAGAACGAAGCAGCAGTATCAAATCATATCGGTTTTCACACTGATTGATTTATCCTATCAGAACTATCCTATGAGATTGACAAATCACATTCATTGGTACCATTATCCTGTTATCCTAATCACTTGTTTTTCTTAACTACAATAGACCTATCTATCTTGGATATGCAAATTTGTGAGTCATGGCATATCATTAATATTTTTTTTAGAAATGAAAACATATTGGACCAATCAATTAAAATCTTTCAAATCAAGGAATCAATATGTTTTATTTCTGAGGGGGCATCAGAGTATCAAATTGTCATCACATCAAAAACATTTATCAGTGGGGCATATCATATCATATCATATCAGTATCATATCAGTATCATATCCATATCATATCATATCAATTTCATATCAGGAGGCAAATCAGTATCAGATGAGTTTACCATATCATATCAAACCTATCAACATATCAGCAATCAATCAACCCAAGACCTTTATCAATCAACCCAGGACCTTTATCAATCAACCTAGGACCTTTATCAGTGAACCCAGGACCTATCATCAAACTAGGACCCATATCATATCAGAGGCATCATAATCATATCAGCACCATCATCAGAGGCACATCATCGTCATCAGGAAGTACATCAATCAGAACTATCAGAGGAATCAAGGAATCATAGAACCAGAATAGAATCAGATCATCATACTAAGGGAATCTTTGAATCGGTGTTCTTCGCACATCGACTCAAAGAGGGGCATTTGTAGACATGGAAAATTGGAAAAGGCTTAAATCGATCAAAAGGTGCATCAAATCATCAAAATAATACTAAAAATCAATAAATGGAACAAAGGCAATTCAAATCAAAGGAAAATTCAATTAAATGATTAAATGATTAAATAAAGCTTGAAAAGGGGAAAAACACTAAGAAATTGATTAAATTCAATTAATGACATAGTTGTTGAAAGCACAAAATCAAAATGAAAATCTTACCCTTCATGGCTAAATTTAATTACTTTAATTAATTAATAAATACTAATTTCCCTCAACAAAGAAAAAAAGGAGACAAAATGGACACAAATCACTTACTTTTGTTGAAATGGTCCAGCCTTTTGAAACCATTTAAATGTTTGTCCCCCAATTTAGGGACAAAGCAAATCCAATTGACCTTACCCAAGCATAACCATGGTTATCTCACTCTACACCCTACCCTTGGGAAAATCCTATAAATAGAAGGCATTTTGAGGCATTAATCATCCACTCCATATCTTTGAATTGTAGCAAAGCTCTTGCAATTTGCATTCACACCACTCACTTAGCATTTTCATTGATATTTAGCTTAAATTGTTGATCATTTTAGAGATTTTCTTATCAAATAGAGCTAGAATTTGATAATTAGATCTAGTTTGCATATCATTCTTAGTTCAATTCTCATAATTAGAGTGTCACTAGTGAGGATTTGCAGCTGAGAGCCTCACTTACTACTTCAATTTAGAGAACATGAGATATTTAGATTAATTTGTGCATTATTTAGATTAGTTTGCTTTGAATAGTGTAAATTCTCTTTAAATCTTGTTATTTCATGAAGGTGTAAATCACTCACACACAACTAGTGCAGTTTATTAGTGGGTGTTAATTCCCACTGGGGTTTTTACCTATTTGGGTTTCCCCGTAACAAAAATATTAGTGTTGTTTTCAAGAGTTATTTCATTGTGTTTATGCTTAAATATTAATTATACTTAATTGGATAAAGAATTGAAACTTGTAGATAACTGATTCACCCCCCCCCCCTCAGTTATCTCTTGGGACTATTCCTAACAATATTCTGATTTGTTGTTGACTTTCTTTGACTTTGTATTTTTTTAATGACCTTCTAATTTGTCTAAATGTTGGTACAACTTTGTTAGGATAGAGGAATTATGAAAATGCATGGATGGGATGGGGTAGATGGGAGATATGGTGGTAGAAAGTGTTTGGATGAAAGGATGGGAATTGATCATGATAGGGGGATGTTGTCAAGACCAACATTGGCACATGTTGTGAGGAAGGTGGATGAAATGGATGGGATTCTAGAGATAGATGTGGATATGATGGAGAATTTGTGCTAGGAGATCTTGGGACATAAGGACCCAAAATAGATTGAGGAGTTGGAGTAGAGGAATGAGTAGCTGGTGGATTAGAAACTTTGGATGCCATTGTGGATATTTCTATTAGATGCATTCCATCTCTTTGCTTTGGGATCCACATCATCTTTGCTTTAGCTTTGGTGGGCCTTTATGGCTATTGGGATGCATCAGATTCTTCTTTTTCTTTGATGGGCCTCTGTGGCCACTAGGATGAATTGGATTGCTTGATCCTTTCATTTAGAGTGGACATGTCAATCTTTGGATCTTTGTAGATATTTCCCTTTATGCATCCTTGACATGGAATCCAAATTACAAGAAGCATTGGAAGGAATAAGAGGAGGTGTGAGAGATGGAGGAGATATGGATGGAGAGATGGAAGGAGAGATAGGAGATAGGAGATATGGGTATGTGCCTTTGTTGATCCTAACTAGGAATGTGTGGATGAAGGATGAAGGATTGAATAGGATAAGATGGGGGATGATATTTTGGGATATAAAACCCCAAAATGGATTTAGTATGTGAAGGATATGCAATGGTAGATTTTGGGACATAGGGCCCCAAAATGGATTTGGAGGATGAAGGAGGAATGTGATAGGATGTTTTGGGCTGCAATGATGGAGGAGGAATGGAATTGTATTCTTTGGAGGGATAATGGGAAGATGTGATGGTGGGTTTGGAAGGGTTCTTGAATCTAGCTTTAGCTATACCAACATTTTTGGAGTAAATGCCTTCTTCGGATGTGTGACCAATACCACATGATCATGGATGTTTCTTGTCCTAAATGGGCTCAAGATTTCCTTGTTCATGAGCACCTAAGCCTTTACCTTGATAATTCCATTTCTTGAGCATTTTATCCAAACAAGGATATTTCTGACTTGGAGAATAAGATAAGCATCCATTTTTAGGTTCCATGGTGGAAGATATGAAACTGATTTCTTCTACTTCGAGTGGACTTTCATTGACAAATGTAAGTGGACCAAGAGAATAGAGTGATGGTGGTGGGATAGTTTGGATTGGAGAATCCTCAAGTGTAGAGGATGGGATGATAGGATCTAGACTGGGATTAAAGAATGGTGATGGATCTTGATATGGAGGAACTGGGATTGTAGGATCTTGAATTAGAGGAATTGGGGTGCTAGGATCTTGGATTAGGGGTGATGGAAGCAATAGAATATGCACCAGAGGAAGTGAAGGGATTGGATCTTGAATTTTAGATATGGGTATTTCAACATGCTTTTGGACAAGATCTTGACATGATAGGATTTGTGTGGATAGAATGACGGGGGATGTATGGATGGACTCTTCAGATGGTATAGATGGAAGGCTAGAAAATTCTACAATTGCGATGGTAGGAAGAAGGGAGAACTCATGAGGCTCATTGGATGTGGCTTGGATAATGCTTGGAGGAGGAGATGTGGATGGGGATTGGATGGATTCAATGTATGGGAATGACTCAATGATGCTAGGAGATGGAAGAGGATCAATAAGTGGGATATATGGAAGAAGGATAATAGATGGGAGAGGTTGATGGGGCTCATTAATGATGGCTTCACATGAAGGATTTGGATAGCATGACTCTTCAACTTTAGCAAATTGATCTTTTGTTGGCTTCCTTGTGAAACTCCTTGGAGACTTTCATGACAGATTTTGAGAAGAAGGATTGGAATGTGGAGGAGAAGGAGAGCTAGGATAGTCCTCACATGAAGATGGGATGGAAGATTGTGATCTTTATTTAGGGAATGTTGGTTGTGATGAGGATTTTGAGGATGGTGGGATTAGGTAGTTCACATAGGAAGGTTTTGAGGAAGTTTGTGAACTTGATGGAATTTTTGGTGAGGTAGGGGAGATGGGTTGAGATATAGGATATGAAGCAGATTGAGGAATGCATTCTTCTTGTGAAAGGGGATTTGTGGCAATGTAGGAAAGAATGGAAGATGCTAGACTTGAATAGGATATAGTGAATGGTGGATCAAGATAGGATGGGAGATTAGGATAATGGATTGGAATACTAGGATTTTGGTTTTGAAACTGGGTTGGAGGATAAGTAGATGGAGGATTTGGATAAGGGATGTAGCTAGTACAGTTGTTGTGAAAGGATGGTGCTTGAGGTATGACCATAGAAGGAGGTATAGGTATGAAGGATGAATATAGAGGATATGTAGGCTCAAGATAGGTAGATGGTGTGGATGAATAGGATAGTGGATTTTCCTTGTCAAAGGTAGGATAAGGAGAAATAGTGGATATGCATGAAGGCATGATATGATAGTTTGGAGGAATGATTGGATGTTGAGGGATGTTTGGAGAAATCTTGCTAAGGTTTTCAAAGTACACATCATGATCCAAAATATTCTCATCATCATTGCAATAGGATGGAGTGGGAGAAAAGATACGGCAACCAAAATCATCATACTAGATTTGAGGCATGTTGACTTCCGTATGAGTTTGATAAGGATGAAGGATGGAGACAAATTGGAAGACTAAGGCTTTGGACTTAGGATGACCAAGAAGCTCAAACTGGAATGATAGGTTTCTAAAATCTTGGATGACTACTAGATTTTAAGGATTTGACTGACACAACTAGGATTGGAAGACTAGGATTTTGGTTTTGAAATTGGGTTGGAGGATAAGTAGATGGAGGATTTGGATAAGAGATATATCTATTATGGTTTTTGTGAAAGGATGGTGCTTGAGGCATGACCATAGAAGGAGGTAGAGGTATGAAGGATGCATATAGAGGATATGTAGGCTCAAGATAGGTAGACGGTGTGGATGAATAGGATAGTGGATTTCCCTTCTCAAAGGTAGGATAAGGAGAACCAGTGGATATGCATGAAGGCATGATAGGATAGTTTGGAGGAATGATTGGATGTTGAGGGATGTTTGGGGAAATCTTGCTAAGGTTTTCAAAGTACTCATCATGATCCATAAGATTCTCATCATCATCAGAATAGGATGGAGTGGGAGACAAGATATGGCAACCAAACTCATCATAATAGATTTGAGAAATGTTGTCTTGTGTATGAGTTTGATAAGGATGAAGGATGAAGATGGATTGGAAGACTAAGGCTTTGGACTAGAATGATCGAGAAGCTCAGACTGGGATGACAAGTTTTTGAAATCTTGGATGACTACTGGATTTGAAGGATTTTACTAACATGACAACAAGGATTGATTGTAGAACTCTTCTCTTTGTGTTTTTTCAACATATGTTTTCCACTAAGTTTGAAAATTTGAAAAACACATCAAGCAGAACTACCTAGGAGATAGGCTAGTATCAAAATATTTGTCGATAACTTAATATCCCAAAAAGGAATAAAGATGGTGAGTCTCTTAAGGTGATCCAAGAAACCACTTGGATCAATCCTTGCACAAATATTTTGATACCTTGAGGAGTAGATCAGGAAGCCTCTGATTTATAGGTGTCTGATTTGGTCTGTGATGTCCTCCCAATCAGTTTGTACACATGTGACTCACTTAAGATCCTAGTTGACCATGCTAAAATAGTAGGGATATTCACCTACCTTAGGCTACCATCAACATGCATCGCTCAAACTTGAGGGGATGAAGCGAGAGTTTTATCAATGCTTTATTTCTATACCGGTTGGGGAAGTACCGGTTTGAGGTCGTTCTCCAAAGAGGAACCACTTTTCTCTCTAGTAGGCCCCTCTAGAAGTAAAATGAATGAACTAGTCCAAGTTCAATTCAGTTTATGTCACTTAGATTTTATCAAAGATTTGCAAAATTGAAGACTCCTAGAAGTACAACAAGCAAGGGTTCTTTTCCAATTTGATTTAGTGATTTTAAATGAAAGCTTGAAAAAACATGTTTTTGATGATTTTCATTGTATTGACTTTAGGATTTAAATAAAATGACTTTTTGATTTGATTTTGATTTCTTTTCCTTAGAAACATTCAATATTTGGTGCTCTAATTTAGTTTTAGACCAAAAAAAGAGGTTTTTTTTTTAGATTGTTTGATGCATAAAACTTAGAAATCATTCAAGATTTTGTAACAAGACACTTGTTTTCACCAATATCAAAAATTAAGCACTGAATTAGGAAATTTTAGGAACTTTTACAAATGTTTAGGAAATGATTAGGAAAGATTGGAAAAGATTTAGTTGATTTTCTTCCTAGTTTGCATGAGATTTTGAAAGAACTTTGAGATAGTGCAAATGAAGTTCATTTTAGCTTTGATTGATGCATTGAGTTTCATTTAGGACCATTTTAATGCATTTAGGATTTATTTAGAACCCATTATATTTTAAATGCAAAATTGAAGTTCTTTTTAGGCACCCAAAATTTGAAATGTTATTAGCTTGCATGAATGCACCTAAAAACCCTAGATTTGCATGAATGATGTTATTTTTAGCCAAAATAAATCCATTAGAAGTTATTTTTAATGCTTTAAGAAAATTTAGGAATGAATTTAGTTGATTAGGAATGTCTAGGAAACATTTAGGAAAGATTTGCAGATTAGTCCCTTAATGGCACTCAAAGAGTTCATTTTAAGCCAAGTAAAAGAGTTGTTTGAGTTCCTAAACCTTAAAAAGAGTTCATGATCCTTAAGGCATTAGTTATTTTATGATAACTTAGCCTCCATGAAGTACCTGCAAGATTTTTGTGTTAGAAATTACAAGGTTGAAGCCTAGGGTCACTAGGATCCCCAAACAGGCCCAAAAAGTGAGGAAAAACCAAGTTTAAGGCCTCAAATGAGCTCCCTGCCTCCCATAAAAATTTTGGGGCTAGAAATGTATTCAAATTAAATTTTCATAGACATTTGACAAGCCAATATGACAATTTCATGCTTCCCATATGAGTTTTGAGCCAAAAAGTGCAAAAAAAACCTAAAACTCCATGAAAAATGGCCCAAACAACAATTGCATGATTCCATAAGAAATATGGGCACTCCCCATACAAAAATTACTCAAAAATGATCAATATTCATATGAAACTATAAGAAAATCCATTCGGGAGGCATGAAAATTGAGCTTTTTGGCAAAAAAACCCTAAAAAAAGTCAGTTTTGAGGCTTGTGGAGTCCCACTGGGCATGCCAAAATGTGATCAATGAAAACCTAACCTATTAAAAACATGCATAGACATTCAAAAATTATTCCTAGAATCATATGCTAAACATATAGAAAAACTATTTTCATGATACCTCAGATAGAGCTAAAACGAGAGCACCCTGTCACCATTTGATTTGCTCTCGCTTTAGGGATGTGGGTGTGCTCTCAAAACACATTGACCATATCTCTAATTATTTTTATGGGGGATTTGGATAGATTAGGGACCATGAGAACCCCATAGTGGCATAGACTCAAGTATGTTAGAAATAGGGAATACTGAGAGGGGGAGGTAAATCAGTATTCTACAAACTTTATCTTTTTCCCAATTATGGATATAATAGATTATCTTTATACATGCATAACATAAGAAGCTAAACAACATGCATAACAATAAAGAACTCATAACACATTATTTTTTCTCAAGGAAACCCTAGCCAAGGGAAAACCTTGGTGGGGATGGTACCCACAAAGATCCACTAATCAAAAGTATCATGTTAAGGTGTTGACCCTGTTAGGAGTATATTACAAGCATATAGTGTATCAGTCCTGATTAAGGGACTATAGGCCTTGTTAGAAGCCTCAACCCTATTAGGAGTTGTAGTACAAAATGTGATTACCAGATGAGCCCACTACCCAAACAAGTAATGTACAATATACACTGATTACAAAATAGGTTAAGGTACATAACCTTATATTGCTTGCAACAATATCTCTTTGCTACTCTTTCACTATCGCTATTACATATGCTTCATATACTTCACATCATATCACTTGTCTTTCTTTCAATAATACTACTTACTTTTGCAATTACAATTACAATTACATTTACATTTATATCAATAGCTTTATCCAAGAGTTAACATCTAGGATGTCATCCCTTTATATTGTTAAGTCATTATTTTGATAAACAAAATAATCCCTTAACTCTTTACTAGTTATGTCTTCATATTTTGTCCTGTCAGATTCACACTATCTTTGGTAAAACTATCATAACATCTTCTATACATGTCGTACTAACTTGCACTCTAAGATGGGTGAGAAATAGACATCATAGAGTCTATGTTCAACTATACAAGCACTAAACTTACTCCAGTCAATGTCGCAAAGAAAAAATGTGTCCAGGTTCACTGGTAAAACACTGTATCACACTTAGACAAATTTACAATGCGCTTTGTCATACTTGCTCTCTGACCTGTGTGATCTTCATGTGGATCATATGTTTCCATAATGACAACATCTATGTAATCAACTTAGCCAAAGTGCCAACAATCTCCCCCTTTGTCATTGGTGGCAACATATGAGAAAATTGGCTGTGTTCAACTCAAAATCTCAAAAATGTCCAAAATTGTGGCCATGGTATAAAATACTTACTATCCTTTTAACTCCTCAAAAAAATTATTGCCTCTAATATATTAATCCCCCTAAGAGTAATAACCCTTATCATATACTATCAATTTTGTTTTATATATCTCTCCCCCTTTGACAACAATGACAAAATAAGGTAGGGAGGTTCAGAAAATTGTATCACAAAAATTTATACCTCAATTTATTTATTGCAAAGCTGGTAGGCTTGCAACACAATCTGTAAAATCTTTCTTCATGGCTTCTATCTCCTTCTCCCATGATTTCTTAATGGAATCTTCCACATTAAGTAGTGCGCTTAGTCCATAACAAGCAATTTCACATGCTTGGAGGTTTTCAAAGTTAAATTTTTGAAAAGATGTCTTTGCTAAAAGACATTCTTCCAACTGTTCTTCAATTATGCTCAACTTCATAGAAGCATGCTCTCTCAAAATAGTGTATCTTCTCAATTTCCTTTCTCTCTCATCTTGCACAACTCTGATTTCATCATAAAGTTTCCTAACTTTCTTCTCAACATTACAGACCGTCACATTGGGACTAGACAAAATGTTTGTTTCATTTAGAATCTACGCTTCCTTCACTTTTATCTTCTAATCTTCCTCAGCTGTCAAATTTTTGATTTTGTACACTATATGTACAAAGATTTTCCTGTTTCCAAGTGCTTTCTCAAATCCTTGATACATATATCAAGAGTATTGATATCATTGTTGATATACTGACTGATGTTTAAAAGCATTCTAGCCTCATAGTCTTCTTGTGCTTTCACTTTTGCAATATCAGCTATGTTTGTGAATTCAATATCAAAGGTGCTCATTACCTTCTTTTCTTTCTCCATAGGGTCTGCTTCTGAAATTTGTGTAGTCACAATACTTTGTAACTTCTCAGTTAGTTCCTTTAGACACCCTTCAAGACTCTTCACCTTCTTATTCTTACCAATTATTTTGTTCAATGATGTAATCAGTTCCAACTAATCATCATCATTTACTTCTTTTCCCAAATGCTCAATCATAGATCCAATTTGAGTCTTCTTTCCAGTCTCAAGAGTAAGACTGATATCTTCTTTCATGGGAATGGGAATTTGTTCTTCTATAACTGGTGGTTCCACAATAGTGGTCTCTATCATCTCTTCTTCTTTTGTAGCTTCCTGTTCCTCAAAGGCCGAATTGTCAACAATGTTCTCCAAATTCTTGAATACATTTTCATTAGTATCCAAGGTGATTTGTGTACCTTCTACATTCATTGGTTCATCTTCAATATTAATAGCTAGAGAAGAGGGAATTTCCTCTTGTACTTTCTAACCTGCTTGCTCTACTACAACTGATGATTCTCCAACATAGTCTACCATAACTTTGATAATTTCTTGTTCAGTCTCAGAATTTACTTCTTCATACCTGCCTCCCATAATCTAAATTGTTCTCCTTTTGGTTCTTAGATGGGTGCTTAGGGCTTTCATGATCTGATTGAAATGAGCTTCATCTCTGATTTCACAAAGCTTTCTCACAAGCTTTTCTTTGATAGCTATCTCTTCATCTAATGCTCTCTTCTTCCTATTCAGAAGTTTTTTATAAAGATCATCAGGTATCTATCCTTGAATAGTATCAAACTTCTTGCCAATCAAGATCATATGCTTCACAACTGCATTCTCCAGATTAATTCTATCAGTATAATCGTAAAGATCATAATATTTTTTCATTCTTGCAAAGTCACCATTCTCAATCATCTACTCATTAATATTTTCAACTTTTGGTTTCCAAGCTTTCTTCTTAGTAGTGACATCATTTTTAACTTCTGCAATCTTTCTTGGAATAGGTTGCACTAGAGTTTTATGCCTCTTTCCCGGTCTAGTAGCACTCTCCTTAACTCTTTTGCTAGGTTTGGAGGAAGTGGATCTAGTAGACATCTTTGTTTCTATGTCCTTCTCAAGTACTTCCACTTTCAACTTAACTTGTGGTTCTTCCTATGGCACTACAATTGATGATAAAGGAGGGATAGACAAAACTTCCTTTTGTCCACTCTCTCTGATTGCTGCTCCTATCTACTTTGCTACCAAAAACTCTCTCTCTGTCATTCCCATATCCTTTAAGATTTTATTAATGGTTCTCTCAACTCTCTTCTTAGACTGCTTCTCTTCAATTAGAATCTTTGCAAAGTTGAAGTTCTCCTCAAAGGTTCCAAACCTATTACACTGAGTGTCCAACTTACACTTCAGTAGTCTACTAACATACTCTTCAGTCTCTACCTCAAATATTTCATAGCCAAGAGGATCTATGAACTCTATTCTAGGCTCTACTACTTCAATATAGGTAAAGTCAGTATCCACCATAAAACATATATCATCTTTATATTTTTCAACAAGAGACTTAGGGATTCTTGATCTGCTAGACACAATATTCTGAAATGTCTTAATAACAAGTACTGTACTCTCATTAACACTGTCAATAACATGATTTCTGTATACTACATTAATCCTTTCCATTGTAGTTTTTCCATCATTCCAATCATTTCCTATGGTGTAAGGAAATCTCCTCAAAAGATGAAAGAACATGTATGTGATTAGGGATGAGAACCTAAACTATGTATACTTACTTTTCTTGATCTTCTCCAAGTTCTCAAACAATTGAATTCTAAGAATTTCACACATATCAACTGGTACCCTATCAACACACATAAGATAGGTTGCATGTACCATTCTAGCTACCATGTCATATTCTCTTGAATTAGCATAAAACTTAGTAGTTAGGATCTTGCATAAGTATCTCACATCATCTTGTTTGATCTTACTAATCACAATTCCTCTACCACTATAGGATGAATTTGTGTTGTCAATGACTATTTTCTCATGTTTTTCTCATTAAAAGGAATAGGTCTAGTCTTAGATAATTCAATGACTTAATGAATCAAATCAGCTGTAATATCTATTACTCTATCCTCTAGCCAAAACTTTCCATTATGAATTCTACTCAAAATGATCTTAGTGCATTCTTCATTATCAAATTCATACTGTAATCCATATTTGAAAATTTCATTATGTTCCAAATATTTAAAACATTGTTTCAGTGTCATATCCTGATTGTAAATCTTTTGATACTCATCTATGAAATCACTATCATTTACTGTCTCTAGTTTGCATCCAAGATAACTTCTGACATTCTCTAAATGTAATACTCCGTCTGGTACGGATGATAATGCAAGCCTAGGGTCTTCTTCCAAGGGTTCTACTGGTTCCCTTTTCAATTTAGGTCTATTCTTATCTCTAACATTTTGTATTAAGGAAACATCCATGATTTCTTTAAATGCCTTTACTGATTCAAAGATTTGTCAAGTAAAATACCTCAATTTTGTGATTTTAGGGCTTGCGTAGATTCGGCACAAAATTATTCTCCAAATCCTTGCAAAATGCTTTTAATCACTGCTTTTCGATCTCCTTGATACTTGAATTCTCTTTGATGATCAAATAATACTGATCATAACCTTTTATTAATTCAATCTCACTTAGATCTGATATCGCATTCGATTCTTTTGCCACTCCTTTCCAAAAAGTTGTCTTTGCTAACCTGCAAAACTTAAAACTTCTTGTGATCTTGTAAAACATAATATTTTTCTTTACACTCTTAACCATAGCATTAGAACATCATAAACTACCTTTCATTAACTGCACAAGACTTAGTTCATCATATATCTACTTCTACACTAAATCTAAGTTCCTATTCTACTGTAATTTACATAAATTAAGTACTTTGAGATAGGTCAGGTAAAGATTCATTCTTACCTTTAAATACTTCACCTTCCATATTACCTTCAATGTTGAATATGTCTCCTTGATCTGTGCTTTTGGTAAACTTTACTTCATCTGAATTACTACAGCATCCTTTCTGACTGTTACTAGCATCTTCATTTCTTCTTGCATGATTCCTGGGGTTAGGATTAGGATAAAAAACTCTATTGTTCATTCTGCAAAACCTTGTTGTATGTCCAATCTTGTTGCATATCTGATAAACAATTCCATTATTTCCATATCTTGGTCTAGGTTAATTGATTTGTGATCTGTAGTTTCTAGCAATGTGTCCAACCTTGTTGCATCTATAACATACTACTCCACTTCTACTCATATCTTCAGTAGGTTTCTTATCTGCATTGTTAGTATTCCTAAACATTCTACTACCATCATTATTCTCAATAAATTTAAGTTTCCTACATTCAATAGCTCTATGTCCAAAACCATGACAATTGTAACAATAACCATTAAGAGGTTTAAATTGTTTACATGTGCAATCTCTCTTCATATGACCAATAGTATTACAAGCAAAACATCTACCTTTGAATTCTCTTTGCATACCTTTAGGTGATTCCTCTTTCTTTGGTGATTCTTCTTCTTTAGGTGTATCTTCAAATTTGTTGATCTCATCAGGCTTCTTCTCATCTATGCTTTCAGATATCTTTAGATCAGGTTCCTTGCCTTCATCATTTTCTTTGAAAGTGTTGAATCCAAGACCAGTCTTATCATAGAATGGTTTTTGATAAGATATTTGTTCATCAATCTTCTCACTAGTTGAATATAGCCTTTCAAGTTGTTTGGATTGAGTCGATTCACCTTTCACAATCTTATTGTATTTCTCAAGTTCATCATACTGCAAATTGACTTTCTCACGTTTAGATGTTACTTTAGAAAGTTTAGATTTTAGTCCTTCATTTTCAGTCTTTAGACTTTCATTTTTAGATTTTAGATTCACTTCATTTTTTCCATTTCCATCTTTCAAACTAAGCTTCAAATTTTCTATCTTCAGTTCATGCTTAAGGATCTCATTTGCTTTTTCCAACTTGTCACCACAATCTTCAATAAGAACTTTGAATTCCTTTTCAGATCTCAAATCTTCCAATTTGTTTTTCAGTTTCTCAATGAGTTTCTTTGCATCATCATACTTTCTTTTCAAAGTATCTTTTTCAATAGTAAGCAAGTCAATCTGTTCAAGAGCTTCTTCAAGATTCTTCTGTAGTTGATCCATATCCATAGAGATCTTACTCAAGCTGCTAGGCTTTCCTTGAATGATTCTTTTTTGAGTAACTAAGCTCTGATACCAATTGTTAGAAATAGGGAATACTAAGAGGGGGGGGTGAATCAGTATTCTACAAGCTTTATCTTTTGCCCAATTATGGATATAATAGATTATCTTTATACATGCATAACATAAGAAGCTAAACAACATGCATAACAATAAAGAACTCATAACACATTATTTGTTCTCGAGGAAACCCTGGCCAAGGGAAAACCCCGGTGGGGATGGTACCCACAAAGATCCACTAATCAAAAGTATCATGTTAAGGATGTTGACCCTATTAGGATTTTATTACAGCATATAGTGTATCAGTCCTGATTAAGGGACTATAGGCCTTATTAGAAGCCTCAACCTTGTTAGGAGTCGTAGTACAAAATGTGATTACCAGATGAGCCCACTACCCAAACAAGTAATGTACAATATACACTAATTAAAAAATAGGTTAAGGTACATAACCTTATAGTGCTTGCATCAATATCACTTCGCTTCTCTTTCACTGTCGCTATTACATATGTTTCACATCATATCACTTGTCTTTCTTTCTATAATACTACTTACTACTACAATTACAATTACAATTACATTTACATTTATATCAATAGCTTTATCCAATAGTTAACATCTAGGATGTCATCCCTTTATATTTTTAAGTCATTATTTTGATAAACAAAATAATCCCTTAACTCTTTACTAATTCTATCTTCATATTCTGTCTTGTCGACTTAACACTATCTTTGGTAAAACTATCATAACTTCTTCCGTACATGCCATACTAACTTGTGCTATAAGATGGGTGAGAAATAGACATCATAGAGTCTATGTTAAAGTGTGAAAGCACTGAACTTACTCCAGTCAATGTCACAAACAAAAATTGTGTCTAGGTTCACTAGTAAAACACTATCTCACACTTAGACAAATTTTCAATGTGCTCTGTCATACTTGCTCTCTAACCTGTGTGATCTTCATGTGGATCATATGTTTCCATGATGACAACATCTATGTAATCAACTCAGCCAAATTGCCAACAAGGTATAGAACACATGATTTTCCCTTAAGGCCTCAAGGAGCCTAAAATGAAGATTGATGCAAGAATGCTTAAGCTAGATTGATTTTATCCAAATGAAGATGTGATGTGATGCTATATGCTATGAAACAAAATGAAATAAACTATGTTTAATCCATTATTCTAACCTAAGATGTTTTATGAAAGCTTCAAAGATAACTGAAATCTAACAATTAGGATTGATCTATGCTAAGTCTAGATGCTTTTTACCATTATAACAATGCATGAAGATAAAAAATAAGCTAATGCTTTTCTCTTGGAAGGAGGAGTATTTATAGGATTTTCCTAAGGGCTTGGGTTAGGAAGGAGAATTAGGGTCAGAGTCAGGGTTTGGGGTAGAGTCTGAGGTATGGTTTGGGGTATAATAAGATTAACCTTGGTTAAGGTTGCTCACACATGTGTGAAAAATACTAGGGAAGTATGCAAGGGAGACCAAGAGGAAAGAGGAGACATGGGTCTCTTTATGAGGCTGTAAGAGGCCTTAAAGAGTGTGTAAGGAGTCATTAATGAGTTTGTAAGGCTCATTAATGAAGGGGTTTGACCCAAAGTCAAAGAGACTTGGATTAGGCTAAGAAGGTTAGGAAACACCTTCTAGATGGGTTTAGAAAAGGTTTAGGGAAGTTTAGGAAAGTCTAGGAAAGTCTAGAAGATTCTAGGGTTTTGGGGGATTTAAATAAATATTTCATTTCTTCAAAGGATTTGGTCAATTTATTAAATAGTTAATAAATATTGGAGGGAATGATGTTTAAATTAGATTTGAACATTTTTGGAAGGGATTCCTTAATTAAATGTTTTTAATTAAAATAGGAGGAATTAATGGCATAATAATAAATTAATTAATTAATTAACAAATGATGATGTCATCAAGGGTTTTGGAAAAATAAAAATACTTTTATTTACCAATGGATTTTTAGGTGTCTACAATTATATCTGCACTCCAAAAGTCATTAGTAGTGAATCCCATGTAAGACTTAAGACCATGGTCTAAGTCTATTGATATGGTCTCAAAAATAGAAATCTTAGGAACAAGAAGCTTCCTAAGCTCACTAAACCTACTAAGCATTCTACACTTCTCTAGCTCAAGTACACTGATTTTGTCAAAATTATTACTAACCTCCTTGTTTACATCAGTAGTCATCTTATCCGCATTATCCTCTGAAATCTTTGTCAATGAATCTTCTTCTTTCCTTATCAAGTCAACAATATTTTGTACATGTTTGAAGAAATTTACATAAATGTTATACATATCCTTCCCTTCCTCAATACACTCCTTTGTTTTCTTAACTATTTATTGAAGAGTCTTCAAATCATTACTTATTCCTTCTAGCATCTTTGCTAGTCTCTTGTCTTCAAATTATTTGACCACTTTTATTTGTGTTGCCTCTTCAAGAGTCTTGAAACTCTTATCAACATTGTCTAAGATCTAATCCAAATGATCTGCAAGATCTCCACTACTACTGCTTGGTTGCGATGATAGAACATTAGTCAAACTTGTTATAGCCTTCTCTAAAAAAAATCTTGTCTTCCTTCTTCACAGATCTCTCTTTGGCTTTCTCATAGGAAAACAATGATAATTTCATGAGATCATCAACTTCCATATTCTCAATATCTATTAGGGACTTAGTCCCAATTTCCAACAATGTAGGGGTGACTATAACTTTTTCCTCCTTGTGAGGTTCCTCAGTAACCTCCTTATCCTTTGCTACATCTTTACTTGGTTTATTTGCACTCTTCTACTCTTTTTTGGATGCCTCCATTTCCTTAGCCTCCTCCTTTGGCATATCTGCATCAATGTTTCCTACAAGGTCTATGACCTTGATCAGAGTCTCAAATGGATCCCTTGAATCTAATTTAGGTTCAATCTTGATCCCAACATTGTCAAAATAAATCAGGCATTGACTAATCTTGGGTGGCTTATTCATTGTACTTCAAGAAACTATTTTTCCTTCTCCTTTCCTTTTGTAGATTTTTTAGTAGTGATTTCTTTGGACTCGGTTGTAGGGGTTTACAAATTTATAAGGTCAAGTATGTTGTTCAAAATGACCTTTTCTATATAGTCTTGTGTGTTTTTGCAATGACCTCCTCATATAGGCCTTTCATTATTTTGAATGTCCTTAACTTTGTTCTCAAATGAGGTTTGATCTCTTCCATCATCTTGTTATTTTCTTCAAGTGTCATTATAGGGTTTTCTTTAGCTATGGATTCTAGCCTTATTTTTTTATCTTCATATTGGGCTCATCTCTTTCTTGCTTCTATTTTCTCAAAAATTTCATCAGTGATACTACCCTTTAACTCAATTACATTCTTCTTGAAATTTAACATATACTTTATGACCATTTCCTTTATGCTATCTTGATCTTCATCACTGTATCTTACATAGTATCTATCCAAAGAATTGATTTTACCATGTTCCATTATTCTTTTCTCCAATATTAGAAGGTCTGGCTTCCATAGACTTCTAAGGTCCTACCCTTCTTTTTTCTTAGTTTCTTCATTCTTCTTCACTTCTATCTATGTGGTTTTCTCTACACAACTATCCACCTTCTTCTTCTTCTTCTAAGGTGATGTATTAGGATCTGTTTTAGTGTCTTTCCTCTTTTGTGGATGCTTAATATCCTTTTCCTTAGGCATGTGTTCAATAGGTTTGGGTGATACCTTCTTCACAACCTATCTTTGTGATGTCCTTCTAGGTGGGGTAGGATATGATTCCTCTAATTTGACCACTGGGAAAGGTGTAGTGGTGGTTTCTTCTTTTTTTTCATCAACAATAGGCTCATGTGAGCTAGTTTGTTCCTTCTTCTCTACAATTTTCCATATTTCTTCCATCTTATCTTTAGTAATTCCTTTCTCTATAGAAATTTTATCTATCATCTTCTCAACCTTCTTGACTCTTTTCCCTTTGGATAACTCCTCTTCAAATGCCATCGATATTCCAATGTATGTACCCAATCTTTTAGCCTTAGGGTCCTTTGGTGTGCTCAACACATGTTCAACATGCAGTTTCAAAAGGATCTCATTAGCCTCATAACCCATAGGGATATTCCATGAGGTTATTGGCTCTACAACCTCAAAATAGGTGTAATTTGTTTCCACCATAAAAAATATTGTGTCATTGTACTTATTTACAAGGTCTCTTGGAATCCTCTCTCTTTGATGCATGTCTCTTTGTAAACTTTTGAACTCTCCTGCCAGATTTTTTAGCATGTACTTTTGATCATGGATTTCGTATATGTTGTTGACTAACCACATTATTGGCACTCCATCTCTCCATAGGAAAAATCTAGTAAACTTTTGTGATGCAGTCAAGGATGGAGGATCCAATTAAGGACTATCCAAACTTGTAGCCAAACCACAACACAATGGAATTCAACAATAATAACACCAGATCTGATATAAAACTAGAATTTTTATTCATAAATTCACTAATTACATGCAATGTTCTGAGTTGTAAGGCCTTCCTATTTATGGCCAATTACAAATCAAGTAACAATCTACAAGATCTCGTAGGATCCAAATCTTTCCACAACTTTAGCACTCAGGTAGCCCAGGTCTGCAACATGATAGGACAATGGTAGGGATCCCAAGAAATATCTAAAGTTGTACTCACAACTTCCAAGAAATCTTCATGTGCCTAAGCTCAAAAGCTACTAACTCCCACTTCCTTGTAATACCCTTAAACAACTACCCAAACATCCTATAAATACTCATCCTCAGCCAGAAGTCAGCTAGATGACACCATTAACTCCCCCCAACAATTATTAAATGCCAAAACATCAATTGGCTCACAAATAGCCTTACAATAAAAAAATTCCCCAAGATGGCCCCAAATGGTCATCAGATCCTCATAAAAGAATACAACATGCCAGATATAGGTCCTCTCATGCCCAATGGTCAATCCATAACTTAAGGAATGTGACCCAAATTAAATGCATCAATCAGCTCTTTCAATTCATCCAAATAACCAAGTCATTCTGCAAGAACACCAAGCACTAGAGAAACAACCGAGTGCTAGTGAACCAACCACACCAAGCATGACCGAGTAATGCAGTTATTGTCGAGAACTAGGAATAACTGATGACTTCAGTTACCGAGCGTTCTTCAAAGACTGAGCACCCTGATAACCATACAAATTGAGAAACCAAACTCCAAAATTGATAAAATACTTCACCAACTAAGATCAAAACTACTAATCTAACTTCCAAAACAAATATATTTTTGGTTGATATAGGATTGCCAAGTATCCTAGGATGCTGCTGCATCAGACACCCCAAGTAAAGAATATTTTCTCATAAGGAAATCAAGAGTGACTTAAGGGAATCAAAACAAGTATGCCATATCTATTCTTAACCCATATCTCCTCTTGTCCTTCATTCCAAATAGTCTTCACTTTATCCACTATCCCTTATAGCAAATTTTCCTACTTCCCAATTCTCCTATCTTCTCTATCTGTAACTGATAACAACTGACTCTGACCATTCCTTCCACTACCAACCACCTCAGTACCTCAATAAATAGCATCCTCTCTAGACTCCTTAATCAACTCGACATCATCCTCATCTCTCTATGTCAATAATGCCACCATATATTATACTATCTCCATCAGAAAGACCATCTATCTCTTAATCTCAACAAACTCTTTAGATATATCATCCTCCTTCTCTTTCAAACTAAGCTTTGTAGGAATAGGTTCATCAATCCTCTACTCTTGAGGTTTGTCATAAGGACAACACCTAATAAATCCACATCCCTTAGCCCCTATCTCTTGTAAAGGTAACATCTTATGCCTACATCCTTCATGTCTAACCACATAAGTGTTAGCATGACCATCAAACAAAACATTTATGTCAAATTGCCAAGGCCTACTAAACAACAAATGACAAGCATCCATAGGCAATATATCACACAATATCTCATCATGATAAGATCAAATCTAAAAATTAACCAAGCATTGTTCTTTGATCCTAACCTTAGACACATCTTGTATCCAACTAATCTGATAAGGATTAGGATGTTTCTTTCTTTCTAGATTCAACTTACTAACCATCTCTTCTAAAACAAAGTTCTTAGAACTTCCACCATCAACTATAACATTACATACCTTATCCTTTTATTTACATCTAGTTATGAACAAATTTCTTATTTGCACTGGTTCCTAGACACATGTGGCCAATCTCCTAGTGATCATAAATTCACCCTTCTCTACCACATTTACAATGTCTTCTTCAGCAGTCAATGCAACTCTTTTCTTAGGACATTGAAAACTTCTATGACCTGCTTCACCACATTGATAAAATGTACCGGTGAACTCATTCTTCCATCTTCCTCTCTGTCTAGTATTGAAATTCTTAGTGATTTTACCACTACCAGATCCCACATTAGTATTCTTAGGATTCTCTACCACATTACCTTCAGCAACTATTTCACCAATCTTACCACCTCGGTTCCTATTATTTTGTCTTCCTTCAAACTTCTTATTCAGCTTCTCTTCAATATTTAATGCCATCTGATAAGCATCTCCTATTGTTTTCATCCAAATAGTAAGTAACTCTTCTTGAATACTAGGTCTCAAACCATAGACATACCTAGCATCCTTCTCTTTATCAGCTTTAGAATGACCAGTCCTAATCAAGATTCTGTAAAACTCCTCGGTATACTCCTACACTAATTTTTTAGTCTACTTCAAGGCTTACATCTTCTTAAACATTTCCAAATCATAATCCACTAGAATGAATTGCTTCTTCAGCTTGTCAACCATTTGGTTCCATTTAGTGATCTTTTCCTTTCCTCTCCTACTTCTTTCCAACTAAACTTCTCTCCACCAAATATTTGCATGACCCTTCAATTTAGTCTTTTCAAATCTAACCCTATCAGGATCTTCTATTTCTCCATACTCAAAGTATTCTTCCATCTCATTAATCTAATCGATCAACTCTTCTAGCCTAAGGCTTCTAGAAAATGCAGAAACTTCAATCTTAGGTCTTTTCCCAATTTTAGACATAGCCTTCAGGATTCTATTCTCTTTAGGATCTCTAGCTTCTTCTACAGCTTCTTCAAAATGATCTTCTTCCTCAAATTCATCATCACTACCTTCCTTCAGTGTAGTCTTCTTCTTTCTCAATTCCTCTTGAAGATCTTGCACTTATTTTTGCAAAGCTCTAAAATCATCAATACTGAATTCTCTAGTAGCTTCCTCCTCTGAGATCTCACAAGCTCTCCTCGGAGGCATCTTCAATCCAAGATCCTGGTGTAAACTGCCTCTCCTTCGACAATCTATCCACACATACAAGATCAACTCGCTCTAATACCAGTTGATGCAGTCAAGGATGGAGGATCCAATTAAGGACTGTCCAAACTTGCAACCAAACCACAACAAAGTGGAATTCAACAAAAATAAGACCAAATCTGATATAAAACTGGAATCTTTATTCATAAATTCACTGATTATATGCAATGTGTCGGGCTATAAGGCCTTCCTAGTTACAACCAATTACAAAGTAAGTAATAGTCTACAAGATCTCACAGGATCCAAATCTTTCCACAACTTCACCACTCAGCTAGCCTAGGTCTGCAACACAATAGGACACTGGTAGGGATCCCAAGAAAGATCTAAACTTATACTCACAACTTCCAAGCAATCTTCCTATGTCTAAGCTCACAAGCTACTAACTCCCACTTCCTTCTAATGCCCTTAAAAAACTACCCAAACATCCTATAAATACTCATCCTCAACCACAAGTTGGCTAGATGAAACCATTAACTCCCCCCAACAATTATTAAATGCCAAAACATCAGTTGGCTCACAAATATCCTTACAATAAATAAATTCCCCAAGATGGCCCCAAAAGGTCATCAGATCTGCATAGAATAATACAACATGCCAGATCTAGGTCCTCTCATGCCCAACGGTCTATCTATAACTTGAGGAATGTGACCCAAATTAAATTCATCAGTCGGCCAAGATGATTCATCCAAATAACCAAGTCGGTCTGCAAGAACACTGAGCACCAAAGAAATAACCAAGTGCTAGTGAACTGACCACGCCAAGCATGACTGAGTAACACAGTTATTGTCAAGCACCAGGAATAATCGACGCCTTCATTTACTGAGCATTCTTCAGAGACCAAGCACCCCGGTAACCATAGAAACCAAGCAACCAAACTCCAAAACTGAGGAAATACTTCACCAACTAAGATCAAAACTACTAATTTGACTTCCAAAACAAATATATTTTTGGTTGATATAGGATTGCCAGGAATCCTAGGATGCTCTTGCATCATTTTTTGTAATATGGAAATAGATGTACAAGATTAGAGAACCAAACCTAAAAGGTGTTTTAGTCCTATTTTTCTTCACTGCACTAATTTTATCCATAAGTTATTGTCCTAGGATCTCACACAGATTATACTTCTCATTCTCCTTGACCATCTAGTAGGCCATATCAATGAATCCAGTAGACACGGAGTTAGATATGTTCTATATTGAACCTTGTATCCTAGAATCATGGTGATGACTCTCACATCCCTCTATTTAATCTCTCGAACATTCAAATCTTTTTTTTTTGTAGTACAACCTATTAGGGTAATCACCTTCTTCTTGGTGTTCTTCACAATGACAAGTAACTTGTCGTCATTAGGATATCTAGTGATATAATGAATCATTTCACTAGTGATCTTAATAGGATTACCTCCAAGAAAAAAGAATTGGTCATGGAAGTAGCTCAATATAATCTTCATTCATTCAGTGTCATCAAATTCATGAAATTATTTAAACTTTATGATCCCTAGGTCATCCAAAAATGCATATTCAAGCTTCAACAGTTCATCCTCATCATACATTTCTACCAACTCCTTATGAATTTCTCCTGAACCTATCTCCTTGTACCTATAATGTATGTGTTCCCTAATATCTTCTATGTGAAGTATACCAGGTGGCATATGTGACAATGTGCCTTCAGGATTATCCTCATTTGACTTATGAGGGTTCCTTTTGACTCATCCCTTATTCTTTCCTTAATATCAAATACCTTGGGAGCTTTCATGCTTAACACACTTCTATAAATTGAATTGTGTGAGATTATACTAGGGTTTCATGAATACCTTCACCACAACATTATAGAACTAGGGTTCACCTTCTAAATTTCCAAAGATCTTTGTTCAAAGAACTTCAATCCCTTCACGTTTTTAGCTCTTAGACTCTTCTTACAACTTCTCTCTGATTGAAATTGTGATAAAATCATCTAAGAGTCACAAGTTATAGTACGTAGTGCACAAAACTCTATGCAACTTTGTAAAGTTGATAACTTCCAAGAAATTATTCCTTCATTTGCAACCATAGATTTGACAATGTAGATCCATGTGGTGACTACTAAAGTTGTAATATGTCCAAATACATCTATATCCAAGCTTAGATAGCTCCAAACACTAATTTAGGGGAAATTTTGGATTCTAGTGTCAATTTAGCAATGCTCCCCCTAAGGCCTGCAAGGCCCTTCATGCTGATGAAGAATTCTTCAACCTATGTAAAGATCTACTAGGGTCTATTGGGCCTTCCTGACTTCCTACAACTCCTTTGTTTTTCTCATCACTATTATCCCTTTCTTCACTACAATTATCCCACTTTTCTTTGTATCCTTCCTTCATTTCTAAAAGTTTCCCTTTCATCTTCACTAAGTTCCTTTTTCATTTCTAATGGTCTAGGTGTCCTTTTCACTAGTCCATTAAACCTACAATACTTTGCAATATGTCTATCTTTGTTGCACTTAAAGCATGTAACCTTCTTCTTAGGTCTGAACTGAATGTAGTCAATCTACAAATTACAATATTTGGCAATGTGTCCAAAGTTACTGCACTTGTAACACATAACCTTCTTAGGTTTTTCATTAGGTTCCTTTTCATCTTGCTTACTATCCTTAGGTTTTCTCACATCAATTTGGCTATCCTGCTCATTACTTTCTTTCACAATTTCATCTAGCTTACTAGTTTCACTTTCTTTCGGGCAACATTCTTCTTCAAATTAGAATAACTAGGTCTTCTAGATCTCATATCAAGCCTTCTACATTCCTTTACTTTATGATCATATTTGAAGCAATTAAAGAAATAACCATAAAAGGGTTTATTACTTCATCTATCTTTACAATTTTTCTTCAGGTGACCTTGATTGCACTCCTAGCATTTGTCTTCTAAGGGTTTTCTTTACTCTTTCTTGGATTCTTTAGCTTCATCTTTCTTTCGTGAATCAACATTGATGAATGCATGACCTTTATAAGGAAATATGTCTTTTCCAAATCCAACTCCATTCAGATCTCCAACTGGTTTCTTCATTTCCATCTACTCATCAAACTTCAAACTATTCTTATGAAGTTTCTTGATGCATTCCTTGGTTTCTTCAAGTTCTCATGTTACTGAGATATTGTATTTTTCAACCTTGTGATACTTTGCAATCATTTCTTCCAATTGTACTTTCAATCTAGCTGCCTTTGTTTCTTCTAAATGAAAATCATCTTTTATTTTATCATTCTCATCTTTTTCTTTATCAAGCTCTATCATCAGTTCTAATTTTGAAATTTCATAGTCATCCTTGAGTTCTTCACTTTGGTTTCTTGCATGTCTTAACTGCTCCTTGAGTTTCTTGATAAAATCATCTACCTTTTGCAATTTGTACTTCAAATCTTCATTTTCTACAATTGCCTCATCAAGATCATCTAATGCAATGTCATAATTCTTATTTAAAGTGCTATAGTCCATTTGGATCTCCCTTAAGTTGTTAATCTTTCCTTCCAAGGGCTTGTTTCTCTAATACCAATTGTTATGATTTGGTAATACTTAGAGGAAAAGTAAACATACACAAGATAACTCATAACAATATTATTTTGTTCTTGAGGAAAACCCTTTAATAGAAAAATCTCAGTGGGGATGGTACCCACAACTATCTACACTAAAGAAATAGACCCCATTAGGATTCTTAGCCCTGTTAGGAGATGATTATTACATAGATAAGGTCCTTCTTAAAAGAATGATAAACCATGTTATGGGTATACAAAATGTGTTCTTAAGGCACTTACAAAATAGTGGACTTTATGTTTTGATATACAAAGAGAATACATATATATCTGAGAATGCTTACTGCAAATCCATGCAACTTGTTCTCAATCACCTTGAAAACTAGACTTCTCTACTCAAGCTCATATCCATGAATTATCCATATTCATCCATACTTTGCAATCACATATTACATCATATACTTATACCCGATTAAGAGTATAGTAACTAGGTTGGCCTTTAATAGGAATTTACAAAACATAATTAAAGTTTGGCCACATTATATTACAACATGTTACCTTATATAAATTACAATGGCATTATGATGGCCATACATACATGGTCAATAAATAAAATAACATAACATAGGTTGGTCAATACCTATGCAACTTTGCAAGCCTTGATGCTCTATTTCCAGCCTATAACTATACTTAGAGAGCTACATCTCTGAAACCATGCATCCAAAACATGTGCGCTCACATATAGATATTTTCCATGCATCAATACATCATCCTATAGCATCTTCTAAATCCACAATATTATACCTATCTTCATGTGACTGACTGTGGACTTAGGAATTTTTTACTTTACTACCTATCAAAACTATGTCCTTGTATCTTGTGCTGATCATGGGGATAAGTGTTTCCATAAATGAAAACATACATTTAATCCAATGTTGACCACTTTCCAACATACTACCTATCCCTAAGGTGGAAGGAAGTCATGCAATTTAATGCACATGTTTTGGCATAATAAGAGGGGATTGTAACTATATGTTTGATAGTATATCAGAGATAGATAATTGAGTGGAGAATTTTTTCCATATAAAGTGTCATGGGAATGTCAAAAGAGTTGAGAGTAGTTTAATAGGAAGCAATGGAAGTGGTTGAGATTTTGGAAAATTTTGTGAGCCTTGAGACAAGGGTAAGATTTTTTTGTTAAACGGACATATGTGTGGCTTTTATAATGAAAATAGTAATGTTGGGGTATTGTTCATGGTGGGGAATGCACTAATATTGATAGGGTATTAAGTTGTGAGTTAGGTGTGGACAATATATTTGTATAAGGATTGGAATTCCAAGAGTTAGAGCTAGAATAGAGGTCAAGTTAATGTCCAAGGAAGTAGGACAGGGATCATAATTAAAGTTAGTTGGGTTGTTTAGTGAGTGTCAATTATTTGATGGGATCAATGGAATGTGAGGATCCTAGAATGAGTTGGTAGAATGAAGAAAAAGTTTTTTTTTCACATAATCAGAGAATTTTTGAAGTCTGAGGTCATAAGGAGTTGGTAAACTAGTTAATTAGTTTGTGTGATTAGAATTGTGATCAGACTTTGAAGTCTACAATTAGATGTTAGTGAGTATAGTTGTGATCATAGATTGGGTTTCTATTGAAGTGAGAGACTTATAGAAGATAGGTCATACCTTGAGGGGTCATTAGTTGAGTCACCAAGAGGTAGGTGATCAATTGGAGAGTTGAACCTAGTTAGATGGTATATCAAAGGAGTGGGCATGAAGTGAGAATTAGTATCTCGCTAATAAATTGAATAGTTTTTCCTTGAGTGAATGGACATGTGTTTGGTCTATTATCTCTATTGAGCATTAAAGGTTGTCATTAGTATCAAAGGTTATCAAAGACATCGGTCAGTTACTTATATGAACCTAGTCAGTAATTGTAAGCAATACAAGCCAGCCGGTTAAGTCTTCATACTGAGCACCAGACATTTTTACCGAGCATTAGACACCAACATCGACAGATAGTAAACATCAAGCATCAAAGTAATTACCGAGGAGTATTTATAGTGTTTATTGAGGATCACAGGAAAATGGCATAGTAATCAAGAAATGGCACATTCTTCTATGCAAATGGTTACAATGGAATCAAAAAATGTTTTATCAAGATCAAGGATCATTTATTGTTGAAGATCTTTTGTAAATGTTAGATATAGGTTATTTTTGTACACCGTTGATCTTAGGGTTTTTCTCTAGGTTGTTGAGACCTAATTTTGTATAAGCGGCATAAAGTAGTATGTTGTATATTTTTATGTTACATCATTTTTTATGGGAACTAATGTAAGAGAGAAGAAGAACTTGAAGCAATAACCAACCTTCAATATTATCAGTTGACAGAGTAGAACAGTATTCAGAGGAAATCAGATTAAGCAGAATCAAAGCAGGCTAACCGAGAAGTTCAGAGCAAATATTCACATAGTATAAGGTGATATACATTCATTACTTTATTGATTTGTATCAGACAATTAGAGTTGTCATTAGCAGATAGTTACCTATTACTTTCTAATCATTGTAATAGATTTTTGGTAAAATCTCCTAACAAAGTAGACTTGACAGTCTTTTTGTAAATCTCTTAACCAAGTGCACACTCAAGTAGTGTTGCTAAAATCCTATAACTAGGTAGATCTAGCTGATCTAATATGTTACTCCTAATAGGGTAAGATCACCAGAAGTGATCAAAACTTGTAGCCCTAATAGGAAAACCTTTTCTATTTGCAGTAGTGAAGAATTTGTGGGTGTCATCCCCACCGCGGTTTTTACCTTCTAACAAGGGTTTCTGTGTTACCAAAATACTTGTGTTATGGGACTGTTATATCATTGATTTCATGTTATTTACTTTCACAAGTTGAATGGGTGAATGATACATGCATTAGATACAAGTTATTTTGGAAGGTTACATTGTTTACTGTTATAGATTTGAAAGGTTTATGTGTTAAAGTTTTTGTGGGCACTGATTCACCCCTCCCCTCTCAGTACCCTATCTCTCCTAATTCCAACATGGTCATGTTGTGCTCTTCATAAAAATACTAGTGCTTGAAAGTGTATATTTTGTGCCATCTCAAATATACCTTAATCAATTAAGATTCTTCTAGAGGAACCTAACTCTGATACCAATTGATAAACATGCTCTAGATGATGAAGAGGGGGGGGGGGGTGTGTATCGGCATAAAAAAAAACTCCAAAAAATAAATCCAATAATCACACATGAAATATTATGCAAGTAAAGAACATAACTAGCAACACAAGAACACCAAGATTTATACATGGAAAACCAAAATAGGGAAAAACCATGGTGAGTACTTTCCCACAAAGATAATTTAATTTAGTATCTCACTACTTTAGATTATCAAATGGAGGCTCACTTCCAATACAACAATGAATATATATAAGAAGGCTCACTTCCTTATAGTACAATAAAGATCTCACTACTTTTAACTTGCATACAAAGGCTCACTACCAAAATAGCAAGATACAGTAGCAAAATCAAGTACCCAAGACTCACTATCTTAAAGTACTTACTCTTGTAGATAAAGATATATTATCCTAATAATGCATCTAATCTTCAAAATATTGTTTACTCTAGCATCAAACTATTACTACCTTTCTGTCTCTTCCACTAAACTCTACTTTGTTGATTGTTGAACTAGTTCACACACTTCACTTGCTTTGCACCTTACACTTACATTTTATAAAAAGCAAACAATCCTTATATATATGATAGACCTTTGGAGATTACAACAAGTTTAACCAAGATAAAATTTATTACAAATAAGTTTCATGTTGGCCAAGGAATTAGAAAAATGCAAATAAGACCAAATCTAAAAGCATCCAAATCAAGGACCCCAATGGATAAGAGATATACATTAAATGCATAGGTCCCATATAGCATGAACTCATATGGATAAGATATAAAAATTAAGTATAAGATCTAGACCTAAATATGGTAGCATGATCCATCCTAGAAGAAATATGGACCAAGAACATGCTACACATATCCTAATGCCAGATCCACAATAAGAAGAACAACTATCAAAGATAATTCAAACATGTAGAAATAAAACACCAACTTGGCAATTGTAACTAGACCTCCATAAATTATGGAGAGATCTACATACCACATCAAAATCCATGTCAACATGCCACATCAAAAGCCATGTCAACATGCCATGTTAGAAGATGCAACACCATATTTCTAGATCACAATTGCAACTAGAAATAAATGCAACACTAGATGAAATGGTCTCTGGAACACTAGGAACACATTCATCATCACTAGAGAATGCCACAACCAAGACCAAAACTTTAAACCATTTGTATGAGTAAAAGAACATATTTGAATCAGATTTCTATTGTAGAAAAAATTCTAGAAATAACAAATAACTACCACTATAAAACTCCTAACTTCTCTGCAACAAAAAACTACTACAACAGAACATAGACATTAATGCAGGAGCATCCTTGGCAAGTTGGCAATCCTATATATTGGTGTTTTATGTTGGAGTAGTTTTCTCTCTATGTTGCTTGGGTGCAGTGTTGACCAAGGAGATTGGTCATTGAAGGGCTCAATCACTGATGGAACTCAAAAAACTTCTGGTGCTCAATAGAACCTATGCTCGATGATGCTTGTGGTGCTTGGTCGACATGCTTTCTCAGTGATGCCTAGCTTTCTCGGTTATTTTTGCTAATGCTCGGTAGTTTGGATTACTGACTAAAGTTATTGTGGATTTGGTGGGCTGAATTGATGTATTTAATGTAGGTAGCTTATGTTACATTCTCCTAGGTAGATCTGGAGGTTGACATGGAAAATTATTTTATTGTAAGGCTATTTGAGAGCAGACTTGTATTTCATTTAATAATTATTTGTTATAGGAGCCGACTAGGGCTTAGGAGTTATTTCTTTCTTCCAACCAACTTGTGGCTGAAGTATTATTTAAGAAAGGTTCGGTGTAGTTGTTGTAGGCATCGAGGAAGTGAGAAAAGGAGCAGAGATTCAAGTTATGAATCTAAAGCTACAAATTTATGAGCAGAGCTAGTGGTTGAGGCTTAGGAATAAGGAGATTGCTTGGTGGCTTGCGAGCACAAGTTTAGATCTTGTTGGATGTTTCTCCTAGATTGTTGTAACATGTTGTTATAGATCTGGCTAGCTAGGGTTAGGGTTTGAATTAGATCTTGAGAGATCTTGCAAAACTATTACTTGCTTTGTAATTAGTCATAATTGGGAAGGCCTTACAACCTAGCACATTGCATGTAATCAATTATTTTATAAATAAAGAATTCAAATTGTTGTAGATCTTATTTTGTTGTTGGATTATTTTATGTGGTTGTTTAGTTGGGGGCTTGGAAATATCCTTTGGGGATTCTCTCAGCCTTTCACTGTGTCAGATGGTATCAGAGCTTGAAGTTCTTGAGTGTGTGGATAGATCACCGAAGTTGAGGCAGTTTTCACCTAGACCTTGGGTTTTCGAAGATACTGTGGAGTCTAGGATTACAGAGAAGGTTAAAGCTAATTTTAGATTTGAGATAGAATTGATGAAGAATGACATGATCATTGAGATCATGAGGGCTATGGCTGGTGTACCTCAGAATGTGGGTACTGAGGATGGCTATGAGGAAGTTGTTGAAGACCTTGAATATGGTGGGTCTAGTGGAGATGACAAAACTAATTGGAGGAATAGATCTGGCGAAGATAGAACTGGTCGATTATAGAAATCTAGAGCTCAATTAAGTGTTGGTTACCGAATGGAAGTTTCTAACTTCTCTGGTACTTTGAGACCTAAGGACTTGATTGATTGGATTGGTGAGTTAGAATACTTCTTTGAGCTTGAAGAAATTAAAGATCCTCTTAGAGTGAGGTTCACATAGACAAAGTTGAAAGGAAATTCTACTCTTTGGTGGAAATAATTGCAAAGAGAAAGATAAGATGAAGGTGAAATGAAGATCAACCAATGGAGGTTGATGGTGGAAAAATTGAAAGATAAGTTCATCCTATTTATAGCTGAACATGGACCTCCAATCTAGCCATAGACACAACATAGTCATTGCTCAACCATCATATATTAAGGTGAACATAAATTGTTCAATTCGCACACTTTATTGAATCAACTTGTTGCCTCCTATTTAGATGGGGTGTTTGAATTACTCTAAGAACGAGAGCCAACAACCATTAGACCAATTCTAAAATGGAGGATTTGAAAGCTATGAAATGATCAAAATTGCAATTAATCTAAAATGAAGATGCAATTGTAATCTAAGAATGAAAGTGCAGATTTAATCTATGAAGCTTGAAAGAAAGGTAAGAGTTAATCTAGAACATAATAAGCAAAATAGTTAATATGAAAGTGCAATTACACTAGAATGAGAATTACTCTAATTATGCAATAACAAAGCTTGAAAGTATGAAAATTGAGACAAAAATCCACTATAGTTTTGGTACTCTAAAATTGCCTCTCTAAAATCAAGAAAAGAAGGTTCATAATATAGAAGAGCCCAAGAGAAGGATGAAAAGTTTCTTGGAAAGAAACGACTGACTCTTCATCTCCATGGAGGAAGGTGAGACAAATTGATAGAATTATTTAATTAAATAAATGAATATTGCCACATGGGTGGCTTTTCGATTTATTTTGAATAATTAAATTCAAATAAAGATGTCCATTCAAATAACCAAATAATTATTTAATTCCTTTGATGTGTATTAGCTAAAGGGGGTGGAATTAATTTAATTTAAAAGCACTGGGACTTTAGGATTACATTAATTAATCATAGGGATTTTTAGCCAATAAATGTCAAATATTTAGGAATTAAATATAGTGTGATTAATGCAAATTTAGGATTTTTTGCATTTGACACCAAGTCAAATAAAGTCAATTGGGAGATAGAATTGCCTAGTACAATAGGACTTCGATGATGTAGAAATTGGAGAAATGCACCAAAAGTGATTAGAATTTTAAGGTGCCAATTTTGGGGTATTACATTTTGCCCCTCTTTAAATTGATGTGCGAGCAGTGCGTTGATTCAAAAAATAGTCTGATGTGATAGATGATGAGGTTTCAAGATTATCTCTAGAATAGAGCTTAACCCTCAGAAGTCAAGGTTAGATTGCCAAGACACCGATCAGATCGAGTTGTAGAACCCACTTCAGAATGAAGCATGATTCTCTGAAGTCTAAGTTAGATTGCGAAGACCTTGGTTAGATTACCACTTGAGAGAAGACTGGAATCAGGGTTAGATTGCCCCAATACCTATTGATTAAATGATAACTAATGCATATTTAGGACCATCTCCAAAATGAAGCTTAGTCCTTTGAGACCTGGGTTAGATTGCCCAAATAACGGTCTAAAAGAGTTTTTGAGAGCCATCTCCAAAACAAAGCTTGACTTTCAGGGATTAGGGTTAGATTTCCCCAATACCTAATGAGATTTCAAGAACCATCTCCAGAATGAAGCTTGATCCTCGAGGATTCAAGTTAGATTGCTTAGATACCTAAAAGATTGATGACAAGATGAAAAGATGTAAGGCTCAAAGATGCCTCTAGTGAAGAGATGCCCCAAGCGATGAGGTCTTTTGATTCAGATCAAACTAATTCGAGAATTGAATCGACAAGATTTAATGATGCAATCAATTTTCCCCCTCAGGAGTGAAATCAAAAGATGACATGTTAGAAAGATGATTCACAGCAAAAGGTTACAGATACAAATAAAATTGAAGATCCAGAGGAACTTAGAATAGATTAAGGAAGCATCGAAAGGATGCAGAAGTGATTTGGAGTGATTTGGAGGTTTTGTTGACCAAGTTTGACCATGGTTGACTAGAGTTGACTTTTGATGAAAACATTGAAGATCTCAAGAAAATGATGATGAGATAAGATTCTGGCAAGAAAATGACACTAGAAGGTCGACTACACAAGCGTCTGATCCCGATGGTCCCAAAATTTTAAAACATGATTTTGAGATATCTAGGAGTGTCAAAATTTGATTTTGATCCCGAAAATGGATTCAGAATGGTTGATTTAGCCAAGAGTGAATTTTTCATGCAAAACGGAGCACTTTTGAAAATTAGGTCAAAAAGTTATATAAAGCTTGGAGGGGTCATTTTCAATTCATTATTCACTTTGACTTCTAGCGATTTGAGAGCTCTGAGAGAGATGGAGAACATGCCAGTGCATACACATTATTGTGAGCACTCCTGACGACACAACCAGCCACCAGAGTATGATGTGCCTGTAAGTAGTCAATAAACCATCTTGCATTTCAAATTTTAACGCTTTCTTAGGTCATTTAGGTTAGATTTTAGGTGTTTTAGGGCCTAGTTCTTCAATGTCGCACGAGGAAATAGTTTCCTTGCACTGTCCTCAATCACCCCTCACATGAGGAAATGGTTTCCTCGCGAGGGTTAGGACTTCTTCACACCGGGCTTCTCCATGAGCTCACGCGAGATGCTTGGCGATGCCGCATGAGATTTCATCCCTAGTGATGAACTCTCATGCAAGATGTGATCTTGTCTTGCGCGACAGAAAAAATCTCGTGCGAGAAGCTACTGTAATTCTATAGTCTTTGCCCAATTTTGCATAGAATCAGCCAATTAGAGCATTCAAAAGTCATGTTTAGGATAGATGCATAGCCTCAGTTGTTGTTATTGCTTTGAAAAACCATCAAATTGAAATATTAATCGAGTGTCATCACTTGCTTTGCAGGTTGACTTCCCAGATGTTGCATTTCGGTCCCACCACCTAGTTGTCACGGAGTTAGTGCAGAGATTGAGCTATGTTGAGGGAGCCCACATCAATGGGCTAGGATTCACTTATCTACGTGATCTACCTGACATTCGAGTGAATCACGGAATACTAGGTGCATTGGTTGAGCATTTCCACTCAGAGATGAATACCTTTCACTTGCCAATGGGGGAGATGACAGTCACCCCTGAGGATATATATAGGATACTGAGGATACCATTCCACGGCCCCATGTGGAGTATAACATTCAGTCGAGGGTAGGCACACTAGTACTGAGGACAATTTTCCAAGATGATTTAGTGATGGGTCGGGCCATCTCATGGGATGAGTTGATAGGCCGATACGAAGCAGGACACAGATTAGTAGTCATCCTAGAAGTGTTCTTGAGCTGTTATCTGATGCCAGATCAGGGACAGCATGGACTAGAGTGTGGTTCGGGACACAAATTAGAGTGGATGTTGGACCAGCCACTAGTGTGATTTAGATGGGGCGAGTGCATGCTCACGTAGATGTACCATGAGATGCATGAGATCATCTATCATAGTGCGCGGACATTGGCTGTTGGAGTCTTTGTTTTACAGATTTGGGCCTGGGAGCATCTCCCTGTATACGGGCTGATATTTCATGATACTAGGCAGCCCCTAGAGCCTTATATTTACAAGTATGTAGGCCCCATGACTCAGCCAGTGCTGGGTAGGACGGAGCAGTGGTGAGGGCATCTAGATGACATGGTTGAGGTGATTTTGTGGCCATGGGCAGCTATAGAGGTTTGGGATGATGCTCGACATGAGCTCCCCCATATGTTCTTCTCACATCCACTAATTGGGAAAACCATTAGTATCATTGAGCGCTTCCTGCTCATGCAAGTGCTACGGTAGTTTAGGAGACTGCAAGATGTCTCCTAGGAGTATTGCACATATGCTTGATTCATCGATGAGATGAAGAAGGGTTGGTAGCCCAAATTACACCAGGGAAGATGCATGATAGAGGAATAGATACCACCAGCTCAGTGGGATTACATGATGGATGTCACCAATGCAGGGGTGACACCTACATACAGAGATCACATGCTGGCACACCCATACCCCAGGTTCACAGATCCTATTGGCATGGGATAGTGGCTATAGCAGGTCGCATGGCAGCAACCTACATAGTAGTAGGTACCCACATAGCAACAAGTTGCTCAGTAGCAGTAGTAGAGGGTTCTGAGACCGAGGACTGGACAGACCCCCATCCCTCCTAGGACTATGGGTTCAAATGCAGGTGCTGGAAGTAGTGGGACCTAGTAGAGGTCCACAAGATAGAGGATAGGTGACACATCACAGCAAATGCCTCTTGACAAGGGGGCCCAAGTTGATGATACTATCATGCAAGATCCACCTGCGGGAGGGCAGGATGCACAGGTATAGGAGGTTCTAAGGAAGAGTCAAGATTTGATACAGTAGGCATAGAGGGAGAGAGATGACTATCACACATAGGTCATCCTGCAGGAGACCCGGGTAGCCAGGTGAGATTGAGAGATCAGAGGTCTCCAAGAGGCACTTGTTAGGTCCTAGCTAGAGACCAGATATGAGGCTATGCAATCAGCCTACTATTATGCAACATATGTGGGAGTAGTGCCAGATCTAGCAAAGGAAGTGCCACCATTTTCAGAGTATGTTGGGGCATGGGTAGCACCGTAGAGACCTCCATCGCAAGGACCACCACTGTAGGCACCACCGTAGGGTCCACCTCCTCTAGGTGGTGATGGGCAGAGCTAGACTCATCTTGATATACATTGTAGCCCATTTTTGATACAGTGCTTGAGTAGCACCATTCTTTTGATGTATATTGACATTGATCAACCGAGATATATATGAGATCGTCATTTTGATATCATTGTACTTTTGTATATATTTCTTTGGATATTTATGCTTTATGAGATGTTTCCTATATGACTAGATGCATGCATAGATAGATATGAGATTATGTATGAAAATGTAAATGAGATTGGCATGCTTCCTTTATGATATGCAGATAAATATGAACATGTTTTATGTATGTAATGTGAAATGCAATGATAGATAAATGTAACGTATGATTTGATGTATGCTTATAATGAATGCACATGTATGTGGATATGTAGATGTAGAATGTATGTAAATGTAATTTATGGATGCAAATGGAAATGAAATGAAAATGCAATGTATATGATACTAATCATCTCATGCAAGATGTAGCAATACATGATAGGTACTAACCAAAAGAATGTTTGAAGATCGAGAATGAGGATTGGACACTTGTGTAGCCAAGATGAACTTGGGACTGAATATGATAAACCTTGATGAACAGATCTAGAAGAGAACAATCAAGTAAACACCAAAACACTATTTGAATGCAAGCCTAAGCTAGATGTAAACCCTAGGACTTAGTTGTTGGACCCATTTATTTTCATCATAGAGTTTTTAGTAACAGACATTTGCAAGATGCCATACAACCCTCACTAACATTGCAATCATGAGAATATGAATATGACATTAGTCTTTGGTTTGTCAGAATGAGGTGTAAGCATTAAGGCACAAGAAGCCAGAATGACCTAAACACCTATTCCTTTTGATTTAGCAAGTTAACATAAGCATTAAAGAAAAGCTGCTAGAATGACCAAAATGTTTCTTTCATATAGACACACTAGATATGTGAGATTTTCTTCCTTTTAATAAAGAATTCTTGTAGTGACCCTTACCTTCACTTAGCAAGATGAGTGTTTGTGATTTCACTTGTAGTATAAAGAAGTCACTCAAACAAACAAGGAGAAGAACCAACCTCACCAAAGTTTCAATATAAAAGGAGTCGAGGTACACATTGTCATCCACAATGAGATGAAGGCTCTCATAGTGGACACCCCTCTTATATGAATCTTTTGGATCATTGGAACTAAACTAGAAAATAGAAAGCAAAGAAAAGATCATGCCCCCTAGTCTTCACTTCTCTCAATCAAGAGAGACGTCTTAGAGTTTCTCAGAGAGGAATGATAAAGTGAAAAGACAAACACACAAAAGAAAAGCTTAGCACACTTCAGAGAGTTACAAATCTAGTTTTTAGTTTTAGTTTCAGTTGAAGTGGATTGATGTCAGATCGGAAGTATACAGTGTGAGAAGTCTCAACAGGATGACAACAATAGGTAGATGCAGTGAGAACCACAGGTAACTGACGTGAGAGAAAATCTCAAGGGGAGAGATCTGAGAGTGAAAAAAACATCATTAGGAAGACACCATGAGAACCACTGGTGACTGATGTACGAGGGACCCTCGGGAAGAGAGATCTGAGTGATAGCTAGGTATCATTAGGCAAGCACAATGAGAACCACTAGTGACCGATATGAGAGATCCTTGAGGAGAGAAATCCCAAAAGTAGCTAGGCATCAATAGGTAGACACAGTGAGAACCACTGGTGACTGATGCAAGGAAAATCCTCTAAAAATGATAGG
Organism: Chamaecyparis obtusa; assembly: GCA_027943335.1. Taxonomy (NCBI): domain Eukaryota; kingdom Viridiplantae; phylum Streptophyta; class Pinopsida; order Cupressales; family Cupressaceae; genus Chamaecyparis; species Chamaecyparis obtusa. The sequence continues at coordinate 89,008 of BSBK01006485.1, read as the reverse complement.
ACAATGCCCCCTAGACTGGGAAGGTGCCTCCAAGTCTGACCAGTTTCAATCCATGTAGAGTCGAGCATAATCTTGAAAGTAACTAAAAGCGAGTGCATGAGCTAGAAAACTAAAGAAGGAAAGCAAGAACCAAGTGGTGTTGCAATAGGTATAGCATTAGGGAACAAGAGGTGCCTATTTACTAGGTTTTCACCATCTTGGTAGAGATTCTATTTTTGCTACCATGACGCATGTTTGCCAGGTTTTCATCAATGGCACATTTTTTCTTTTTCAATTTTTTTGTACTTTTCTCCTTTTTTGTTTTTTATATTTTGGTATTTTTTTATTATTATCAAGGTGCCTGTTTACCAAGTTTTCACTGAGATGATCATTTTTTTAGGACATTTTGCAATTTTTAGGATTTTTTTAGAATAAAGTATGTACAGGAGTACACAGAGAATGTCTCAGCTATAGAATCTTTTTAGGTGTAGAGCATTGATCAACTCTTTGAGCTATTTTGCTTCAATAGTAGAGATTTGGTAAGCACTAGACCCAAATGTTGCAGTGATAATGTACAGACCAAGATAGTTTGGTTTAAACTTTCCTTTTTGTATCCACTGTTATTGATTCTTGGGGTTCTCTCTCAGGATGAGATCACCCACTTGGATTTCCTTTGGTTTAACATTGTTATTGTAGCTCTTAGACATTCTTTTCTAGTATGTTCTTAGCTAATCAAATGCCACTTGTTGATGTTCATCTAGTAACTATAGCTCTTGTAGCCGAGATATTCTAATGTCTTCATCAGTAATGAGGTTCCTCAGAGAGACTCACAATGTAGGAATATCAACCTCAATAGGAAACATAGCATCTATGCCATAGACTAAGGTAAAGAGTGTAACCCCCATTGGAGTTCAAATGCTTTTTCTATAGGCCCATAAAGCCAGATTAGTCTAGAGGTGCCAATCTCTACCAAATTTGTGAACTGTTCTATGTAGGATCTTGAGGATTGTCTTGTTGGAAGCTTCTGCCTATCCATTACCCTGAGGATAATAGATTGAGGACCAATGTTGAATGATTCTAAACTTAGTACATAATTCCTTTAGATCTTTGTTCTTGAATTTCCCCCCATTGTCAATAATTATTGAGGAGGGTACACCATATCTACAAATGATGTAATTCAGTATGAACCTGGCAACAGATTTTCCATCAGCTATAGTTAGAGGCACTACCTCGACCCATTTGGTAAAATAATTTGTAGCTATGATAATGAACTTGTGTCCTCTAGAGGAAGACAGATGTATTTGACCCACCAAATCAAAGGCCCATTGCTGAAACAGCCAAAAACTGATAAAGAGAATAAGCTCCTTGGCAAGAGTGTGGATCAAATTTCTATGAAGCTGACATTGTTTACAAGATTTGGCATATTATATAGCTTCTTTTTCCATATCCGGCTAGTAGTAACCAGCTCTAATAAGTTTACAAGCCAATTTCAGGCCACTCAAATGAGAACCACAGATGACTTCATGCACCTCAGCTAATGCTCGTTTGGACTCATCAGACTCTAGACACCTAAGGAGGGTACCGTCTAACCTTGTCTATACAATTCATTAGCTACTATGACATATCATGAAGCACTATGGATTAGGTGACATTTTTCATTCCAGGTATAAGTGTCTACAATAATTTGGTCCTAGAGGTAGGAGTAAATATGATGGTAGTGAGATGAATCATGTCTAATGACTAAATAGATCATCTTGGATTCAAGGGTATTGTAGGCTGGGTAGCGTAATGTCTCCACTAGGAATTCATGTTTGAAGTTATTTTTTGGCATCTATGGCATGGAGGCTAGGGTAGCCATGGCATCAGTTGCTTTATTATCTGCTCTTGGAATCTGATGGAAGGTAACATGTGCAAAGTACTTTTTTAGATCATCCACCATCTGCTTATAAGGCACCAGCTTTTCATCTTTTATCTGATAGATATCATTAACCTGATTGATAACCAATTGTGAGTCTCCAAAGACCTATAGCTCATCCACACACCATTCAATAGCTATCTTCATACCATTGATTAAAGCTTCATATTCAATGATGTTATTTGTGCAAGGGAACAACATCCTATATGCCTTTGGTAAAGAGTATCTCTGTGGTGTGACAAACAGTATTCCGACACCCGACCCCTGCTGGGTAAATGAGCCATCAAAGAACATATTCAATGTTTGATGTGTAAGAAGCATTATAGACTCATCTGGAAATTCAATTTTCAATGGTTGATGATCCTTGAGAGGAGCTTCTTCCAGTTGATCTGCAATAGCTTGTCCTTTAATATCTTTTCTCTCTACATACTCAATGTCAAACTCACTGAGTATCATGACCCATTTCATCAATCTTCCTGTAAGAGTAGCTTTGTTGAGTAAGTACTTTAATGGATCAATTTTAGCAATAAGTCTTGTAGTGTGAGAAAGCATATAGTGCCCTAATTTTTGTGAAGAAAACTCCACTGCTAGACAAGCTTTTTCAATGACTAAATAGTTCATCTCATAAGAGACCAGAGTTCTGTTGATGTAATAAATGGCTCTCTCCTTGTTATTTTGGTCTTCTTGAACCAAAAAAGCACCCAGAGATGTGTTTGTAGCTGAGATATAGAGGATGAGTGGCTTCCCATGAATAGGAGGCATCAAGATTGGTGGATTTGCAAGATATTGCTTGATTTGAGTGAGCCCTTTGTCACATTCTTCATTCCACTCATAAGTCACACCTTTATGTAGAGTTTTGATGAATGGTTGTGACTTATCGGTGAGTTGTACAATGAAGCACTAAATGGATTGTAGTCTACCTTGAATTCCTCTCATCTGACTGATGTTCTTTGGTGGAGGCATCTCCATGATAGCTTGAACTTTCTTGAGATCTACCTCTATGCCTTTAGCAGATATGATATAACCCAACAGTTTTCCAGAAATGACACTGAATGCATTCTTTTTCGGATTGAGTTTGAGACTAAATTGTTCCATTCGATCTAGTATAGGACCTAGATCTGCAAGATGTGTTTTCCACTACATGCTCTTAGCCAAAGTGTCATATACATAGTATTCCATTTTTTTGTGCATCATGTCATGAAAAATAGTGGTGATAGCTCTTTCATATGTAGCTCCAGCATTTTTCAATCCGAAGGGCATGACATTCCAATAGAAAGTTCCCAAAGCACATGTGAAGGTTGTCTTTTCTTGGTCTTTTGGTGAAATTTTTATTTGATTATAACTAGAAAAGCCATCCATTAGAGAATACATTTGGTAACCAACTATCATGTCCACTATCATGTCAATATTGGGTAATGGAAAGTCTTCTTTAGGACATGCTTTATTCAGGTCTCTGAAGTCTGTGCACACATAGATAGATTTATCATGTTTTGTAACTAGAACAATATTAGAGATCCACTCTACATAGTCAATAGATCTGATGAAACCAACTTTGAGAAGGTTTTCTAACTCAGCCTTGACTAAAAGTGCCACATGTCGATGCATCTTCTGAAGCTTTTGTTTGACAGGCTTAACACCTGGTGCAATAGACAGATGATGCATGATTAGATTGGGATCCAATCTAGGCATATCAGAGTAAGTCCATGCAACATTAATTTTCTTTCTTCGAAATAAGTTAGTGATCTCTTCCTTCTCTTCCATAGATAGAGACTGTGCCAAATGAATAATTTGTGGTACAGCTTCTGTACCCAAATTCACTGGTTGTGTTGGTTCAATCAATACTAATGATCTCTCTTGAAAATGACTGGGAAGTGTATCAAGTATCTCATCCTTGGGCACCTCAAAGAGGTTTTCACCCTTGGATACATCTTTTATTTTTACTTTTTTTAGCTCTAACACTACCACAATGTGGTTTTCACCATCAAAGCATCTATTCTTTTTTTCTTTTAATTTTATGACTAAGATACTTGATATCAACTTCGGTCATGTTGATAATGTCTTCATTGGTGGAGAAAATTACAAGTTCGATAGTGCTAAGATAGCAGGCAAGAGTGTAGTCATTTTGGAACATAAGGACTTTGCAGGCTAGAGAGGGAGAGTTCCAGTTGATAAGTTTGGGATGGCAGAGTGAAAGAGAAGTGGTGGGTTCAAGTGCGTTCACAATATAGCCATCAAAAGCATTGATGAGTAAGTCAAGACCTAGAATGATCTCATCCAAAGGTGTGCTTGATTCTTATCGAGTCCTCACAGTAGAAGTAGAGGGAATTTCGGCATTAATAAATTCACACTCTGTCATCCTAACACTATGTTAGCACTCTGTAAAATTTTCATGGCTCTCCCCTTTTTATTTTGGTCTTTGTAGTCATTTTTGTGTCTCTGGCCTTGAAACCCTTGCAAATTTTCAAAAATCTAGCCGTTATGTTCAAAACCCATTTGTTATACCCTGGCCCTGTTCTAATTTCATGTTACTTTTTAAGGTGACTTAAAACCTTATATTCCCATGTGCCTTTTAAAAGTCTTCTTTTCATGTCACATGGTTAGGTTTTTATGTCTGGCGGGGTCCCCTTTATTTTATTTTTTCCTAAGTTTTCTACCCCTAGCGACCTTTTATTTCCTAAGTCTAGTGCCCTGTGAAATTAAAATCTTTTCCTAAGTCAATGCTTTAATATTTCCTATGCTTTTGGCATAATGTTTCCCAGGCCCAATGGATCTAACAAGATCTTGATCTAATGGTTGGCATATCTTCTCATAAAATGTGTCAGAGGCTTACAAAGATACGCCCGTCGTTGATTCCCTTTTATGATGTAGTCTTCCTTTTCAAGCAGGTCCACTTGACATGTCAGCACAAATGGTGATTTTTGATTGGTCCATGAGTTAATGCATTGGCAATTATCAGTGGGACCTAATTTTTCAATGGGTCAGTGGGTCCTAGTACTGTCAGTGAATCAACGAACGGTGTATGATCTCATCGAGTGTGTCAAAGGCTTAAGATCTTGTGATGGCCATTGATTTTTTTTCTTGTCAGATGGTTGTCAGAGATGGGAGGAGATTCTCAATCTAATGGTGGGCATGTAATCTGATAGAATCTTGGAAGTCTTTGCTAACTTCAGACAACCGTCAATCTTCCTGATGCGGGCCTGGTCAAAGTTTCTCAATCTTTTGGCGGTTGGGATAAGTGTTTTGGCAGTCAAAAATTTTATGAAGGCTTCACTTGTTCATGTGAAATAGCGGCAGTTCTCTAAGTGTTTTAGCGGTTCAGCGAACAAGCGTTTGCGAAATCACTAAACTTTTTAGCGGAGACATAAATTGTTTTACGAATTGGCGAATTCCTTCGGTCGCCAGTTCACTAAATAAAGGACCAGAGTTAGTAAGTTTCCTTCATTTGCTTGTTCACGAGGTTAAACTTGGGTTAGTATTTTCATTGCGTGAACAAAAAATGCCTTGTCGCGTGTTCACTTGAAGTAAACCCGTGATGTCTGGTTGAGTTAAGAAATATGAACCTGCGAAATGGATAAATTGGATGGTGGTGTCATAAAGTTGACTGAGGTTTGAATGAGGACCGTCGATCTACTACAGGTGCCATAAAGTGACTATTTATATTCAAATTCAAATTTCTACAAAGGGTTTGCAACAACAAAAAGTACCAAAATTCATTTTTGAGCGGCTAGAGTGGGCGGAAATGGTTGTCAACTATTGCAGTGTGGTCTAGGCTACCATGGGTAGTTGCAGAGGAATGTCTTACTGTGGGAAAGTAAATGAAGCAGTACTCAAGATGTGTTTCAGGGGTCATTTTGGCTAGATTTCTTGGGGTTTTGTGATGATTTTGTACTTGGGACCGGTACAGGGCTAGATAGCTATTGAAATTGGACTATTTGAGCTTACTAGCTACGGCTTGGTCCCTGTCATGTCTATGTTAACTCCTTAGTGGTGTTAGGTGGTTTTGAATTTTTGAATTGGGAATGATCATTATGCTTGTATTGTTACCCTAGTATAAAGGGAATTTTTATGATCATTCGAGGTTATTGGGAGTTAAGTATTCAAATCTTTTGGTTGTGAGTCCTCTTCTTAGTTTGAATTGTAATGATTTGTTTTAGTATTTGTTGATAGTATAAAGAAACTTGTAGGTCTAAGCTATAATTTGCAAGCATGGTTTTCTTGGACTAATTGTATACACTTGAGGATTCTTCATACTTAATGTAGATACATGATTCTTCTCTCCTTTGTGTCAATGTAGATAGATTTTGAACTTTCTAGTTCATTGCATATTAATTTATGTATGTGTCTTCATTCTTGAGTTCTAATCCAGGATTAGATGAAATAATGCTCTAGATGGGACATAGATTTATCTCTTGTCTATGTAAGGATTTTCTATAAGTAGTAAAGGAGATTGTAAATGTGTTTATGGCTTTGAATCTTAGATATACTCTGGTGTGTGTGTATAGTTTGTCTAAGAGATCTTTCCCAATGGATGAGGCACTGGCCTAGATGAGTATTTCTTTATTAACATATATTGATTGAGGTTGTTATGATTCAAACATATAAATTAAGAACCATCCCTAAACTTTAAGTCTTTGGTTGTAATGTTCTACCCTATAGTAATGGAGAGTCAATGAATGTGAGGTTAGCATTTAGCACTTTCTTACTATTCAATTTGTTGTTTGGACCTAGTCTTTGGTGTGTGAAGCATAATTTTCACTGGGTTAGGTGCACCCGCCTTGGTTTTGCAGAGCCTAAAGTAGAAGAGGGTAGTTTTGTCCCTACAGTTGGTCCAGTTACCCTAAGATCCCTATACATTTTGGAGCTAACCATTCCTAAAATCTATCTGAGGGTATATTGGTAGCCTAAGAGCATAAGCATCATTTTGAACACCAACAAGATGGTGACTCTGCTGGGGAAATGTTACACAAGTTTATTGTAACCAGTAGGTCATCATTGGAAGAAATAGGGTTATTCTTGTCCCTTGTCTTATCTAGCTAATTTGGGTATTTTGTAAAGTGAGGAAGTTGTATTGTAATATTCCCAATATACTTGGGTGGTGACTCAAACATCTTTGTAGTAGTGCTAGTCAGTAGATTTATTTTATAAGATGAGTTACAAAGGTACTAGGTCTCAGAGAAAGGAGCATGCTGAAGATATAATGGAAGAAGGCATTCCAAGCACTTCTAGGCCTAGTCAGATAAGGGGAGGAAAGAAGAGAAGAAATGTCTCTCATACTTGGAGAAATAAAAAAGATACAAGACAAGAAACTCAAACCGAGCCTGGTCAAGAAGGAAATATTTCAGAATATGAAGAGGCTGTTGATTTGGGACTGAACCAGTATGAGGATGAAATTCAAGTGGGAGATGATGAGTCTGAGACTACTCTCCCAAAATCAGAAGAGATCTTTGAAGAGGTCTATGAATTGGAAAGAAGAGTCCAAGAACAACTTGCTATCAGGAAACAAAGAGAAAAGGATAAAGAAGATAAAGTGAGACAAGCCATGATTAGGGCTGATCAGCTAAAGAGGTAGTTGTTGGATTTGGAGGCAATTAACTTTTCCCAGAGCCTAAAAGAGCAGAGGAATAGACTATTGTGTAGAGAACATATAAGGAAACTAGGCCGAGAGATAAAGGAAAATAGAAAGCTATTGGAGTTCAAATCAATGAACAAGTTCATGTGGAAAACCCATTAGATCAAGGGTTGAGATTAGATGCAGACCTTGAGATGGCTAGAAGGAAAAAGGAAATATTAGATAAAGAGCTTGAGAAAGTAGAGTTGGAGGCTTCTACTACAAAAATAAGAAAAAAGATTGATTTTCTTAAGCATACATCACGACCTTCACATGTTGCTGCTTCCTTTTTGGGACAAGGTGGAAACCATGGTAACATTGCAACTCAAACAAATGGTATTCCGAGTGCTGCTAGAATTCTTGACAGTTCAAACACAAGGACATCTACATCTCAAGGGATGGACCCACCACATGGAGTTCCTATTCATGAAAGGTACAAGCAACTTAAATTTCTTGGTATTCTTGGTTATCCTAATATAATTCCTGATGAAATTAGAAAAAAGCTCCCTAAATTTACTGGAAATAATGTCATCACATGTGAAGAACATCTAAAGAATTTTATTGATATAATAGATGATTACAATGTTGAGCCTAATGATGTTATAATGAAGTTATTTGTACAATCTCTGACCGAGGATGCTAGGGATTGGTTTAGAGGATTGCCCCATGCTAGTATAGGATCTTGGAATGAATTTAAGAATTGTTTCAAGGAACATTATGGAGATAAAACAAATGAGGGTTTTATCTTGAATGAATTCAATAATATAAAGAAAAATCAGAATGAGGAAGTCCTTCAATTTAACATAAGATTCCAAAAGGCTATGCATAGGCTCTTACAGGTTATCAGGTTAGATGACAGGGTATGTCTTGTGACATACTTAATGCCTTTGATGCAAAGATGGGTTACCTCTTAAGGGATAAGAACCCTAGAAATCTTGGGGAGGCTTACAAGTTGGCTATCAACATAGAAAGAAACAGAAGAATATCAGGAAAAATAGGAAGAAGAGATGATTGTAGGCCTCAAATGCAAAATAAGAAAGAAATGGGAAGGTCTGCTAACTCTAAGCCCAAGGAGGATGACAATCTAAAACAAATTTTGAAGGTTTTAGAAGGACTAAAGCCTGGTGAGAAAGGAAACAATAGGGTCATGGCTATGGAGAGTTTCATTCCAAACAATTTTAGCAAACAACCAAGAATGCAAAATTACCCTTATAATACTCAGTGGAAAGATGGCAAGCCCATCTTCCCAACCAAGAAACATAGGCCTAAAAGCAAGATCCTTGATCCTTTGCATAGAAATTTAGTAAATATGACTGATGATATCCCATGGTGTGCTACTTGTCAGTCTCCTCATGACCCTGAGTATTGTGTTATTTCTTTGAACTTACAATAGAACCAAGAAAAAGAAGAGCAGTATGATAAGAGTGGTTGTGGAATGACTTCTTCACATGTAGGGGATGAGATTGACTCTAATGAAGAAGATGAAGAGTTTGATGATGTTGGATGTGGTGTGGTAAAATGTAAGGAGCAGGTTTCTTTAAGGAGACCATCTGATGAATAAATTGCTCAAATCACTACAGACATGGTCACTCAAGCTAGGAGCAATTACAATTTGAGGAACAGGGCAGTTGGAAATGCAACTGGTAAGCCAGGTAGTATGTTTATCAAGAGGATAGAAAATAGTGCACAACACTCTGAGGGAAAAGGTAAGGGTGCTAATGTTGCTAACCAAGTGAAGGTAAAAGGGAAAATTGTACCTACTACAACACCTAAGAATAAAGCAAAGACATCAGAGGGAGTTGTTCCCATTCGTCAGAATGGAGAGGAGTCTTCTCTCAAAGACAAGTCTGATCTGACAAAGGATAAAGTTGTCACTATTTTTGAGGGAGACATGAATGACCAAAAGTATGTTCCAATTGATATAACTAAATTTCTTTCATAGATGACTGTCAAGGTTCCACTTTTGGAAATGATGAGAATAAAAGAACATAGAGTGAAAGCTCTAGATTGGGTGAGTGGTGTTTCTTCTACAAGAATCCAAGAGGTGAGTAGAAATGACAAACATGTGGCTTCCTTGGAGGACACACCTAAAAATAAAAGTGAAGAAATTGTTTCTAAAATTCCTCAAATATTTTTGGATACAAATGTTGTAAACAATGCATCAAGGACAGTTGATCCTTTTTTCTTGTCCCTTGTGATAAATGGCAAATTATTGAAGAATTGCATGATTGATTCTGGAGCATCAAACACTATCATGCCTGCAGAGATCATGAAGTCACTGGGACTAAAGGTTGATACACCTCATGGAAGATGCCAAGCTATGGACTCAAGAGAGGTGCTAGTTATTGGTACCATTTAGGCTTTGCCTTATAAATTAGCCGCATTTCCTGACAAACAATTAACTATGAGTGTTCTTGTAGTCGACATTCCCCCTCAATATGGAATGTTGCTATCTAGAAAGTGGAGTGCCTCCATGGGAGGAAGTATTCAATGTGACTTGTCCTTTGCCACTTTCAACATTGAAGGTGAAAGTGTGAAAGTTTCAAGGGAAGCTAGAACTCCACATATGATTGAGGAGGATGAAAAGGATAGCATGAATTGTTTTGTTGACACTGATATTAGTTCATTCCAAGTTCAGGAGAAAGAGGTGCAAGAGATGATCAAGCCTATCTTTTTGACTGATGATGAGAGTAACATGGCAGAGGGTAATGTTTTATGGACCCTGTATTTTGATGGAGCAAGTTCTAAAGAAGGTGCTGGAGTAGGAGTGCTATTGATATCCCCAAGTGGTAAGACTTTCAAGTTTTCATTCACTCTCTTGTTCCTTTGTACAAACAATGTATTTGAATATGAGGCTCTACTGATTGATTTGAGACAAGCATCAAAACATGGAATCAAACATCTTAGGGTTATTGGTGATTCTGAGTTAGTGATTTCTTAGATTAGATCAAAGTATGCATCTAAGAATCAAAGGCTGAAACAATATAGAAATGCTGCTTGGGATGAAATTGAAGGTTTTAGTGCCTTTGGAATTGATTGGGTGGATAGAAGCCAAAACAAGATGGCTGACTTGTTGGCAAAGATAGCTTTAAGGCTAGAAGATATTACCTTTGCAGGGATATCCAAAATTGAGTGTAAGTCCAGGCCTTCTATCCCAAATAATATTGAGAATTGGCAAGTATTTTCTGATGATCAAGACATATTAAGATTTTTGCAGTGTGATTCTCACTTTATGGTCAAGAAATGGATTTTAGTACTTATGTCGATATCAGAGATGGAAAAGAAAATATTCTTGGGAAGGAAGTTTTACAACTAAAGTCAAATAGGATACCTAGGGGATTGGTTGCTCTTGAAAGGACATTTGATAATAAGGAGAGGGCTTGTGTTTCTAGAATTGTTGACAAGGTAAATGATTTGGAGGAAGTGAATCTAGGAACAAGCCAAGAACCAAAAAATGTTTACATAGGTAAGTGTTTGTCCCCAAGAACTAGAAAGAATTTGATTGATCTTTTCAAAAAATTTAGACATATTTTTGCATGGTCTTATGAGGATTTGAAGGCTTATAGAGAAGATCTCTTAGAACATGAGATACCATTAAAGGAAGGAACCAAACCTTTTAGGTAGAAGTTAAGGCTTGTGAACCCTACTTTGGCACCAAAAATGCAAGATGAAATTAAAAAGATGATGGATGCTGGCATTATTAAGCCTGTCAGACATTCTACTTAGGTGTCAAATTTGGTTCCGATCAGGAAGAAGAATGGTGACATTAGGTTATGTGTTGATTTTAGGAATTTGAATGTCAATTCTTTGAAGGACAATTATGGTTTGCCTAATATGGAGAATATGCTACAGAAGGTTACTGGATTAGAGTTAATGTCCATGATGGATGGTTTCTCTAGATATAATCAGGTCATGGTCAAAGAATTAGAACAATTTAAGACTGCATTCACTACCCCTTGGGGAACATATGTTTATGTTAGAATGCCTTTTGGTCTGACAAATGTAGGAGCTACTTTTTAGAGAGCTATGGATGTAGCCTTTGCAAAATTTATAAACAAATTTCTAGTGGTGTATCAGGATGATCTCATAGCATATTCAAATAAGGAAAGTCAACATTGTGAACATCTTGAGAAAATCTTTATTAGGGCCTTGGAGTATGGGATCTCTTTGAATCCAAAGAAGTGTTCTTTTGGTGTTGTGGAAGGCAAGATCTTAGGACATATTGTGTCCAAGGATGGAGTCAGAATTGACCCTGAAAGGGTTATGGCTATAGATCAGCTCTCACCACCTAGAAATGTTAAAGGAATACAGTCTTTCTTTGGGCAGGTGAATTTTCTAAGGAGATTTGTTACAAATTTTACTGAAATCAGTATCCCTATCTCTAGGATTTTGAAAAAAGAGGCAAAGATTGAATGGAATGAAGAAGCAGATGGATCTTTCAGAATTATCAAAAGGCCCATCAAAGATGCCCCTATTTTGAGGACACCTGATTATGGTAAGCCCATGCAGATTTTTTCTTTTGCTTCTTGTCATACAATTGCAGCAGTTTTATTGCAAAAGAATTCAAAGGGATATGAACAACCTATATCATTTTTTAGCAAGTCTTTACAGGCAACAAAATTGAAATATGATATCACTGAAAAATAGGCTTATGCCTTATTTAAAGTAGTCAAGGCTTTTAGGTGTTATCTTGTGGGAGCTAAGGTAGTTGCTTATGTTCCTAGAGTTGTTGTTAAAGATATATTGGTGCAACAAGAAGTCTCAGGGAGGAGATGTAGATGGATCAATAGGATCCAAGAATTTAATATTGATATCCAGATCACAAAGTTGGTAAGAGGCTTAGGTCTTGCAAAATTGATGGCACAAAGAAATTTAATTGCAAATCAGATAAATGTGTTAGAAGAAGAACAAAGGCCATACATTTGTGATATGGATTATTGTGATTGGTACAAAGATGTTATTGGCTACTTGCAAAAATTGGTCCTTCCCCTTGAGATGGATGAAAATAGAAGAAGAACTATCAAGTTGCAATCTGCAAAGTATGCCATTGTACATAGCAAGTTATGGTGGAGAAGCAATGAAGGAGTATTGCTAAAATGCATAGACCATGAGAGGTTTGAATCCATGTTAAAAGAAATGCACCAAGGTGTGTGTGGAGGACACTATATGGCAAAGACCACAACTCACAAGATCATTAGGTCTAGATTTTGGTGGCCTATAATTTTTAAAGATGCACATCAATTTGTGAGAAAATGTGATGCATGTCAAAGATTTGCTGGGAAGTTGAAATTCAATGGAAAATTTCCACTTAGACCTGTTGCAGTTCAGGCTCCTTTCCAGAAGTGGGGTATGGATTTCATTAGTGAAATTCCAAACAAGTCTAGTGGTGGACATTCCTACATACTAGTGGCAACAGACTATTTTACCAAGTGGGTTGAAGCTATCCCTACTAGAAAGGTCACTAGCAGGGTTGTGACTAATTTTGTGATGCAAAATATCCTCACTAGATTTGGTTGCCCAGAGACAATTGTGGTTGATAATGCAATGTGTTTTAGATCACAGGAGTTTAGTGATTTTTGTTAGCAATATGGGATACACATTTCATTTTCTTCCCCATACCATCCACAAGGAAATGGCCAAGCTGAGTCCAGTAATAAAAGTCTTATTAAAATTCTCAAGGGGGTGTTGGACAGAAATAAGAAAGCCTAGGACTCAAAATTGTGGTGGGCATTGTGGGCTGATAGAGTAATTGTAAAGAAAGCCATAGGTTGTGCCCCATTTGACCTAGTTTATGGAATAAGTGCTAGATTGCCTTAGAATAACTTATTACAGATGTATAGGTTTATTCAAGAAGATGATGAAATGAGAGTAAGAATGGATGAACTGATCCAATTGGAAGAGGTAAGGAGGGATGCACATGAAAGAAATGAGGCATTGCAGAGACAATGTAAGAATTTGTTTGATAGGAGGACCACCCAAAGAAGTTTTGAAATTGATGACCTCATTTTGATGTGGAATGCAAGGTTGGAAGATAATGGGAAGCATGGAAAGTTTGATCCAATTTGGTTGGGCCCTTATCTTATTGAAAGCAAATGGGGGACAGATTCTTATGTTCTGAAAGATTTAACTAGTGGTACTTTGGAATTGCCTGTTCATGGACAGTTCCTAAAGTTATACTTCTCCTGAAGTATCTTTTCCATGAACAGTAGTTTAGGTTTTCCCCTATTTTCAATTTGTCTGTGTTTTGTTTTTAGGTCAAAATTTTGAGTTGGTATGCTCTCCCAGTGATTATGAATCCTTGCTATGCCTACAGGAGACATGCATCCCCTAGTATGAGCCACTGTTAGCACTCTGTAAAATTTTCATGGTTCTCCCCTTTTTATTTTGGTCTCTACAATCATTTTTGTGTCTCTGGCCTTGAAACCCTTGCAAATTTTCAAAAATCTAGCCGTTATGTTCAAAAACCCTTTGTTATACCCTAGCCCTATTCTAATTTCATGTTACTTTTAGGGGTGACTTAAAACCTTATATCTACATGTGCCTTTTAAAAGTCTTCTTTTCATGTCGCGTGGTTAGGTTTTTATGTCTGGTGAGGTCCCCTTTTTTTTTTTTCCTAAGTTTTCTACCCCTGGCGGCCTTTTATTTCCTAAGTCTGGTGCCCTGTGAAATTAAAATCTTTTCCTAAGTCAATGCTTTAATATTTCCTATGCTTTTGGCCTAATGTTTCCCGGGCCCAATGGATCTGACAACATCTTGATCTAATGGTTGGCATATCTTCTCGTGCAATGTGTCAGAGGCTTGCGAAGATACGCCCAGCGTTGATTCCCTTTTATGACGTAGTCTTCCTTTTCAAATGGGTCCACTTGACATGTCAACACAAATGGCAATTTGTGATTGGCCCATGAGGTAATGTATTTGTAGTTGTCAGTGGGTCCTGATCCTGTCAGTGAATCGACGAATGACGTATGATCTCATCGAGTGTGTTAGAGGCTTAAGATCTTGCGATGGTCATTGATTTTGTTTCCTATCAGATGGTTGTCAGAGATGGGAGGAGATTCTTGATCTAACGGTGGGCATGTAATCTGATAGAATCTTGGAAGTCTTTGCGAACTTCAGACAACCTTCAATCTTCCTGATGCGGGCCCGGTCAAAGTTTCTCAGTCTTTTGGTGGTTGGGATAAGTGTTTTGGCGGCCGAAAATTTTATGAAGGCTTCACTTGTTCGCATGAAATAGTGGTAGTTCTTTAAGTGTTTTAGCGATTCAGTGAACAAGCATTCGTGGAATCACTAACTTTTTAGTGGAGACAAAAAAAAATTTGTGAACTAGCGAATTCCTTCGGTCACTAATTCACTAAATAAAGGACCGAGCTTAGTAAGTTTCCTTCATTCACTTGTTCGCGAGGTTAAACTTGGGTTAGTATTTTCATTGCACAAATAGAAAATGCCTTGTCACGTGTTCGCTTGAAGTAAACCCATGGTGTTTGGTTGAGTTAAGAAATATGAACCTGCGAAATGGATAAATTGGATGGTGGTGTCATAAAGTTGATTGAGATTTGAATGAGGACTGCCAATCTACTGCAGGTGCCATAAATTGACTGTTTATATTCAAATTCAAATTTTTGCAGAGGGTTTGCAATGACAAAAAGTACCAAAATTCATTTTTGAGCAGCTAGAGTGGGTGGAAAAGGTTGTCAACTATTGCAATGTGGTCAAGGCTGCCATGGGTAGTTGCAGAGGAATGTCTTGCCGTGGGAAAGTAAATGAAGCAGTACTCAAGATGTGTTGCAGGGATCATTTTGGCTGGATTTCTTGGGGTTTTGTGATGATTTTGTACTTGGGACTGGTACAAGGCTAGATAGCTGTTGAAATTGGACTATTTGAGCTTACCGGTTGTGGCTTGGTCCCTATCGTGTCTGTGTTAACTCCTCAGTGGTGTTAGGTGGTTTTGAATTTTTGAATTAGGAATGATCATTATGCTTGTATTGTTACCCTAGTATAAAGGGAATTTTTATGATCATTTGAGGTTATTGGGAGTTAGGTATTCAAATCTTTTGGTTGTGATTCCTCTTCTTAGTCTGAATTGTAATGATTTGTTTTAGTATTTGTTGACAGTAGAAAGAAATTTTCAGGTCTAAGCTATAATTTGCAAGCATGGTTTGCTTGGACTAATTGTATACACTTGAGGATTCTTCATACTTAATGCAGATACATGATTCTTCTCTCTCCTTTGTGTCAACACAGATAGATTTTGAACTTTCTAGTTTATTGCATATTAAGTTATGTATGTATCTTCATTCTTGAGTTCTAATCCAGGATTAGATGAAATAATGCTCTAGATAGGACATAGATTTATCTCTTTTCTATGTAAGGATTTTCTATAAGCAATAAAGGAGATTGTAAATGTGTTTATGGCTTTGAATCTTAGATATACTCTGGTGTGTGTGTATAGTTTGTCTAAGAGATCTTGCCCAATGGATGAGGCACTGGCCTAGATGAGTATTTCTTTATTAACATATATTGATTGAGGTTGTTATGATTCAAACATATAAATTAAGAACCATCCCTAAACTTTAAGTCTTTGGTTGTAATGTTCTACCCTATAGTAATGGAGAGTCAATGAATGTGAGGTTAGCATTTAGCACCTTCTTACTATTCAATCTGTTGTTTGGACCCAGTCTTTGGTGTGTGAAGCATAATTTTCACTGGTTAGGTGCACCCACCTTGGTTTTGCAGAGCCTAAAGCAGAAGAGGGTAGTCTTGTCCCTACAGTTGGTCCAATTACCCTAAGATCCCTATACATTTTGGAGCTAACCATTCCTAAAATCTATCTGAGGGTATATTGGTAGCCTAAGAGCATAAGCATCATTTTGAACACCAACACACTAGACCCTTCACCTACTTTGAAGAGGTTTTCATACACATGAACAGCATCTATATCTTTATCAAAAGTGGCATCAGACAGAGAGTCAAACTCATATTCATGTGAATCAGTGATGCTTGATATGGGAATTCCCTTAACACTAGCTATACCATTTGACTCATCTTCATCACTTATAGTATTAATGGTTTGTTAAAGTTGATCTTGTTTAAACTACTCTTGGAAATGCGGTGGTATGTACCATTCACTCTAAAAATTAGGATCAGCCATTTGTATTTCTCTCCATTGGTCATATGTGAGTCGATGCACTAAAGCAGTCTCATCGAAATCACTATCAGTCTCTACCAAATGGACAGGTATAATAAGTTCATCTAGTTCTGCAAATAGTGCAACAAATTCCAGAGGAATAGGATATGGAAAAGTATCCTCATCAAAACTATTCTCTGATTTATCAACTATGGTAATGTCCTCAAATTTTGGCCAGAATCTTGGCTCTGGTACAAACTTGTGAACCCCTAGATGAAATGGGATTTTCTTAAAGCCTAGACCTGAGGTGTCCTTGGTGCAATGACTTGTGGCTTCAATTGGTTTAAGAAAACCATTTTCATTCACCCCTATAGGGCCACTCCCTTTATAATCGAAGTGCTTCATGATTTTGAAGGCTTCACTATATGATTCTTGTTCTAGGTCACGAGAAGAAGTGATCTGTTCATATGTTTCTTTTCCTTTGTAGAGCCAAGCTGTAATAGCTCTTTCCTCATCTTCATCCTCTAATGGCATTGTGGCCTTGACAAAGGCATCATCATAGATTATTTGGGGAGAACAAGCAGAAGGTTTTTGTTCTCAGAGGGTCTCCTGTAGGAATGCAGAGATAGAGGTAGAGCCGCTAATGATAACACAGGTTCAATTTGATACCCTCCAATGCCTCTATCTTTAAGCTTCAGAGTCTGTTCCATTTCTTTGACCTTGGCATCACAGAATTCAATGGACTCTCTATTAGTTGGGACAAGATTGTCTATAGATTGTGCGAGTGTGTTGCAAGAATAGTTGGTATTGGTAGGAACTGTCACTTCTACACCATGGAACAGGAACTTGATAAATTGATGATATGTAGATGGAACCACCTACATTTCATGGATCCATGGTCTACCCAATAGTATATTATATGCTAGAGGGATATCTAGAACTTGACAAATGACATCTCTTTCAATAGGCCCAACTCAGATTGGCAGCACAACCAGACCTTTGGATTTGCATTCTTCTTCATCATATGCCTTAATGGTGATTTTCTTATGGACATATATGCAATCTTCATCATAGCCTAATTGGGTGAGCAGCTTAGCAAAGAAAATATTGAGGCCAACACCATTGTTAATGAGGATGCGGAAGATGTGCTTTGGACCTATCATGACTTCTATATGCAAAGGAGCATTGTGCGGATGGCTCAGCGAATGTTCATCTTCTTCAGAAAAGGAAAAATAGTGTGGCAATGTTAGGTGACCCACCATAGATTGAAACTAATCAAGATCCAAATCTTTTGGGATGTTCACCTTGGTGAGGGCTTTATCTAGAATCTCCCTATGAGCAAGCGAGATCTTCAACAACTCAAAGATAGTGATCTGAGCGTTGGTACATTGCAGCTAGTCTAGAATGCTATAATTAGCCACACTAGATGTAGGGACTGATTTCAAGTTCTTGTTGGTAGGACCAACAACAATTTTATCTGTAGGTTTCTTCAGAGCGGTCATAGAAGGATCGAGACCCTTAATGGTTATTTTCGCATGAGAGCGAGTAACAATGTTTGCGCAATCCTGAGATGATTTAGGTTTGGAAGAATGAGACCCGAGGCCTCACAAGACAAATGGATTCTAAGTCTTGGGAGCATCCTCGCTCCCCTTAATAGTAATCACATCGCAATACTCAACCTCAACAGGTTCAACCATGTTAATGACATTGTCATTGGTAGTGTACGTGTAATTGACCTTAGCATTGGTGTTCTTAGTCTTGGAAGATTCACCTTTCTCGTGAGGTGGAAAGGGATCTTTAAATGCCTGATGATCTGAATTCTTGTTATGGCTGTAAATAACAATATCACTATTGTCAGTCAAATCTTGGACTTTATGGAGCAGCTGGAGACAAGTAGAAGTTTTATGACCCTTATTTTGGTGATAATCATAGTATGTGTTATCGTTCCACCAATGAGGTTGCGGTTGTGGATCATAGAGATGCTTTTCCAAAGGAGTGAGTATCTGGTTTTGCACAAGTCTTATAAACCACATCAAGCAGTTCTCCTAAGGATGTGAACTCACACTTGGGTCGGGATGCCCAAGGTTTGTTTTTAGCAAATCTTGAAGGCTGTTGAGTATCTGTTGTAGCCTTCTCAGTGGCTTTGACCACCTATATACTAGAGGAAAGATTGAAAATAGATTTCACAGGCTTCGGGGTCACATTGTCAACCACTCCATTTAAAACATCTCTATTTTTGTTGACAAACTTCCCTTTATCTTTATTTGAGGAGGAAGACCCTTGTTTGTTATCCTTTTGCAAAGTCAACTCTCCTTTCTTCATCATAAATGCTTCTATGCACACAACTTTATTAATCATGTTGTCAAAGGTTAGGGGACCTTGTAATTGCACTTGATATCCAAAATCTGGGACAAGATTGTCCAAAAAGATGTTGAGTCTCTCAGACTCATGTAGTTTGCGGGGATATTTTGTACATAGTTGTCTCCATCTTTGGAGAAATGTCCAGAAAGGTTCCCTTGTCAATGTTTCAAATTACAAAGATCTTGAATATTGATAGGATGTTGAATATTGTGGGAATAATGCTAGATAAAAAAATTAGTGATCTCATCAAAAAATTTGGTTCCAGCGGGTAACTGAGAAAACCACTCCATAGCTGACCCACCCAAACTATGAGGAAAGAGGCACATAAGATATGTCTGATCATGTATAAATTCCATAAATAGAGTGCCAAACTCCCTCAAGTGATCCTAGGGATCAGAAGTACCCAAGTATTTTTCATATTTAGGCAGCTCTACACCTTTGGGAAAAGGTGGCATGCGAAGACTCTTATCGAAAGGGAAATGACATATGCTTTCCATTGTGAATTGTTGTACAAGTTTATCTTTATCCTTCGCAAGTTGGCTAATTTGGTCTTTCATGTCTCGAATCATCTTTTGCAACTTTGTGGTCTTAGTTTCTTCTTCTTTGGCCACAAGCATTTCGCCTTGATAGTCTCGGGGTAATTTGGCCCCTTGTTTGGCTAGTTCTAGAAAATATTTCTCCTTCTCCTCTAGAAGGAGGATCTCCATCATCTTGATAAGACTCTTGTTGGCTTTTGCCGCATCTATGTCATTCTGAGTTATCATCTCATCATCATTACCAAGGATCTCATAAATGCTCGAGACTTGATTTTGGTCACTTTGGTTTTGATTTTGGTCATATGGAGGAGGGCGATAGTGATATGGCTGTCAATCACCTTGAGGTTTTTTTTTAGATTGGTCTTGATTCTGATCATTTTGGGATTGATCATAGTGTTGATCATTTCAAGAGTGATCAGAACATTGGTTGTTTTGAGATACTCATGAGTTTGGTTGTATTTTCCTAGTTAGAAATAGAATGGATCTCCCATCTTGTCAATGTAGGATTGGGCAACAGCTAAAGACTTAGTAAAACAAAGTGAACGATGTCAAAAGGGCGTGGCTAAGGTAACCTTTGGCGCTTTGATAGGATCAAAAGAATCGATAGGTTTGATAATACTAATAGGGCTGGTTTGAGGAAGTGGTCTTCCAAAGTTATGAAACAATAGGTCATCTTGCTCTTGAAACAATAAGTCAGGTTGTGCTTGAAACAATGGATTATTACACGCCTAGAATACTAGAGATGAGGATTGAGGTGGAATGTCTTTTAGTTTACTCAATGAAGAGGAACTTTTGGATCCCTCATAGCACTTAGATTGGATAATGGATTTGGAATAACCTATTTATTCATTACGAGGTTTACCCCTACCTTGTTCAATTCCATGAATGGGGAATGTGTTGTCGCTTCTAGTTGTAATAGGCATAGACAAAAATGTAATGAGAGAGGACTTGGGATTATGCTAGAACTCTATCTCTAGGATAGCGAAAAAAGGAGATAAGAAGCTAGAATAGACAAGATGTGAAATGCACCTGGCATGAATCATCAAGAGTATGGCTAGAATAGCTGAGATGTGACTATCGCGTTGCAAGGTACAAAAGCATAGTGAGATAGGAAAAATAATAGAGAGACAATATGAGTTTAAGTGGTAATAATTCGATTCACAGCTTGAGACACTCAGTTTTAGACAGTGAACAATAGGAGAACAGGCAAACAAACCTCAAGCAAAAATCAAATCAGGAAGAAAATTCACCAGTCAACCAGAAATAGCTCATTGTTTTGAAAATTATGGTATAGGTTCATGCAAGAAAGTGCTTGTTCATGTGAGAAAATGCTAGACTGTGTGTGAGAAAATGAAATCTCACAGGAGGAAATGCTTAGGTTTTGAAATCTCGCACGGGAAAAGACCAAATTTTGACAGGTTCGACACAGTTTTTGAGATAAAAGTCAAATTTCAAGACATAGCAAGGACTATTCTCTGACAGAATTTCCAATTTTCAAATAGTTTCAGGATAGTTTGAATCAACAATCTCAATTTGAATGTTACAAGCAGTCGTTTACAAGCACGAAGTTTTAGATCAAGAAATAGTGACGCAAGAAGTAGTTGCAAACAATTCTACCAAGGACAAAGCAACTTGGCAGAATCATGGGAGTCTTTGTTTAATCATGATGGACAGTTTAAGACTCAAAACAATCACTTAGTTATCCCTAAGAAAAAAAATGGTAGAGAAGACAAAATTCATGCCTCACAACTTGCATGCATTCACCTCACACAACCGTGTCACCCCCTAGAGGGTGCCCATGTTTTTGGTATTTCCAAGGACTCAATAGTATATATTCAAAGTTTACTCTTGAAGTAGGGGCTAGTGTCATATACCACCTTCAAACATCTAGGTGCATGCCTATGGTGAGAATCTAGAGGAGAGATTCTTCCCCCTCTCTGCGCAAAGATTATGTCTCCTTTCAGAGGTGATCTGGGTAGGAAACTAACTAAGAAATTTTTTAATGGGCTTCCATTCACACTGACCTTCGATGCCCCTGATACAGGGTTGAGGTCTCATAGCCACACCGACACCTAAAATTCATACACCCCCACAAGCAGGGCTAGGAGCGATGTCGCTCAGTACAACAGACAGAGCCTTCTCAAGATGATAGTCACAATCAAGAGAAGGAAGTTAACATGGCTTTAGAGTCTTTAGACTTGACAAATCATTCTTTATTATAGTGAGGTGGAATCACTGACAATAGGTGTGTACTCACTTGGGTCATTCCCAGAGGTTCAAATTCTGGCAGGCCCTCTAAAGGTGACACGAACTTTGGCTTCGATCCAAGGGTCAGATTTTCTAATTCTCTCAAAGAGAGAAGAGCATACTTCTCTACCTCTTCACTTTACCCAAACACATGAGACATGTCTATCACCAAGCTAGTTCCTCCTCAACCAATCCACAAGCTTTTGGGTTTATGGTTCTCTCAAAGAGAGAAGAGCATAATTCCCTAATAGGTAGACGTGCTAAAGATTCACTACCTTTCCTTGCTTCCCCAGATATCTATCATGCTAGCAAGATCTGGGTCTCAGATTCATCCATGGGTATCACTTCCATGTAATGAAGAGCCTATTACCCTAGCTCACTATCAAGACCCTTAAGAAATCTTCGCAAGGCCCTAGTTATACTATGTGAGTAAAAATAGTAAACAAGCACAATGTTTAAAATAGTCTTCGACAACCATCCTGTAAGAAAATTGTTAGCAAGTTTTTATGTCTTGGTCAAGCGTCTTGTAGCCTACTGTTATGCTATCAAAAAAATCATAGATATAAAAACAACAGCAAATAATAAATATCAGAAAATAGTAATAGTAAATTGTAGAAACTGAAAGATTTTAAAAAAACTAAGACCAAGTCTCGTGTGAGGAAGCACACCACTGCGTGTGAGAAAGTACTATGAAGTGCATGAGAAAGTACTGTAGGGAGAAAATATTCATGTGGCATAGTCAGAAAGTTCATGCGAGATTTCATACATAGTTGTACGGACCATACGAACAGAGTGCAAAATTCTTATCAGAAAATTTTTGAGAGTGAGGCCAGAAATCAATTTTCTGCCCCACAGTGGGTGCCAAAATGTTTATAGTTGAATGTGGACCTCTAATCCAACCATAGACACAACATATTCATTTCTCAATCATCATATATGAATGTGAACATGAATTGTCCAATTCGCACACTTGATTGAATCGACCTATTGCCTCCTATTTAGACGAGGCGTTTGAATTACTCTTAGAACAAGAGCCAACAACCATTAGACCAATTCTAAAATGGAGGATTTGAAAGCTATGAAATGATCAAAATTGCAATTAATCTAAAATGAAGATGCAATTATAATCTAAGAATGAAAGTGCAGATTTAATCTATGAAGCTTGAAAGAAAGGTGAGAATTAATCTAGAACATAATAAGCAAAATAGTTAATATGAAAGTGCAATTACACTAGAATGAGAATTACTCTAATTATGCAATAACAAAGCTTGAAAGTATGAAAATTGAGACAAAAATCCACTATAGCTTTGGTACTCTAAAATTGCCTCTCTAAAATCAAGAAAAGAAGGTTCATAATATAGAAGAGCCTCGGAGAAGGATGAAGAGTTTCTTGGAAAGAAATGGCTGACTCTTCATCTCCATGGAGGAAGGTGAGACAAATTGATAGAATTATTTAATTAAATGAATGAATATTGCCACATGGGTGGCTTTTCAATTTATTTTGAATAATTAAATTCAAATAAAGATGTCCATTCAAATAACCAAATAATTATTTAATTTCTTTGATGTGTATTAGCTAAAGGGGGTGGAATTAATTTAATTTAAAAGCACTAGGACTTTAGGACTAAATTAATTAATCATAGGGATTTTTAGCCAATAAATGTCAAATATTTAGGAATTAAATATAGTGTGATTACTACAAATTTAGGGTTTTTTGCATTTCACACCAAGTCAAATAAAGTCAATTGGGAGACAGAATTGCCTAGTACAATAGGACTTCGATGATGTAGAAATTGGAGAAATGCACCAAAATTGATTAGAATTGTAAGGTGCCAATTTTGGGGTATTACACATCCCTGCCGACTATGAACTTGAATTGTTTAATAAATTGCATAATTTGAAGTAGAAAGAATTGACCGTTGAGGACTATATCAAGGAGTTCTACAAACTTACTATTCAGTCTACACACAACTCGGGAAGGAAAAGGTAGCTCGGTATGTGAATGGCTTAAGATTAAATATTCAAGATGAGATTGGTATGTTGAAGATTGATTTGGTTGAGTATGCTTATCAATATGCCCTAAAGGAATAAGATAGGTTAAAGAGGAAACATCATGGTAATTCTTGAGGGAAGGAAAAACAAGATCACTCGGTGAAGGATAAGCTAACTACTGAATATGAACCAAAACTTGTTGAGCTGAGGAAGCACAGAGGTAAGGTTTCCTTTCAAGGTACTTGTTTCCATTGTGGTGAAGGACATTGATGATTTGAATGTTCCTAGAATGTTGGTGATCAAAGAATTGTTGTGGTGAAAGAGAACATATTGAATGAACCTGAGGTAGAGTCAGAAAACTTGTTGGTTCGAAGAACATTGCTCGGTACTAAGGTGGAAACTTATCAAAGGAGTAACTTGTTTAGAACTTGGTGAAAGTTAGGAGGTAAAAATTTTAATTTGATTCTAGATGGTTATAGTATGGATAACCTTGTACCTGAGGAGATGGTTCAAAAAATTGGTTTGAAGAGAGTGAGACATCCTTGTCCTTATAGGGTTGTTTGGTTGCAAGATGTTCATGCTTTGGAAGTGAGGGAGAAATGTCTTGTTGATTTTGAGATTGGCCAATATAAGGATCAAATGTTTTGTGATATTTTGGACATGATTAGTTGTCACATATTGCTTTGTAGACCTTGGCATTATGATTGCAGGGTTGTGCATGATTGTGTCAAGAATTTGTTTACTATTGAGAAAGGTGGAGGGAATTTTTTCCTGATGCCTTTGCTGGATGAAACACTCGATAGAGGAGCCTAAGTTTTGGAAGCCGATTTGAGTTGACATATCTTGAGAGGGTTGGAGATTAGTATGGAGAATAGACATGTAGATTTTCGAGGAAAGACTTGAGAAGGAAAAGAAAGAAGTGGATCTGAGGTAAGAATGTTGAAGATTTGGAGGACATATATGTGAAGAACCAGCTCGGGGTTTATGTGTTGAATCCCATAAGATGTTCTTCTAGCCTTTAAGAACATCTTTTCACACTTGGGGTGTCTGATACAGGAGCATCCTTGGGAAGTTGGCGGTCTTGTATATTGGTGTGTTATGTTGGAGTAGTTTTCTCTCTATGTTGCTCTATTGTAGTGTTGACCAAGGAGCTCGATCATTGAAGGGCTCGATCGCTAATGAAACTCAAAAAACTTATAGTGCTTGGCAGAACCTATGCTCGATGATTCTTGTGGTGCTCGGTCAATGTGCTTGTTCGGTGATGCCTAGCTTGCTTGGTTTTTTTGTTGATGTTTGGTAGTTTGGCTTACCTACTGGAGTTCTTATGGATTTGGTAGGCCAACTTGATGTATTTAATGTGGGTAGCTTATGTTGCATTCTCCTAGGTAGATTTGGAGGCCAACATGGAAAATTATTTTATTGTAAGGCTATTTGAGAGCCGGCTTGTATTGCATTTAATAATTGTTTGTTATAGGAGCTGACTTGGGCTTAGGAGTTATTTCTTTCTTCCAACTGACTTGTGGCTGAAGAAGTAGTATTTAAGAAAGGTCTAGGGTATTTGTTGTAGGCAGTGAGGAAGTGAGAAAAGGAGTAGAGATTCAAGTTAGGAATCTAAAGCTATGAATTTTTTAGAAGAGCTAGTGGTTGAGGCTTAGGAACAAGGAGATGGATTGGTGGCTTGTGAGCACAAGTCTAGATCTTGTTGGATATTTCTCCTAGATTGTTGTATCCTATTGTTACAGATCTATCTAGCTAGGGTTAGGGTTTGAATTAGATCTTGAGATATCTTGCATAACTATTACTTTCTTTGTAATTTTCTATAACTGAGAAGGCCTTATAGCCTAATGCAGGAGCAGCTTGGGTCTTTGAGCAATCTTGCATCAACAAAAAAAAAATTCTTGTTTTCTATTTTCTGTTGTTTACATTATAATCTTTGCATTTTTTGGTTTCATGGTGTACAAAGATTACATGATGTTTAGGACCTATTTGGGAACCTTATCCTATGAGCACATAAAGATTGGATGGACTGTTCCAAAGTTATAATTGTTTTCCTTGCTGTCGGAGCCGTATTTTCCTAGAGTTTTTGTGTTGATTGCACATCATGGCGCCATTGATCCTTAAGGAATCATCCTTTTCACTCTTAAGGACTTTAAGAGGACCTAAATTAATATATTCTCCTAATAGCACAAGTCCTAATTCATTATGAGTAAAAATTTCTGATTATTTTTCTCGGGGACCTATTTTCTGCCAGTTTACACGCGAAACATGGAGTGTTTCTTCTTGCGCGGTTCTATGTGATGAAATGGGGCCTTGCGTAGTTAAGGGAATTTTCTTGGGTCATGTTTGGACCTAAATGTAAAGGTGCATCAAGTGGTGATCACTCTTTCATTAGTTTTGATTTAAATCTTCTAGACTGGACCTATAATGTAATTAAATGCCTCACTAGCCGACCTGTGGCTTAGCTGGCTATATAAGGAGTCTAGATTGATGTAGTAGGGAAATAAACAGGTAGATCTATGAAGGATGATTATCAAGATACATCATTGGAGACAAAGATAGGATGCAATCTGAGATTTTGATTTCATAATTTCTTTGTATAAGGCTGAAACCCGGAAGGCCTCACAGTCGGGCATGTTGAAAGATATAATATAAATTCTCTATTGTTGCTACCAATTGATTGTCTCATATCCATTGTGTTTTCTACTGATTTCATGTGGTATTCATATTTATTTTGTGTGCAACTCTGAGAAGGGCTTGTTGTTGATTCAAGTGGACTCATTCTGCTTGATTTTGCTTGTATCTACCCTGCCCTTGCGTCAAGTGGTATCGGAGCGAGTTCTTTCTTGTGGATTGGATTTTGGAGAACCTTATTGGATTGGTTGTAGGGTGGTGGATCTGAGATCTGACCTATAACTTGTAGAAGGTTACGATCTTGCTGGAACCTAATTGTCAAGATGGTTCGTGGTAGAGGAAATGATAATGCTATCATGGATATGTTGAGGTAGATTGCAACTAGGCTTGAAGCTATAGAGACAACCTAGAGAAGAGGCACACATCTTGAAGATGTTAGTGATGAAGAAGAAGAAGCAGCACCTAATCCTAAACTTGAAGTTGAACAAGATGAGGAGAGACTCTTGAGTTTTTAGTCTAAGGCTAACTCCAGACCTGTAGTTGAAGTTTCTTGTTGTGATGGAAGACTTGAGACCAATACACTTTTGGATTGGATCTCTGAGATGGATAAATAATTTGAGTATGAAGGTACTCCTGATAATAAGAAGGTTAAGATAGAAATCACAAAGTTGAAAGGTCATGCATCTCTTTGGTGGGATCATTTGCAAACTGAGAGACAAAAGAGAGGAAAAGAAAAGATCAAGACATGGATGAAGATGCTTGGAAAGATGAAGAATAAGTTTCTTCTAGGTAACTACCAAGTTAGTCTGATGAGAAAGATGCAAAATTTGAGACAAAAGGAAATGAGTGTGAAAGAATATATTGAGGAATTTTACAAATTGGATATCAGATCTGGACATGTGGATGATGAAGTTGAGAAGGTGGCTAGATATCTGAATGGCCTAAGGACATCTATTCAAGATGAGATTAGCTATGTTAAAATAGATAGTGCGAAAGAAGCATACCAATTTTCTTTGAAGGCAGAAGATAGATTGACAAAGAGACATGAACAAAGACAAAGAGGAAGAGGTAGAAAATTTCAGAGAAGTAGAGGAAGATCTTATGGAGAAAGTAGCAGATCTGACAATGCAGTGCAAGATAAAGGATGGAAAGATGAACCTACTAAAAGAGGTAATTACTCTAGAGGTGGCTATACTGGTTACTCTAGGAATAACAATAGTGGTAAAAGAGAAGAGAAATATTGGTTTAAAGGTACTTGTTACAAATGTGGTGAAGAAGGACATAGAGCTTTTGAATGTACTAACTCTGGAAAGAAGACTAGAGGTAATGGTAGAAATAATTTGGCTTGTGAAGTTGAGGAAATGTCTAATGAACCTGAACATGGTGAGAACCCAATGCTAAGAAGGATCTTGTGGAATGAAGAATCTAATGAGGAACCTATTTTGAGGAAAATTTTATTTAGAACTAGATGTAAGATCACTGATAAATGCTGCAAGGTAATCATTGATAGTGGAAGTTCTGATAATTTGGCCTCTGAAGAGCTGGTTAAAAAATTGCAATTTCAGAGATTAAAACATCCTAAGCCTTACCATATTTCTTGGATCCAGAAGGAGCATAGACTACTTGTAAGTGAACAATGCCTTGTTAAATTCAAAATTGGGAATTATCATGATGAAGTCTTGTGTGATATTATGCCTATGGATTGTTGTCATATTCTTTTGGGTAGGCCTTGGCAGTATGATAGGAAAGATTTTCATGATGGTAGATTGAATCAATATACTATTTGGATGGATGGAAAGAAACAAGTATTGTTTCCTTTGATAGAGAATTTTGATGAAGGTCACTGTACTACAGTCAGAGTATGCTTGGTTGATGGTAAAAAGTTTGCAAGAGAAATGAAAGAATAGAATGTTTGTTTTTCTTTAATTCCAAGGAAAACTGAGAAACCAGATGAGTTAGAACATGCACCTAAGGTTAAACCTTTGTTGACTAAATTTCATGACATCATTTCTACCTGATGGTTTACCGCCTATGAGAAGTATAAGTCATTGTATGGATTTGATACTTGGAGCTAGTTTTCCTAACAAAGCACCACATAGGTTGACACCTGATGAAAAGACTAAATTGAATAGACAAGTGTAAGAATTTCTTGAGAGAGGTTTGATTAGGGAAATTTTGAGTCCTTGTGCAGTACCTATTGTGTTAGCACCTAAAAAGAATGGAGAATGGAGAATGTACACTAATTCTAGAGCTATAAACAAGATAAAAGTAAAGTATAGATTTCCTTTGCCTAGGATGGATGACATAATGGATATTTTGAGTGGAGCAAAGTATTTCACAAAGATTGATTTGAAAAGTGGATATCATCAAATTAGGATTAGAGAAGGGGATGAATGGAAAACTTCTTTTAAGACTAACAAAGGTTTGTATAAATGGTTGGTTATGCCTTTTGGTTTGACTAATGCACCTAGTACTTTCATGAGGCTGATGATTGAAGTTCTGAAAAGATTCTTGGATAAGTTTTTTATTGTATATCTTGATGACATTTTAATATTTAGTAAGAGTAAGGAAGAATATCTTGAACATATTAGACAAGTATTGCAGAGATTGAAGGAAGAAAAGTTGCTGATTAATTTGAAGAAATGTTCATTTATGAAAGAGGAGATTGTATACCTTGGTTTTTTAATTTTAGTTGATGGATTGAAGATGGATCCTGAGAAAGTGAGAGCTATACTTGATTGGCCTACATCGGAGAATGTTGGAGAGGTAAGATCATTTCATCGATTGGCTATTTTTTATAGGAAGTTCATTAGAAATTTTAGTTATATCTGTAATGCTATGACTGAAACTATGAGAGGAGATAAAAAGGATTTCAAATGGACACATGGAGCACAAAAGATTTTTGAAACATTGAAACAAATAATTGCAGAGTTTCCTACACTTTCTTTGCCTAATTTTAGTAAATTTTTTCAAGTTGAATGTGATGCTAGTGGAAGTGCAATTGGAGCTGTTTTGAGTCAAGAAGGAAGGCCTATAGCTTTCTTTAGTAAAAAATTGAATGATGCTAAGAGAAAATATTCATTTTATGACCAAGAACTCTATGCTATTGTTTAAGCTTTGAAGAAATGGAGACATTATTTGATGCTTAAAGATTTTGTGTTGTATACTGACCATAAAGCTTTGCAGTATTTGGGAAGTTAGAATAAGTTGAATTAGAGACATATGAAGTGGGTTGAGTTCTTGTAGAATTTTTCCTTTTCATTGAAGCATAAAAGTGGACAGTTAAATAAGGTTTCTGATGCCTTGAGTCGAAGAAGAAGTTTGCTAATAGAGATGAGAGTTGAGGTACTTGGTTTTGATGATTTGAAGTGTTTGCATGAGACTGACATTGATTTTGCAGAACCTTGGAAAGCTTGTAAGGAACACACAGTGAGCGATAAGTGGACTGATTATTTCATTCAAGAAGACATGTTGTTTAAAGGAGTTCAATTGTGCATACCTAGAGGATCTATGAGAGAGAACATAATGAAGGAGAAACATAGTGGTGGACTTGCTAGACATTTTTGGATTGATAAGACTATGAATTTGATTTTAGAAAGATACTTTTGACCACAGATTTATAGAGATGTATAGAGAATGGTTAGAAGTTGCAGCATTTTTCAAGTAGCAAAAGGAACTAGTCAGAATTTGGGATTGTATACACCTTTTCCTGTACCTGATAGACCTTGGGAAGATGTGAGTATGGACTTTGTTCTTGGATTGCCTAGAACTAAGAGAGGTAATTATTCTATTTTGGTAGTGGTTGATAGATTTTCAAAGATGGGGCATTTCATACCTTGTAAGAAGACATCTGATGCATAGCATGTAGCTGAATTATTCTTCAAGGAAGTGGTAAGATTCCATCATTTGCCTAAATCTATTGTTTTAAATAGAGATACTAAATTTACTAGTTACTTTTGGAGAACACTTTGGAAAAAGATGAATATAGAATTGAAGTTTAGCTCTACATTTCACCCTCATATAGATGGACAGACTGAAGTTGTGAATAGAAGTTTGGGAAACTTGTTGAGATGTTTAGTTGGAGATAAGCCTGCTAATTGGGATTTAGTTTTGGCACAAGCAGAGTTTGCATATAATAATTCTGTGAATAGAAGCACTAAGAGAACACCATTTGAGATTTTTACTAGATTTAATCCTAAGGGAACCAAAAAGTTGAGAGATTTACCTACTAAGACAAGAAGAAGTGTTGAAGCTAAGGATTTTGCAGTATACATGAGAACTTTACATGATGAAATCAAAAAGAATTTGGAGGAAAGTAATCTAAAATATAAACAAAGAGTAGATAAGAGAAGGAGACATAAATATTTTGAAGTTGGAGATGAGGTTATGATTCATTTGAAAAATAATAGATTTCTAGTTGGTACCTACAACAAGCTGAAAATGAAAAAAATTTAGACCTTGTAAGATTCTGAAGAAGTTTGACAATGGAAATGCTTATGAAGTAGAATTACCAGAGGACATGGATATATCACCTATATTCAAAATTGCTGATATCTTTGAGTACTTTTAATCAAATGATGAGATAGAAGATGATCTGGATTATCCTAAGAAGAATAAAGACAGCATTGAGAAGATCTTGAATAGTAGAGTGAGCAAGAGTACAAGAGGAAAAGACTACATGGAATATCTAGTTCAGTGGAAAGATAAGCTAGTTGAAGACAATTCATGGATTACACAAGATGAGTTCGATCTTTATGATTCAAGTTATAATATGAGTAGTGCTTGATGTGGAAATCAGTTCTTTATGTACCCCAGGTGTCTAATGCAGGAGCATCTTGGGTCTTTGAGCAATCTTGCATCAACCAAAAAAAAAAAAATCCTATTTTCTATTTTCTGTTGTTTGCATTTTAATCTTTTCATTTGTTGGTTTCATGGTGTGTAAAGCTTACATGATTTTGAGGACCTATTTGGGAACCTTCTCCTATGAGCACATAAAGATTGGATGGACTGTTCCAAAGTTACAACTATTTTCCTTGCCGTCGGAGCCATATTTTCCTGCTATTTTTGTGTTGATTGTGCATCGTGGCATCATTGATCCTTAAGGAATCATCCTTTTCTCTCTTAAGGACTTTAAGAGGACCTAAATTAATATCTTCTCCTAAGAGCACAAGTCCTAATTCATTATGAGTAAAAATGTATGACTATTTTTCTCGGGGACCTATTTTCTACCAATTTACACGTGAAACATGGAGTGTTTCTTCTTGTGTTGTTCCATGTGATGAAATGGGGCCTCGTGTAGTTAAGGGCATGTTCTTGGGTCATGTGTGGACCTAAATTTAAAGCTACATCAATTGGTGATCACTCTTTCATTATTTTTTATTTAAATCTTCCAGACTGGACCTATAATGTAATTAAATGCTTGACTGGCCGACTTGTGGCTTAGTTGGCTATATAAGGAGTCTAGATTGATGTAGTAGGGAAATAAAGAGGTAGATCCAGGAAGGATTATTATCAAGATACATCATTAGAGAAAAATATAGGATGCAAGCTGAGATTCTAATTTCATAATTTCTTTGTATAAGGCCGAAACCCGGAAGGCCTCACAGTCGGGCATGTTGAAAGATATAATATAAATTCTCTATTGTTGATGCGAGTTGATTGTCTCATATCCATTGTTTTTTCTACTGATTTCATGTGGTAGTCATATTTCTTTCATGTGTAACTCTGAGAAGGGCTTGTTGTTGATTCAAGTGGACTCAATTCTTCTTGATTTTGCTTGTATCTACCCTGCCCTTGCGTCACAACCTGACACATTGCATGTAATAAATTATTTTATAAATAAAGAATTCAGATTGTTGTAGATCTTGTTTTGTTGTTGGATTCTTTTATGTTTTTTTTTAGCTAGGGTCTTGGACATCTCCTTTGGGGATTCTCTTGTCCTTGCACTATGTCATACATCTATACCATACATACTTTTAGATATAAAAGTATAACACATAGGTACTATAAAACATCATCTTCATATGATCACAAGAAATAAACTTGTCTTCCACTATTTTGAAACCATATAGGATACATACATATCTTTCACTACACTATACTTTATCACTAAAAATGTACTTGTCTTCCATTACTGTATGTTCAATACACAAACCCACTTCACCAAGAACAGAAAACTTCTAGACCACAAAGCTTGAGTGAACACAAACTCAAAATCCTCTGAAACACTAGGAAAACTATGTTTGACATCAATCATAATAGACAACAATCATATATTTCTAACAAGTAGAGCTTAGCTAAGTGTGACTATTTTGACAAATAGTCTATCAGACAAGGTTTAGTATTTCGGTTTACATTGTGTTGCATTAATTTATATTTTCAAGTAAAATTGTTATATGATTTTAGTGGACATAAAATGATATTTGTGTTACAAGTGGCAATTGTCATTGCACCAAAAGATCGACCTATTAATGCCCGATACAACCACTAGATTTATAGAAGACACAGGAGGTAGTTAAGCCATGTTGCGAACCATGTGAGGGATGTTGGCCCACTGCCAACAATATCCCTCCCAGCGTCACTCATCATGGCCTGCATGGATTCAAACCTATTACCAAGCTCTAATATCACTTGTTACAAGTAGCGGTTGTCGTTGCATGAAAAGATCAACCTGTTAACGCCCGATACAACCACTAGACTTATAGAAGACATAGGAGGTGGTTAAGCCATGTTGTGAACCCTGCAAGGGATGCTGGCCCACTGCCAACAGTTTGATCTAAATTTTTATATTCATACTCATTCCATAGTTTGTTTGGTGATGATCTAAGTGTCAATCATGTAAAGAGAGTGTACTTATTTCCTGGAATGATTTGCATCCCTTTTCCTTCTGAAGATTTTGTGTTGTGGTTCTCTAATATAGCTTTGATGGTGACAAGAGATTCTATGTTATACATCCATAGGTGTCGTGTAGGTCCCCATCATATTTTGAGTACATTTAGATGGCTTGTGTCACTAGTTCTATTTTTTGGAGTATACTTGAGCAATTTTTTTCCATGTAGTAGTTTGCAAAGTTGTATTTCAAGTATGTTTAGTCAACTTGCATAACCAGTTCTATATTTCAGACTTAACTTGTGAATTTTTGGTCCATGTGGTAGCATGTTGATGCAGGAGCATCCTAGGATTCTTGGCAATCCTGTATCAACCAAAATGATGTTTGTCTTTGAAGGTAGATTGTTAGTTTTGATCTTGGTTTGGTGGAGTACTTGCTCAGTTTCAAAGATCAGTTGCTCAATTTATGTGGTTACCAGGGTGCTCGGTCTCTAAAGAACGCTCACTAACTGAAGGTGTCAGTTCACTGGTGCTCGGCAGTAACTACATTTCTCGGTCATGCTTGGTGTGGTTGATCGACTAGTGCTCGATTATTTCCTCTGTTGCTCAGTGTTCTTGCTTATCGACTAGATTTTTTGGATGGATTAGCTTGGCCGATTGGGTCTGTTGATTTGGGTCACACTCCTCGAGTTATGGATTGACCGTTGGACGTGTGGGGACCTAGATCTAGCATGTTGCATTCTTCTATGTGGATTTGATGACCAGTTGGGGCCATCTTTGAGATTTTATTTATTTTGTAAGGCTATTTGAGAGCTAAATGATGTTTTGGCATTTAGTATTTATATATCCTATAGAGCTGACTTGTGGCTGGGATTTAGTATTTAAGTAGATGCTTGGGTAGTTTTTTAGGGCATCAGATGTGAGGAGTGAAATTTAGTAGCCTGCAAGCTTAGGAACAAGAAGATTGCTTGGAAGTTTGAGTACAAGTTTAGATCTTTCCTAGCTACCTACTAGTGTGTTGTGTGTTACAGACCTGGACTAGTTGAATACTGATGTTGGGGAAAAGATTTGGATCTTGTGAGATCTTGTAGACTGTTACTTGCTTTGTATCTGGCTGTAACCGGGAAGGCCTTACAGCCTGGCACATTGCATGTAATCGATAATTTGATGAATAAATATTTCTATTTTATTTCAGATATGTTGTTTTTGTTGTGTATTTCCGCTACATATTGGTTTGGCTACAAGGTCGGTCAGTCCTTAATTGGATCCACCAACCTTGACTGCATCACATGTATAGTTTAATTTGATGACTTGGTTCTAATAGGAAGGTGTAATGATATACTGTGATGATTTGCATGTCTTTTTTCCCTTCTGCATTGTATTGGAGAATGTTTTTAGGGCCAACTAGTTATATTCTACACATTACATCTAATTAGGTTGATCTAATCAATTACGTATTTGTTTTGTTGTGAATGATATATAAGGGATTAGATCATTTGAGATGAGTGCATGATTTGGATAAGGATTTTTTTATAGTGTGTAGACTAAGTGTGAAGGTATGCATTTGTAGATGAGTAGTAATTAAGTTAGCTTTAGATGTTTAGAATAGTTAACTTTAATCAACATTGTATAGGATGTGCTTCTTATTAATTCAATAGATTTAATTTAATTTAATCAAATATATTGTATCTTTCCCTAAAGAAGTTATCTTTAGTGTTTTGTAAGTCCATTGTACCTTTCCCTAATGTTGTGAACCTTACCCTACAAGTACAAATAAGGAGAATTGAGATTCTTTGGCCAAGCACCTAAAACATTGTAATCAATTTCATATAGTGAGATAGCTCTTGCTATGGGTTTTCGCACATTGAGGTTTCCATGTAAAAATATTTTTTTTCCTTGTGTGTTTCTCTTTGTATTTTAATTATTTACTTTTGTACATATTTTAATTAGAATGAATAGTTAATGAATGATTAATTTATAGTATATTCTCATTCACCCCCTCCCCTTCTCAACATTTAAAAGTGTTCAACAATAAGTTGATATATATTGGAGACCATTTTAGTGTGTCAGTGTATGGATTGATTTTGAATGATATGGAGGAGAATGTGGTTAAAAAAACATGTGAAAAACATTTTGTGATGTGTTTTCATGATCATATCATTTAGTGTATCACATTTTGAGACAATGTATGTGTGTGATGTGTTTGTCATGAAGTTGATCACTTGACATTGTGGTTTAAGAATAATTGTATTTTTAGGGATCTATTCATTTCAATTCATATCATTCATGTGTCTATTGGAAGATAATGAGTCATTAACGTAGAGTTGTGCAAATTTGTGTCTTGTCACTTGTATCTTTCCTTAAGGTTGTGTGTCATAGGCTGAAAGTCAAATTAGGAGCAATGAGATACCTTGGCCATGATCCTAAAATATTATTGTACTCATTTATTCATATATTAATTTATTCTCACCATGGGTTTTCCCACATTGGATTTTCCACATAAAAAATTGGCATTCATGTGTATGATGTTCATTACTTTATCTTTCTTTTATGTTAAGTTGGTTAAAGTTAATTGATGAAAATTTTTTATTGAAAAGTTTAAGAATTTTCTCAAGATTAATTCACCCCCCTCTCAGTCTTGTATTAAGCTCAATAGAGAACAAAAATAAAATGAGAATCTCATGCCAAGGCATTAAAACAAAGAAAGTGGATGACTTATGTGGCAACAAAATTGTACACGTGTAAATATAATAATGATGATATTATCATGATCTTGCAAGTAGTTGCAATGACATCCATCAGAAAATTTGTAGGCAAATGGAATTGAGAATCTTTTTTATTAGGCCCACTTCTCTTAAGTTTGGGGGAAATCATTCTATATAAGTAGGACTTTGTTTTTTATTAGGGGTTAACAATATTTTATTTAGCAAATCCTAACATTGTAATCAAATTCTTAATACAAATCAATGTAATTGATTGTACCCTACTAGCCTTTGTTGTATGTTTGTTTTCTATTTTGTAATTAGATCAATTACTCTACCATGTATCATCTTATGGATGTGGTTATTATTTATTTATATTTTTATCTTTTGTGATACTAGCATAAGTTAATGGAAAATGGGATCACGTTTCACACTATTTCTATTATCTGCAATGTTTATGATCTAAAGTCAAATTATGCTTTATAGTGAATAAAGATTTGAGTGTTGTAAAATATTTGCATTAGCACTTCACCTTAGATTGGATTTATTTTATGTTCAAATTACATCCCTTTCCTCAAACTTCCTTAAACAACAAATACTTGATTTCTAAAATCCTAGAGGTTGTTCTCTAAAGTGCAAATGAATCCCCAATTCACAAAACTTCCCATAAGGTTGTTTCTTTAATGCATAAGATTTTGAGAAAATATATACCACAAGGGTACGTTGAGGTCTAAAGGCATAGATAAAGAGAATCCAAATAGCTAGGAGGAGAGGGCGACCCAATCTTCACCTTAACTTCTCTAAGGCATAAAGTTATTAGTTGCTTTTCCAAGTTTGACAAGATTCCACTTCTAAGAGGTGTGTATTTTGATTCACTCTCAAGTCTTTATACTTTGTTAGAGTACATGAGAGTTGAGTTCATCCCATAGAGAGATAACTTCTCTAGGTAAGCCCCCTAAAAAATAAAGAAACTCCTCTTATTTTTTATCCTCAAGTTCACCTTACGATGCAAGAGGAGAACATAAATTAGTAAACCCTTGTGATTGAATGATATAATAAGTTATTTTAGATCTCAAACTCAAATTTGTAATGTTAATGTTAAGAATAATCTCAATGTGAGGAAGACACACCAAGATAGATTATCTAAAGTAAGGAATGATTCTATAATAGATAGAAAATGCTATGATCACTTTGAAAATAAAAATGAGATGATTGAGAAAAAATGAACCTAGATTTACCATTTTCTAATTGTGTCAAAAATCCTTGATCCAATATGAAAAGCACTGAGCTATCTTTTATCAACCTCAAATCTTGATCTTTTGTATAAAAATATGTAAAAGAAAAATAATTGTTTGACATATATGATGAACCCTTTGAAAACCCTTTTTTCAACTTTATCATCTTGAATTTTTTTGAACAAAATAGTAAGATAAGTGAGAAAGACCTCAAAAAATGTAGATCAAATATGGATGTGGACCCCACCAAGCATGCCAAAATATGAATCAAAATAATATGGAAACAATGCAATGCAAGATCTAAAACCCCCATTTACACTCAACAAATCCTAAGGTCTATATCAAATGATAAACAATAATGCTATAGAAAAGACCTTAGGTTGTTCCATTATTTCTTGATAATAAGTCAAATGCTTGATATAGATTTTCTATCAAATTTTGTAGCATAAATTCAATATCATCATGATAGTATGAATGCTTGATAGTTTCTTGATAATGATAATGTCAAATGCTTTCTCTAAATGATAGTAGTTCTTTTTTATCTCATGAAGTGCTAGATCTTGATAATAATAGTTCTCATGAAAGTGATAATTTGGCAATAGTGTAGGTGCTTAATAGCTTGGTAGGAGGAAACTGGATGTGTGAAGGTCTTATTTATATGCCTCAAATTATGTTTAATCAATGGTGGTGATTAACTAGAAAGATCAATTGTAGTATAGAAAATTGAAGAAAGGGGACCTACAATTTCACATGGATTGATGAGGTGGGAAGATAAAGAGGAGTGTAATGCCTAGAAAAAATAAATAAATAATTTTTTTCATTTATTTGAGATGAGAAAATTAAATAAGTTATTTGAAATTATTTAATTTTGAGAGGAGCATTAACTAATTAATTATTTTTAAAATTAATTAATTATAGATGACTAAAAGATGAATTAGTTAAATAATTTAAAACTATTTAACTAATAGTGGAGGGAAAATTAAGAATTATTTAAATAATAAAATTATTTCTTTAATAGATGAAATGTTATCTTAATTAAGTAATTAAATTTTACTATTAATTAATATCCAGATAGAAGATAAGTGATAATAAGATGATGACATAGCAAGATGAAAATTCATTAGTCAATTTTAGATGTTTACAAGATGTAATGCCTCATCTAAAGGACAAAGGAAAAACCTATTACAACAATTTATATATTTTCGAAACAACAAACCACTACACTACAGACATGATGACAACATTTTAAACTTGCGGTACAATGTGCATAATATTATCATTTAGGACACATTGACATAGATATAATGTCAAGGAAAAATAACTCACCAATGTATACACATGGTTGTATTAGCTAAAGCATAACAATCATGGGGCAACTCAATCACGAAGAAGTGTCGAGAGAGAGAGAGAGAGAGAGAGAGAGAGAGAGAGAGAGAGAGAGAGAGAGAGAGAGAGAGAGAGAGAGAGAGAGAGAGAGAGAGAGAAACCTCTAATCCACACTACACACTCATATAGAACACATGGGAAGAAGGGTATATACTCACATAATACATAGAAAATAAATGACATCCAAATGCATTATTGTTAACAAAAACATGGAAATTAATGCACAATCTCATTTTTCAATAGCTACTCAACTACATAAGGGGTAGATATTAGAGAGGAGGGAGTTTCATCACATAGCTCAAAGGTATGAATCATTTAGAACTGAGTGGTCCTCTCCAAGAGACAATGAAACTCATATACACTATATCAATACTCCACAAGCAGTTGAGTCTTTCCAACTCATCCTAACATATGCAAGTACTTGAGGCATGAGTGAGGCATCCATTATCTTGGTTAATTCATTACCCCTATTTTTATTTAGTTTTCACTTATTACCACGAATTCCCAACGATTTATTTGGCACCCCCTACATGGGGTTTGTGGCTCATCTTTGTATCATGTGTCTTGGTGTTTCATTTTGTTCTAGGTTGTTGGAGGGCAATTTTCTATTTTTTTTTACATTAGCAAGTGACTAATCAATTCAAAATTATGATCAAAACATTGTCATAATTTAAAAAAAGATCTAAGTATATAATATTTCCTATACTTTTTCAAAAAAAATAAAATAAATGAATTATTCTAATATTAATTAGAACTTTTCAAAAGTAAATTAAAATTTACATTAAAAAAATAAGATAACTCTTAATTAAATAAAAATAAGTCTTCCCTTAGAAATAAAGTAAACAAAATAAAATTAAGTTCAAAAATTAATCAAAATAACATTTTTAGAGAAGTGTATTTCACTTCACCATTACAAATGCATATTATTTTAAACTAACATAGATATACCCAACTAAACACTAATGAACATTACAATAATACTTCAATTTATCTAAGAAATCAGTTTAAAAATAATTGATTTAAGAGTGACATGACAATAATGATATACATATATATTCGTAAGTATACATAGATTATATTAGTACTATACTTAGTATCATATTACGAATGATGAGGATAGTTATGATGCTCCTTGAATGATTTAAATGGACTGATAAATTTTTCAATTTTTAATAATCAAATATTCCCATGCTCGCCATGGAGTCCCAAGATAACTAAATAGCAGCGAGTTACTTGATTCCTAAATTTGACGGCCATTAGCCATATCCAGGGATTGCGAAAACGGTTTTAAAATACTTTTGACAGGCACGGTGGACCGTCAAATTGTCACGATCTCTAAACCATTATTATCTACATTTATTTGAAAAGGTTGACCAACCTAATAGTGTACGTTAGGTAGCAATCAAATTTACACTTTTACTTTTGGCAGAGAGATAAAAACGAACATGCAAACTAGCATTAAATAATATATATTTCTTTCTAGATGTATCAACTAGGGAACATGTGAGGATAATGCAATTCTCCAATTGAGAGGAGATTCCCATGCTCTTTTGACTTTCCAACTCTTCACACATCACAAATTTAAAAGCAAAGATATTACATCATTAAGATCATTTATATAAATGATGAAAATTAAAAAAACATTACAAGATATCTTATATCTATAAAATAATTTAAAGAGGCATATTAATAGTGTAGTCAACTCTACCTTTCATTATGGAGTGGCTTCTAGATAACATGGATGGGTGGATGAGGATTTTTAATTGTTAAGGTATAATAGGGTTTGGAGAGTTAATATGTAGTATATAAATATTTTATGTTTTGATTGTCAATGGTTGTTCATATGAGTAAAATAATATTTAAGGTCATATTTTATGATTCATCATTAAGAAGAAGAGAATGACAAATTAGATTAAAGAATCAATCTTAAAAGTAGGAAGGGAGGTAATGTGAGGAAAAAAAAATGAAATCAAAGATTTTTAAAAAAAAGGGATGTGGAATGCATCAAAAAGATAATCAAATGGTGAAGTGAGTTGTAGTTATTTGTAAGTTATTTAGTGACTCGGATTTGGGGAATAGATATGTAATGTATGATGGTTTTTAGTTTTGATTGTGTGTGGTTTTAATATGAATAAAAATGCGTTTTCAATGACACTCAATGATCCATCCTCAAGAAGGAAGAATGGTGGATTGGCTTATGGAATCAACCTTTAAAGAAGTGGGGAAGGAGGTGATGTGAAGATGGAAAACAAAGTGCAAGAAAAAGGAGAAAAAAGAAAGTTAAGTATAATGATTCTGAAAGATAACCAAATTGTAATGTGGGTTTTCTATTATTTGTAAAGTTAAGTTCAAATGAGAGTATAGTGAGTAGCTATGCAGTGTATGATAACTTTTGGATTTGATTGTATATGGTTTTAAATATGAGTTTTGACATTTTAAATCCCACATGATGATCCATCATTTGGAAGAGGAGAGTGATTGATTGCATTATAGAGTTATCTTTAAAAGAAGCAAGGAGGGGGTGAGATAGAGATGGAAAGTTAAGTGTACTGACAAAAGAAAAAAAGAAGGTTAAGTAGAATGCTCTGAAAAATAACATAATCAAATGGTGATATGGGTTTTCAATTATTTGTAATGTTAGGTTAAAGTGAGGGTTTGAGGAGAAGATATGTAGTGTACAATTATTTTAGGTTTTCATTGTGTATGGTTTTAATTTGTATAAAGATATATTTCCAATTGCATTCAATGATCCATCATCTTGAAGAAAAAGGTGATTGATTGCAAAATCAATCTTAGAAGAAGTTGGGGAGGAGGTGATGTGAAGATGAAAAACAAACTGCAAGACAAAAGAAAAAAGGAAGTTAAGTAGAATGGCTCCAAAGATAACTTAATCAAATGGTGATGTATTGTTTACAATGTCAGGTTAAAGTAAAACTTGGGGAGTAGATATGTCTAGTATACAATTGACTGTGGTTTTGATTGTGCGTGACTTTTATGAATAGTAAGACATTCAAGTCACACTCAATGATCTATCTTGAAGAAAAGGAGAATGGTGGGGTGGATTGTAGAATCAACCTTAAAAGAAGAAAGGGAGGAGGTGAGGTGAAGACAAAAAATGAAGTGCAAGACATAAGAAATAAAAATAGTGGAAGATTAAATACAATGGTTCCAAAAGATAACTTAATCAAATGGTATTGTGGGTTTTTGATAATTTGTAAAGTTAGTTTAAATTGGTGGTTAGGTGATTAAAAATGCATGTATGATTGTTTAAGGTTTTGATTAGGTATGGTTTTTAAAATGGATAAAAAGATATTTTGAATCTCACTCATGGAAGAGGAGAGCGACTGATTTGATTACGAAATTTGCCTTAAAAGAAGTAGAGGAGGAGGTGATTTGAAGATAGAAAATGAAGTGCAAGAGAGTGATGGAATGGATTACAAAATTAGCCTTAAAAAGAAGCGAAAGCAATGATATAAAGATAGAAGACAAATCAATAGGACAAGAAATGAAGTGTGAGACAAAAGAAAAAACAACACTAAATAGAATGACTCCAAAATATAACTAATCAAATGGTGGTATGAGTTTTTAATTATTTATAATGTTAGGTTAAAGTAAGGGTTGCAGTGTGTGATTATTTTAGATGTTGATTGTGTATGATTTTCAATATGAATAGAAATATATTTTGGTTTATGCCAAGCGATAGAGGGCAATGACGAAAGGAATTGCAAAATTAGCCTTAAGAAGTAGTAGGAAAAGAAATTATGTAAAAATAGAAAACAAATCAACAAGGATAAGAAATCAAGTGCAAGAAAAAAGAATAAAGAAGGCTAAAAAAATTGCAAAATCAGTGCTAAAAAGAAGTAGGGAAAGAAATGATGTAAAAGATAGAAGTCAAATTGACAAGATTGAAAGGAAAGACAAGAGAAAAAAGGAAAAACAAAGGTTAAAATACAATCAGTCTCAAAACTAAGTAGGGAAAGAAATGATATAAAGATAGAAGACAAATGGACAAGATAAGAGAAGAAATGAAACACAAAAAGAAAAAAGGAAAAAGCTTGATAGAATGATTAATCAAATATAGCATAGAGGGGGCGTTTGACTAAGAGGGGATCCCCAAGGGTATAGCCCACGTGAGATTTAGGTTTGTGTCCAGAACCCGCCCATTGATTTTAACGTCTATCAGCACAAACCAAGGAGGTTATAGGTTGTCCAGTTTCCACATGGAGAAGTGGCACGTGGCTCCGGTGTGAATGCATTTTTTATGTTTGTCTCTAGTGGTTGTCCTCAAAGTCATAATTTATTATTGTTTTTTCAGCTGCAAGCAAGTAAAATAGAATGTGGGGCTGAGGTTCTCCAATTATTTAAATATGGGGTGAAGGGGTGCTCAGAGACAGACAATCCCAGTGCATTTTTGGTTCTTGTCTTCAATGGCTTCAGCTCAGGTG
The DNA here is from genome assembly GCA_027943335.1 of Chamaecyparis obtusa. Classification (NCBI taxonomy): domain Eukaryota; kingdom Viridiplantae; phylum Streptophyta; class Pinopsida; order Cupressales; family Cupressaceae; genus Chamaecyparis; species Chamaecyparis obtusa. The sequence goes on along the minus strand of BSBK01006485.1, from coordinate 46,019 downwards.
GCATGTTGTGATTCTTCTCCTCTCTTTTCTTCATCTCCTCCACCTCCTCCTCCATCTCCTAGGCTTGAATGGCCTGAGCCAATTCAGAGAGTCCAATCTATTGCAGAGGGTGGCATAAAATGCTTGCCTCCTAGGTATGTCAGGCCTGTGGAGGAGAGACCATCAGGGCATGTATTGGTTGAAGAACAGATACCTCTAATTGACTTGTCTGGGCTTCAAGATGAGAGGAGAGACAAGACAATGGAAGAGATATCTAATGCATGCAAGAAGTGGGGATTTTTCCAATTGATCAACCATGGAATGAGCTCTGAGCTTCTGAATGCAGGGAGAGATGTGTCAAGGAGGTTCTTTCAGCTTCCTTTGGAGGAGAAGCAGAAGCATGCCAATGACCCAAAAACTTATGTTGGATATGGGAGTAGAATTGGTGTTCAGAAGGGTGCTGTTCTTGATTGGGGGGACTATTACTATCATCATTTCCTGCCTGCTTCTATAAGGGAGGAGCATAAGTGGCCTTCTAAACCAGTTGAATATAGGTATATGTGGCAATGGGTCATCTCATATAATATTAATATATATATATATATATACAAGAGAAAGTGAGATACGGAGTCTTATACTGTCTAATCATGTGGGATTGATGGTGGATAAGAAAACAGTAGAATATATGGATTATCTAATGCTTTTGTTTAGTTCTTAGGACTTATTGGAAGGATGGAAGAACTTAACAAAATGATTTTTTGCAGGACCTTTTGTGTTGCTTGTCTCGATTGCTGCAAGTACTTTCCTAGTTTTCATTCGCATGTATGGTCAAAATCATTTGTTTTTGTAGGTGAATTGTCCAGGGTGGAACTCAAGAAAATGCAATTTTTAAGATTTTCTTTTATTACTTTTTAGATCAAGGATCTCTAGAAGCTCGACTTTTAAAATAATCAAAGCTCGACTTTTAAAATAATCTTTGACTTACTGTAACAAAATTTGATAGAGCAGAACAGAATCTTTCTCTATCTTTCTTTTTTTTTATTTGGGTTGTTGGAAGATTCTACAAAAGTAAGTTACAGTGGAATTTAATTAGACATTCTATAAGAGACATACCATTTGCATTCATCTGTCAACTATGTGTATGTAAATTATCAATCATGTTCTTTGGTCTATGGTTCTCTTCTTTTTAACTTCTTTCTTTTTTGAGATTATCTTGATGATTTTCTTTTTTTATAATAGATTATCGAATGTGATCTAAAAAATCAAAAAATGATGAATCTAAAAACAATCTTAGTTTTTTTTAATTATATCTACAGTCTTATCTTTTAATTTCTTCTTCCTGATAATAGATTACTAGATTACTGAGTATGATACAAAACACAAAACATTAAAAAGTACATTGTAAAATTGATACTGCATGGACTGTGAAAATCTTGTGCTTTGCTAATTATTTATCATGTTTCTGTATATACTTGTTTGGTTTTAATAAGATCAACTATAAAGTCGTACAGAATGAAATGGACTATGCAACATATTCTCTTTTGATGCTGCTTTGAATTTTGTATTCTATGCATATTTCACTGTCTTCTTACTCTTGTTCTTATCTATTGTGGATAGAATAGGAGTTTAGCTACATGGATCTGGGTCAGGCAACATATATGCATCTGCTAGAAGTTCCTTTGTTTTTCTTTATAATCTAGGTGTCTATTGCATAAGCGGATTCTCAACAAACCAAGAAAATCTCAGTACACATCAGCATGAAATAGACACCTATTTTTTTAAAACAAGAATCAGATCTTACTAAATTATTATCTTGCACTGTTTTTCCAACTGAGAAAACTATAGAAATGATTGGATATATTATATACACTTTGTTTCTACTTTGAAGTGTAAGAATAATTAAATCTATGGACCTGGCTGAGTAGACATAGATTTGATGTAAATGGCATACTAGTTCTGTCTACCATATTCTAAATTATTAGATTCCATGGTTCAAACCGAGAACATAAAACAAAAACAGTGTCATATTGTGATCTATGCTCTACAACCATCAATTTGCCCTTGAGGATAAAAACAGTGTCATATTGTGATATATGCTCTACAACTATACAATTTGCCCTCTTGGGTCAATTCAATTTTCCCTAGAGGATCAAATACAGTGTCACACTGTAATATATGCTCTACAATAATTCATCAATTCAATTTGTCCTAGAGGATTAAAAATGGTCTCATATTGTGATCTATGCTCTACAACTTTTCAATTTGCTCTTGAGGGTTTGCCCTTGTGATCTATGCTATACAACTATCAATTTGCTCTTGAGGATCAATTCAATGTGCTCGAGGATAAAAAAATAGTGCCATATTGTGATATATGTTGTAAGCAATAGGTACAGTAGTTTCTACATGAAATCCAATGTATTCTCACACCTTAGCAATGGTAATTTATGATTGCAGGCCTACAATGAAAGAATACTGCAATGGAGCTCTACAATTGTGCAAAAGTCTGCTATCTGTGTTCTCTCAAAATTTGGGTCTTCCTCCCAAATATATGGAAGAAGCTTTTGGAGGTGAAGAAGATATGGGCATATGTGTGAGGATAAATTACTACCCAGTATGCCCACAACCAGACCTCACATATGGTCTGTCCCCTCACTCAGACCCAGGTGGCATTACCATTCTTCTGCAGAATGATGTTCCAGGTCTTCAGGTTAGGAAAGGAGATTATTGGATTCCTGTCCGTCCTGTTCCTGATGCTCTCATAATAAACATTGGTGATCAGATTGAGGTGGGTATTTCACCATTTCTTTTCCTGAATTCATTTCACTGCATGGAGATTCTTGGTACTTATAGATTTCTTTCACTCATTCATTTCTTTTCTGCAGATATTAACAAATGGCATCTACAAAAGTGTGGAACATAGAAGTATAGTGAACAATAGCAAGGAACGTATGTCAATGGTGATTTTCTGTAATCCAAATGGAGACAAGAAAGTTGGGCCTGTCAAGGACCTGGTCGATGGTTCGAATCCTGTGAAGTACAGACAGATGACGTTCAATGAGTACCGTATGTTTATCAGAACCACGGGCACGAAAGGAAAGAGTTACATTAACTCAATTAACTCATCCTCTTGAAAATTTTACTGGGTTTTTCTCACCTCTCGTATCGTTGTCATTCTTGTAATCCGTTGTACCGAGATCTGTATGAACCAAATTCAAGGACAAGAAAACATGTGTACTTATAATTAAAAAAGAGAATTTACACCCAATAATACTGCATATCTCAATACCAATGTGAATAGAAATGTATTTTCTTCTTGCGCGATGCTCTCCATGGAGTCATGGGTTTCTCACAAAAGTAATGGTTGCGTCAATTTCATCACATGCAATAAAAAGTTAAAGGTCAGCTTCATCTTCAAATATCACGGTTACTGTGAATTGCGATTGGGCTTGCTAAGGACAAAGAAAATTGAAAACGATATAGATGGATTCAACCCATGTAATCAATTCAATTGTAAATTTACAGCAAAATGTATGATGGTCGTTCGACCTGAAGCAATTTAACAATAATTGCGGTTTGTTTTGTTTGGTGAGACTTTTATTTAAAATTTGTTTGTCTAATTTAATATAGAATACTAGTGCTCTTGACTTTCAGTGGAAGAGGTTTTATAAGTTTAAGGCTTGTGTTTTCATATAGAGCAACAAAAACGATAAGTGTTCTTGACTTTTAATTGAAGTAAATTCAGCCTAACGCTTATGTTATTATATTTAGTAACAAAAATGACTCGTTCTGGTTCTCATTTTAGAAGAAGTTTCAGTCTAAGGTCCATGCTCTCATATCAAGTAACAAAAAAGACTATTATTCTTGGCTTTTAGTTGAAGAGGTTTCTAGACTTGCGATCTCATATTAAGTAACAAAAATGATAATTGTTCTTGGCTTTTAGTTGAAGAGGTTTCATCTTAAGGTTCATGCTCTCATATCAAGAAATAAAAATGACTATGGTTCTTGGCTCTCATTCTAGAAGAAGTTTTAGTCTAAGGTCCATGCTCTCATATCAAGTAACATAAACGACTATTGTTCTTGGCTCTCAGTTGAAGAGGTTTCTAGACTCATGCTCCCATATCAAGTAACAAAAACGATAATTGTTCTTGGCTCTTAGTTGAAGAGGTTTCAGCTTAAGATTCATGCTCTCATATCAAGTAATAAAAATGACTATTTCTCTTGGCTCTTAGTCAAAAAGATTTTAGTCTAAGGCTCGCGCTCCCATGCCAAGTAACAAAAATGATTATTGTTTTTGGCTCCCAGTCGAAAAGGTTTCATTTTAAGACTCATGCTCCTATATCATGTAACAAAAATAATTATTGCGCTTGGCTCTTAGTTGAAGAGGTTTCAGTGTAAGGCTCACACTCCCATACCAAGTAACAAAAATGATTAATGTTCTTCACTATCAATCTATGGCTCGTGCTCCCATATCAAATAACAGAAACACTTATGGTTCTTAGCTCTTAGTCAAAGAGCTAAGTCCTAGGCTTCCATACCAAGTAACGAAAATAATTATTGTTCTTGGCACTCAATTGAAGAGGTTTCAGTCTAAGGCTCTTGCTCTCATATCGACTAACAAAAACAATTATTGTTCTTGGCTCACAGTTGAAGAGGTCCTAATCTAAGACTCACACTCTCATATCAAGCAACAAAAACAATTATTGTTATTGGTTCTTTGTCGAAGAAATTTTAGTCTAAGACTTGTACTCTTATATCAAATAACAAGAATGATAATATTCTCGACTCTCAATTGATAAAGTTTCACTCTAAGAATCATGCTTCTATATCAAATAATAAATATAATTATTATGTAGCTCCCAATTTAAAAAGTTCCAGTCTAAAGCTTATGATCCTATATAAAATATTATTAACATAAAAGATTATTAACAACCTAAAATTTCTGCAATATTTGAAAGGATTAATTTTGTAATGGTAGGGATTAATTTTTAACATCAATTATCAGTTCTCCTTTCAAATATTTTGTAATGGTGGGGACTATTAAAGTAATTGGTAGACTGAGAAGGTCCAAGGTTGCAGATTCAAACCATTGGAGTGTCTAAAAGAAAATGCTTTATACAGCTGACACGAAATGTGTTGTATGGAGCATAAAATAGTGAAATATTTGAAGGCAATGAAGTCAATCATAACATAGGTTCAGAAAATCTATATATTTTTGATAGAGCTTACTCAGCAAACTGAATTAAGATACTGTAATCAGATCTGAATTGTCAGTTTTTCAGGTCCCCAAAAGTAGGATACAACAGCAAAAATTTGCCTTGTCAGGACACAGTAAACGAATATCTCACCAAGCAATAGTTCACCCTTATCTCAGGCCGTTGCCCACTCTCCACCCGAAATCAAAAATTGTCTTGGTTAATTCCTTTGTTTTTTATTGGCTCAATATAACTTCAATCTCTCTCTTCATAAGTACTGTTGTTTTCAGCTGTTATATGGTACATAGTATTATAGTAGTTGAAATTTTTATAATGCACATGGAGAGCCCTCCTAACAGACAGTTTGTTGGACCAAAAGTTGAGATCACCAACCTTACCAGAAGTTCCACAAGAAGAATACAACACGTTGTTGCAGAAGACACAGATGTATTTAGTAGACAGTACTGAAAAAGTAACAGAAGGCACAGATGTATTCAACAATCAGTACTGAAAATGTACACAAATTTATGAGAAAACAATGGTTAAACATGAGGGTCCTGTTAAGGGTTTGAAAGCCTGCAAGGCTTTTAATAACCAGTTTCCAGTTATTACTATTGTAATTAGAAATTTTATTTAATTAAATATATTGAATGATACAAATTAAAGTAGTATGAGCACTTGTTAAAAAAATTAAGGGATTTTGTCGAATTAAAGTGAAGAGAAGCTTGTGCAAGGATTATTATCAAGGCTTTGTCTTGATATAATATAGAATTTGGAATATTTTTTTTGTGAGATAGAATTTCTTTTAGAAGCTTTATAGAATGGAGATAATGTATCGTGTTTCATTTCTGTAAATTTGATTAGTGCTAATAATTTTGGAGAATGGTATCATTAGATGAAAAAATGAAATTCTCTTTTCAAACCTCAGTTATATTGTTGATGCCACTGTAACAAGACATCACATAAATGTATATTTATGAAAAGAAAGAATCTTAGAATATAATTACCATAATCATTGAGCACGAGAAAGAGCATATATATACTCTAAACTCAATTATACTTGATTTAAGAATGGATAGATCAATATTTGAGCATTTCTCAAAGATCCAAGATATATTTTAGACCTTTACTAATGTAGGTGAGACTATCACTGGGAAAGATCTTATCTCCAGTTTGCCAAAGTTGTTTGAGAATTTTAAGACTACACTAACATTGAGCCAAAGATGGGCATTGCCTTAAAATTCAATGATTTGGAAGGCCTCCTATTGTGAAAGGGAGAGATGAACCCAAAAAGTCATTTGAGAACTACCATGCACTTTTAGTATCCAACATTTTTCTTTAAAATTTGATTTCAATAACTTGATACAAGCACATACTACTAAGTCATTAAAGTGCCCAGAAAATGAATAGTTAATTTCCATTCATTAATTGAGGAAAGATAATGTAGTTAGAAAATGTAAAAAAAATGGTAGCATAGCGGCATGTAAATCAACACTTCAAGAACATGAAAGAAGAAGAATAGAAGAAAGATCTAGACAAAAGAGAAGAAACACTAATATACTAGTATAAAACTCTTTTGGTAAAAACCCCCACACTCCAAAGCATCGAACCAATGTATTATTTTGCAATGAACTGTTACAATATACTTGCATGCTCATAGTTTTTACATGGAGTCTACATCTTTCCCTTCTAGAGGAAAACTAATAACATATCCCTGCAAAGAAATAGTTTAACCAATCCCTTCTCTCAACCTACGAAGAATACATACAATATATATGTATACACCTAAAAATGGTCATTTAGACTATTAGCCCCTTTTGCTAAATCATCAATTACTTGCTCTTGATCAAATCCTAGCTCTATCATTTATTCGATTATTTTCTATGGGCTAACCATTTTATCCTAAGTTTTTATTTATTAAAAGGAATATTTACTCCCCTTTTAATAAATAAAAAACCCCCCACTTTTCCTCTTATCCTAAGTTGCACAAATAAAGCATTATTCTTATTTTATAAAAAGGGAAAAAGCACTTTTTGTCTCATATAGACACAAAAGTCAACTCTTATTTTCTCATTGGAGGATATTTGTGCACATGGATTGCTCCTCTTTGATGCTCCACCCTTGATTAAATCTTTTGCCTCTTAATCTCCATGGTCCATTCATTTTCATTTCTTATAAAAGGAGAGCTATTTTCTTCATTCTAGATCATCAACTTTTTATGCTAATGTTATGCTGCAAGTTTTCTAGGTCACTTTGGAGCTTTTTGAAAATTTGGAGCATTCTTGACTTTTGCATCTACATGTTATCATAGTTTCATTTCTTGCATTGTCATGGCATTCATAGCTTCATACTTAGCTTAGATTTCTTTTATGCTTTAGATTAATTCATCTAGCTTAACTAGGAGGCTTGGTAATACTTGTTCTTTCATTTTCATAGCTTAGCTTGCATTTCCATTTCTAGCTTGCATTGCATTCTCATTTGATTCTTGAGGATATTGGCATTCTTGCCCTTGTCTTCATTGAATCTCTCATTGCATGGTTTATTAGCAAGGTTATCGGCTAAATAGCTCTAGCTGAGAGCATTTTTAAAAACCCTTGCACTCCATGCCTAGGGAGCTATGGATCGATTTTTGAGACCTCATTCTTGAGTGTTCTTGAATGTAATGATTCATAGAAGTGTGACACAATTATAGCACACAATATAAAGAGAAATATAATTTAAAGTGGCTTCTAGACAAAGACAAAAGAGAGTGTCATACAAATCCTTATGGAACATTTTTCAACCATATATATAAGCATGTAAATGACACTTGTACATCATTTTCTAACATGTCTCTCATACCTCCAAACTTGGGCACTTATTTTTCGCTAATAATAGGTATGATAGATGCCTTATACACCTTATAGTTGCCATACAATGAAGACTTACACAGGTTTCTAAGATGTTGACGCATGGAAAATTATATCTACCAAATTGGGATGCCTACTTGTCCATAAAAGTCCACAAAATACATTTTTGTCATCTTCCATTTTAGTACATGAAGAAAACACGCTATGACATGTCACACTAGATGAAAAATATGACAAGCAAAAACAATACAATTTTGGCATTAAATAAGTACAATGTAAGGAATGGCTAAGGTTGAGACACCTTAATTCTCAATGTATATTGTACCATGAAGAAACCTTTATTAGAGATAATGAATCTAAATCAACAAATATTTTTTCCTCTAAGTTTGATGTTGTGAAGCTCCTTAATAGTAAAAGAATCTTTTTGTGGACAATGGTGAGTAGATTAAAAGGATTTTTTTATTATATTTATAACTATCTTGGTCATTTAAATCATCAACAATAGAAGAAGAAAGATATTAACAAAAGTAAATAATGATGTATATGGTTGGTGCTAGTATTAAAGGTGGTGATGAAAGTAAAAAAACCAAAGTAGTAGATGCTTCTAAATATGACAAATGATAATATTTAGATAAATGATTTAACTGCTACTCACCACAAAACTAGTGATATCCACTATTTGAGAAGTGTAACAAAGCAACCTAAAGATATTGTTACATTGGGAGATGATTCAGAACTACATGTTGAATGAGTTAGTAGATCTCTCAATGTTCCAACTCATGGTCAAGTAGGTATTAATGATGTTCTACTTCTTCTAGGACTTAAAGAAATCTTCTTAACCGTCTTTAAATCATCACTAAAAATATAAAGGTCATTTTGAAAATGTAGAAATTCTTTAAAGATAATTGACAATAAGGAAAATTTGGTATGTGATGGATATATGAAAGGATTACTATTTTACTTGAATACTAGATCCTTTGATGATTTGGGTTCAAGAATTGGCTTAAGGAACAAATTGTGGCATGAAAGGATTGACCATATTAATCTGAAGTCGAGGAAGACAAGGTTCAATCAAAATACATTATATGATTTTCTGCCCATTACTACAAATAAGTGTTTCTTTGAAGCTTTTGCTTCAAGTTCAAATAATAAAGAAAAATAAAATGATTTTTGGAAAGTGTGGAAAGCCTCCAAGAATTTGGAGTTAGTTCATTTTGATCTTTGTGAGCCAATGCAAATAGATACCAAAGGGAAATCAAGTGATATTTCATGACATTCATCAATCACTTAAAATTTATATACTTACTTTCTAAAAAATATTTCTAAATCATTTGGCTTTTTTCAAGGGTTTGTATAACAAGTTATAAATGGATGTGATAAAAAAAATTAAGTTATTGAGATTAGATAATTGGGGAATGTGTGCCTCAATTGAAATTATTAACTTTTAAAAATAAAATGGTGTGAAGAGGCAACTCTTAGCTCCATATACTCTATATAAAAATGGAGTATCTCCTAAAAAATGAACATGACACTTAAAGAAAATTTTGATGTTTTGAGGCATGTAAGATTAGTATAATTTAAGGGGAAATTAGTACATGCAGTGATTTATTCAATCAATTGAAATTTGACTAAAAATCTTAGAAATTATCTATCCAAAAGAAGAATGATTAGGTAGGATTTTACCATTAGTTAGGTATTTGAGAATTTTTGGGAGCATTGCCTATAGCATATGTTCCAAAAGAGAAGAGAAGGAAGTTCAACTAGTGAACGTTCAAAGTTATATGTCACTTTTTGATATTTAGGAAATGTCTAAGAAGTTAATCTAACCTTTCTAGTTGAATCTATTTTGAATTTTGAGATGATGCAAATTAATGAGACATAGATATATATGTTTCATGTAGTTTGTGATTTTATTTTTTTAAATAATAATATATTTATATGTATTTTGTGTAAAATTAACACTTTGATTTAAGTCTTGAAAAATGATCTAAATGGGTTAACAAGGCCTCCATTTTTTATAATATGTTTTTTTCCTTTTATCAAATTAACTTTATTTTTTAGTGTAAAATATATGTGGGTGCACATGTGTAGGCTTGTGTGTGTGTGTGTGTGTACATGCATTTTTCTTTAAAGTATTATGTTTTAAAACCCAACTATTTTGATGGGCCTCCACAATTTGAAGAGCCAATTTATATCATCTCAACATGAAATTTCTCTTTCAATATATGTCAACTAATAGTTTCTTGCTCACGCTTGATCTATTTTTAAAATTTGAATTATGAATTCCTACTCAATTTTGGAACTTGTGCCCAATTTAATTTGGTAGTGGGTTTTGGAATGCTAACTATTGGTAAGATAGTGCAAGTGGATGGTTGTTTTGGGGAGTTTCTCATTTTAGATGATTTATAGGGGTCGTCTATTAAGGTTTGATAGGATGTCTTCTTATCTTGGTAGTTGCAATACGCCTTCTATGCATGTGGACTTTGTTGTGTACACCTCAAATAGTGCACTTCTCTAAGTCATTAAATCCAAGGGAATCTATGAAAGGGAAACTTTAGAAAGTGACCTAGAGCTCTTTATGTATGGAGTTGCAAGATTATTTGACTACTCTCAGCTAGAGCTATTAAGCTTATGACCTTGCTAGTCAACCGCACAATGAGAGATTCAAATGAAGACAAGGGCAAGAATGCCAATATCCTCAAGAATCAAAATGAAATGCAATGCAAAGCTATACTATGAATGAAAATGCAAGCTAAGCTATGAAAGGAAATATGCAAGTATTACAAAGCCTCCTAATTAAGCTAGATGAAGTAATCTAAAGCATAAAGGAAGCTAAGCTAAGATGAAGCTATGAATGCCATGACAATGCAAGAAATGAAACTATGATAGCATGTAGATGCAAAAGCCAAGAATGCTCCAAATCTTCAAAAGCTCCAAAGTGACCTAGAAAACTTGCAACATAACATTAGCATAAAAATATTGATATGCAAATGAGGAAGAGAGCTCTTCTTTTATAGGAAATGAGAAACAACGAACGATGGAGATTAAGAGGAAAAAGTCTTAATCAAGGGTGGAGCATCAAAGAGGAGCAATCCATGTGCACAAATATCCTCCAATGAGAAAATAAGAGTTGACCTTTGTGTCCATATAAGACAAAAAGTACTTTTCTTCTTTTTATAAAATAAGAATAATGCTTTATTTGTGCAACTTAAGATAAGAGGAAAAGTGGGGGCTTTTTATTTAATAAAAGGGGAGAAAATTCCTTTTAAATAAATAAAAACTGAGGATAAAATGGTTAGCCCAAGGCAAATAATCAAAAATGATGAAACAGGATTTGATTAAGGAAATTGATATAATTGAAAAATGTGGATTTTTGAAAATATTGATTCAGGGATTTGATAAATTGCTAAATGAGGGCCCAAAGTCTAGGTGACCATTTTAGGGTGCATACATGTTGAACCTATGCATTGTCTTTCCCCTTCTCATGGTTCATATGTAGAGGCTATGGAAATATCCCTCTACAAATGTCTCCCACCCTCCTAAAAAAATTCTCTTCCTTATTGTTAGAAATAGGGAATACTGAGAGGGGGAAGTGAATCAGTATTCTAAAAACTTTTACTTTTGCCCAATTATGGATATAACAGATAATCTTAATACATGCATAACATAGAAAGCTAAACAATGTGCATAGCAATAAAACAAAAGAACTCATAACACATTATTTGTTCTCAAGGAAACCTTGGCCAAGGGAAAACCCCGGTGGGGATGGTACCCACAAAGATCCACTAATCAAAAGTATCCTGTTAAGGATGTTGACCCTGTTAGGAGTCTATTAAATACATATAGTGTCTCAATCCTGATTAAGGGACTATAGGCCTTGTTAGAAGCCTCAACCCTGTTAGGAGTTGGCAGTACAAAAAGTGATTACTAGATGAGCCCACTGCCCAAACAAGTAATGTACAATATTTACTGATTACAAAAGTAGGTCAAGGTACATAACCTTATATTGCTTGCATCAATATCTCTTCGCTGCTCTTTCACTATCGCTATTACATATACATCATATATCTCGCATCATATCAATTCTTCTATGATATACTTCTTACAATTTACAATTGCATTTATACATATCTTTATACAAGTTATTAAGATTAATAACTTTCCATTCGGCTATCATATTAGAAAATATCTTTATCCAAGGGTTAACATCTAGGACATCATCCCTTTATATTTTTAAGTCATTATTTTGATAAACAAAATAATCCCTTAACTCTTTATCAATTCTATCTTCATATTCTGTCATGTCGACTTAACATTGTCTTTAGAAAAACTGTTATAACTTATTCCATACATGTCATACTGACTTGTGCTCTAAGATGAGTCTTCAATAGTCACCATAGAGTCTATGTTCAAGTGTACAAGCACTAAACTTACTCCAATCAACATTGCAAACAAAAACTATCATCAGGTTCACTGGTAAAAACACATTGTCTCATACTTAGACAATTTCGCATTGCGCTCTGACATACTAGCTCTCTGACCTATGTGATCTTCATGTAGATCATATGTTTCTATAATGACAACATCTATGTAACAAACTCAGCCAAATTGCCAACAATCTCCCCCTTTGTCATTGGTGGCAACATATGAGAAAATTGGCTAAGTCACAACTTCTAAATCTCAAAATTGTGGCCATAATACAAAATATATATGTATTGTCCTTATAAATTTATTAATCCTTTCTATATATTGTACTCCCCCTAAGAGTGTGTATCCTTAACAATTTTTTGTTATATATCTCTCCCCCTTTGACAACAATGACAAAAAAGGATAAGGAGGGTAACAAAACTGTGTTCACAAAAAGTTATACCTTAATTCAATATTGCAAAGCTGGTAGGCTTGCAACACAATCTGTAAAATTGATCTTCATAGCCTCTAACTCCTTCTCCCATGATTTCTTAATAGAATCTACCACACTGAGTAGTGCGCATAATTCATAAGATGCTATCTCACATGCTTGGAGATTCTCAAAGCTAAACTTTTGAAAAGATGTCTTAGTTGAAAGACATTCTTCCAATTGTCCTTCAATAGTGCTCAAGTTTATAGAAATGTGTTCTCTCAAAAGAGTGAATCTCTTCATTTTCCCATCCTTTTCATCTTGCAAAATTCTAATCTCATCATATATCTTACGAAATTTGTGCTCAACATCAGATATCTTCACATTGGGGCTTGAAAGAAGGTTTGTTTCATTCTAAATTTTTGCTTCCTTCATCTTCATCTTCTAACCTTCTTCTGCTGCCAAGTTTTCTAATTTTGTACACTGAATGTACAAAGATTTTCCTCTTTCCAAGTTCTTCCTCAAGTCCTTTATACAGATATCAAGGTTATTGATATCATTCCCGATATTCTGAATAATGTTCAAGAGTGTTTTGGCCTCATAAGCTGCATGAGCTTTTACTTTTTCTATATCAAATAGATTTTTAAACTCATTATCAAAAGTGTTCATTACTTCCTTTGCTCTATCCAGAGGGTCATCTTTTACAATCTATGTAGTTATAATGCCTTGCAATTTCTCAGTAAGCTCCTTCAGGCATCCTTCAAGACTCTTTACTTTCTTATTCTTTCCAATGATCTTGTTCAAGGATGTGATCAATTCCATCAGATCATCATCATCTACTTCCTTTCCCAAATTTTCAATCATAGAACCAATCTGATTTTTCTTGCCAATCTTAGGTGTAAGACTGATATCTTCTTGAGTGGGAACAGGTACTGGTTTTTCTATCACTTTAGGTTCTATAATTGTGGTCTCTGTTTCCTCTTCTCCTTTTGTAGTCTCCTGCTCTTCAAAAGCCGAATTGTCAACAATGTTTTCAAGATTCTTGAATAAGGTATCATCACTATCCAAGGTGATCTTAGTTCCTTCTACATTCATGACTTTTTCCTCAATGTTTATCGCTGGTGGAGAGAGAATGTCCTCTTATTCTGCTTCTTCTGCTACTTGATCTTTAGATTCTATTGCAACTAATGATTCTCCAGCATTCTCTAACATTACCTTAATGATTGCTTGCTTTGTTTCTGCATTAACTTCTTCATAGATGCCTCCCATAATCTGAATAAATCTCTTCTTGGTTCTCAAATGGGTGCTTAAAGCTTCCATAATCTGATTGAAGTGTGCTTCATCTTTCACAACACAAAGCTTTCTTACAAGCTTTTCTCTAATAGCTATGTCTTCTTCTAATGCTTTCTTCTTCATATTTACAAGTTTCTTGTATAAGGCATCAAGTATCTTACCCTAAATTGTATCAAACTTCTTATTAGATAGAATCATATGCTTTATCATTGCATTTTCCAGATTTAATCTCTTTGTATAATCATAGAGATCATAAAACTTATTCATCTTTTTAAAGTCTCCATCTTGAATGATCTTCTCATTAACCTTCTCAAATCTACGTTTCCAAGTTTTCTTCTTAACAGAAGTGTCATCATCTTTGATTTCTGCAATTTTCTTTGCAATTGGTGGCACCAATGTTTTCTGCCTCTTACCCGGTCTAGTAGCACTCTCTTTTACTCTTTTGCTAGGTGTGGAGGAGGTGGATCTAGTGGATATACTTGCTTCTTGATCCTTCTCTATTTCTTCCACTTTCACCTTAACTAATGTTTCCCCTTGCTGTGCTGCAATTGATGATAGAGGTGGAATAGACAAAACTTCTTTTTGTCCAATATCTCTAATTGTTGTTGTTGTTTGCTTGGCTACCAAGAATTCATGCTCAGTCATCCCTGTATCTTTTAGAATTTTCTTGACAATACTCTCAACTCTTTTCTTTGACTGCTTCTCTTCAAGTAAGGTCTTTGTGGAGTTGAAGTTCTCCTCAAAGGTTCCAAACCTGTTACAGTGAGTATCAATCTTGCACTTAAGTAACCTGCTCACATATTCTTCTGTATCTACCTCAGATATCTCATAGCCAAGAGGGTCTATGAACTCTGTTCTAGGTTCTACTACTTTAATGTAAGTAAAGTCAGTATCAACCATGAAACATATCTCATTTTTATACTTCTCCACAAGATATTGTGGGATTCTTGATCTGCTTGTCACTAAATTATGAAATGTCTTGATTACCAATACTACGCTTTCATTCACTTTATCAATAACATGCCTCCTATACACTTGGTTAATCCTTTCCATTTTAGTTTGGCCATCATTCCAGTCATTTCCAATGGTGTAAGGAAATCTTCTCAATAGATGAAAAAACATATAAGTGATTAGGGATGAGAATCTAAACTATGTATACTTAGTCTTCTTAATCTTTTCCAAATTCTCAAACAGTTGAATTCTTAGAATCTCACACATATCAACTTGTACTTTGTCAACACACATCAGATAAGTTGCATGTATCATTCCAGCTACCATGTCATCCTCTCTTGAGTTTGCACAAAACTTAGTGGTTAGGATCTTACATAAGTATATGACATCATCTTGTTGAATCTTACTAATCACAATTCCTCTACCATTATAGGATGAATTTGTGTTGTCTATGACTATTTTCCTCATGTTCTTCTCATTTAAAGGAATGGTTCTAGTTTTAGATAGTCTAGTAACTTCATGAATCAAATCAGCTGTGATATCTATGACTCTATCTTCTAACCAAAACTTCCCATTATGAATTCTACTTAGGATTATCTTAGTACATTCTTCATTATCAAATTCATACTATAATGTATACTTAATGATCTCATTATCTTTCAAATGTTCAAATCCTTCTTTCAATGACATGTCCTGATTGTAGATCTTTTGATATTCCTTGGTGAAATCACTATCACTGATAGTCTCTAGTTTGCATCCAAGATAACTTCTAACATTCTCTAGATGTAAAACACTATCTGGTACGAATGATAAAGCTAACCTAGGATCATCTTCCAAGGGTTCTACTGGTTCCCTTTTCATCTTAGGTCTATTTTTAAATCTCTGACATTGTGAATCAAAGAAACATCCATGATTTCCTCTAATTCCTTAATTGATTTAAAGATCTGCCAAGTAAAATACCTCGGTTTCACAATTTTAGGGCTTGCGTAGATTCGACACAAAATTCTTCACCAAATCCTTGCAAAACGCTTCCAATCACTGCTCTTTGATCTCCTTAACACTTGAATTTTCTTTGATGATAAAATAATACCAATCATGACCTTTTATTAATTCAATCTCACTTAGATTTGACATCGCATTCAATTCTTTTGTTGCTTCTTTCCAAAAAGTTGATTCTGTTAACCTGTAAAACTTAAAACTTCTTGCGATCTCGCAAAACATAATATTTTTCTTTGCACTCTTAACCATAGCAGTAAAAAATCATATAATATCTTTCATTAACTGTGCAAGACTCAATTCATCATATATCTACTTCTACACTAATCTAAGTTCCTATTCTACTGCAATTTTCATAAATTAAGTACTTTGAGATGGGTTAGGTAAACATTCATTCTTACCTTTTAATACTTCACCTTCCTGACAGCCTTCAGTGCTGAATATGTCTCCTTGATTTGTGCCTTTAACAAACTTCACTTCATCTGAATTACTATAGCATCCTTTATGACTATTACTTGCATCTTCATTTCTTCTTGCATGATTTCTAGGGTTAGGGTTAGGATGAAAAACTCTATTGTTCATTCTGCAAAACCTTGTTGTATGTCCAATCTTGTTACATATCTGACAAACAATTCCATTGTATCCATATCTTGGTCCAGGCTTATTGATCTGCGATCTGCAATTTCTAGCAATGTGTCCAACCTTGTTGCATCTATAACAGACTACTCCATTTCTTCTGTTCATATCTTCAGTAGGTTTCTTATTTTCATTGTTAGTATTCCTAAACATTCTACTACTATTATTATTCTCAATAAATTTAGGTTTCTTGCATTCAATAGCTCTATGTCCAAAACCATGACAATTATAACAATAACCATTAAGAGGTTTAAATTGCTTACCTATGCAAATCTCTCTTCATATGACCAATAGTATTACAAGTAAAACATCTACCTTTGAATTCTCTTTGCATACCTTTAGGTGATTCCTCTTGCTTAGGTGGTTCTTCTTCCTTAGGTGTATCTTTAGATTTTTTAATCTCATCATACTTCTTCTCATCTATGCTTTCAGACATTTTCAGATCTGGTTCCTTGCTTTCTTCATTTGCTTTAAAAGTGTTGAATCCAAGACCAGTCTTATCATAGAATGGTTTTTGATAAGATATTTGTTCATCAATCTTCTCACTAGTTGAATATAGTCTTTCAAGTTGTTGTTTAGATTGAATTAGTTCACCTTTCACAATTGTATTGCATTTCTCAAGTTTAGCATACTACAAATTGACTTTCTCAAGTTCAGATGTTACTTTACCAAGTTTAGATTTTAGTCCTTCATTTTCAGTCTTTAGACTTTCATTCTCAAATTTTAGATTTGCTTCATTCTTGCTATTTCCATCTTTCAAACTTAGCTTCAGATTTTCTATCTTCAGTTGATGCTTAAGGATCTCATTTTCCTTTTCTAAGTTGTCATCACAATCTTCAATGTAAATTTTGGATTCCTTTTCAGATTTCAGATCTTCCAATTTGTTTTTCAGTTTCTTAATGAGGTTCTTTGCATCATCATATTTTCCTTTCAGAGTATCTCTTTCTTCAGTAAGCATATCAATCTATTCAAGAGCTTCTTCAAGATTCTTCTGTAGCTGATCCATATCCATAAAGATCTTACTCAAGCTGTTAGGCTTTCCTTGAATGATTCTTTTCTAAGTAACTAAGCTCTAATACCAATTGTTAGAAATACAGAATACTGAGAGGGGGGGTGAATCAGTATTCTACAAACTTTTACTTTTTCCCAATTATGGATATAATAGATAATCTTAATGCATGCATAACATAGAAAGCTAAACAATGTACATAGCAATAAAACAAAAGAACTCATCACACATTATATGTTCTCAAGGAAACCCTGGCCAAGGGAAAACCCCAGTGGGGATGGTACCCACAAATATCCACTAATCAAAAGTATCTTATTAAGGATGTTGACCCTGTTAGGAGTCTATTACATGCATATAGTGTCTCAGTCCTGATTAAGGGACTATAGGCCTTGTTAGAAGCCTCAACCCTGTTAAGAGTTGGCAGTACAAAAAGTGATTACTAGATGAGCCCACTACCCAAACAAGTAATGTACAATATTTACTGATTACAAAAGTAGGTCAAGGTACATAACCTTATACTGCTTGCATCATTATCTCTTCGCTGCTCTTTCACTATCGCTATTACATATTGTAAAGGATAAAATAGTGTATGGGGTCTTAGGGCAATGGCTTGCACATAAAAGAGACCCCAAATCCAATATTTTACACTTACATGAAATTGTATTGATATAGAAAGTAAATATAGATGACTAACATTGAAATTAAGAAATAAAGGTACTTACCTCTGAAAAAGAATCAGCTGAAAACCCTACCAAATGATCTCAAAAACTATTGATTCCCACATTAATAAAGCGAAACTGTGAGATCTACAAAACCCAAAAATCTTTTTCCGAGATGAGATCAAGTCGACCTTGACCCTTATAAAAGGTCAAGGATGACCTCAGGAAAATGAAGGTCGACTTTGACTTTGTTTGCGGATCTCGAAAGTTCGGCGAAAAGGGTATCCAAATCTACTCTCAGATCTGAAGTTCCACACCTATACCTACAAGAAAAAGAGGGTTTTTGGTTATTTGTTTGGGGGGTTTGCCTCAGTCAAACCCCAATTTAGGAATTAACCTTGAAATTGAATTGAAATTGCTAGAATAAACAAAGTAAAAGGAATAATTCACCTTGCTTGAGTTGAAACCCTTGTGGAGGATTCGAATCCTTGAATCCACAAGAATGGATAAATGTAGAATCAAATGTAGGATGTCTCCAATCAATTGTCTTTAGATCTTCAACACCAATCTTGAATGGATCTTGAACTTGGAAGAGGCTTGAATGGAAATGGAGGAATCTTCAACAAGAGAGCTCCATTGAGCTTGAATCCTTCAATGGCTACTAATGGATCTCCTTGATGAATTGAATGCTTGAATGCTTGAAGGCTTGAATTCTTGCACTTGAGAGCTTGATCATGAAAGTGGATGATGAAAATGAGAGAGGAAGGCTCCCTTTTATAGTGATCTAGGGCACAAGAGGGGCCTTGTAGAAAATAATAATTAAGAGCCCATGGCACAAAACTCTAGAGAGGTGCACACGGAAGGAAATTAAATTAAAGTCTTGACACAAAACTCTAGGAGGGGACCACCCTTAATATATAAATAAAATAATTATTTAAGAGCCTTGTCACAAAATTCGAGGTAAGGCCAACCCCAAAGTTAATTTGAGCATTAGGCACAAAACTCGAGAAAGGCTAATCTCCAATAATAAATTAGGAATATTATAAAAATCTTGAGAAAGGTCCACCTCAAATATTAATTTGAGAATTTGACACTTAATCCGAGAAATAGTGGCCCCGAAGAGGG
Source organism: Chamaecyparis obtusa (assembly GCA_027943335.1). Lineage (NCBI taxonomy): Eukaryota > Viridiplantae > Streptophyta > Pinopsida > Cupressales > Cupressaceae > Chamaecyparis > Chamaecyparis obtusa. The sequence goes on along the minus strand of BSBK01006485.1, from coordinate 26,493 downwards.
AAAAGATAAGTTTTTGATGAAATCCCGCAACCGGAGGCTAACCTTGAAGATCCCAGACCTTAGGGTCAAGGTCGAGCTTGAACCTGACTAGGTCAGAGTCGAGGTCAACCTTGACCTAGTCAGGGTTGAGGTTGACTTTGACCCCATGAGGTTGACTTTGACCTTAGGGTCCAAAACCTCAGATTCATAGTCCAGTTTGCTAGGAAAATGCTAGGAAGAAGTGGAAAATGGGGTAGAACAGGGGGAAAAGCCAGATCCAAGTCAAATATCCATTCAAGGCATTTGACATGACCCCAAACCACTTACTTGGAGGGCTAAACACTCTTAACATGGAAGTGATTCTATTTTAAGACGATACATTAAGCCCCCACTTTAGCAAGAGTATGGACTTGATGCAAACTCTTGGTAAAGGAGATCATAAAGAAAAAGATAACCTTACTGAAATCAAAGGAACAAAGGAATCCTCAAGCCCCTAGGGACTCGAGTCTTCATCAAATCCAAGATTGTAATAAGAGAGACATCACTAGAAAAAGATAGAAGGGGAAGAGAGGAGTGGCTAGCTCGCCCAGTAAGATGTGTATATCTCACTGTGAACCATAAAAGGATATGATGGCCCACCAAGCAAACATGTGATAGTCACCTCATAGTGTTGTGCACCTTCTGGCGGCTTTATGCATGTATGTAGTGCATCTTTTGACTACTTTTATAAAGTACCCATGGATCCACCTTCTTGTATCACCATGGAATACGAAATGTGTGTCTCCTCAGGATTTAGCAACTTATGTGTGTTACCCTCGGAAGATTTAACATATTGATGCGTGTCTTTTCAGGATTTAGCAACTTATGTGTGTTACCTTCCAAGATTTAGCATATTGAAAAATTTTGAAAAATGTGTGTCTCATCAGGATTTAGCAACTTATGTGTGTTACCTTCAGAAGATTTAGCATATTTGAAATTGGAAATGCGTGTCCCTTCAGGATTTAGCAACTTATTTGTGTTACCCTCTGAGATTTAGCATGTTACAAAACAAAAGGTTAGAACAAAAATACATAATATAGAGCAAGGGAGGCCGTATATATGCCCCCCTCCTTAATATGGCAAAAACATACTATTTTGACATGTTAAGGAAAGAAAATAACAAGGATAAAGCCTTCTTCAACATCAAGACAATATCCATAGACAACACCCAGTCCAAGCCAAGAAGGTCACAACTTCTATGAGGCCATGGAAGGGACGAATGCAAAGAGATATCATGCAAGAAGTGAAAGAGTAACCCTTGTGAGGGATAGCACACTGTTCAGTTTCCAAGGTGAGAGATTTATCCACCATGGAAACCCAATGTCAAACAATGAAAGAGGTTGTGATCAAGGACATAGATCCTCAATGCAAACCAAAATTTTCATGTATAATTGGATATCACATAATAGATAGATACTGCTTAACCAAGGAAAGAGGTGAATCCCAAAAAGATAGAAAAGAAGGAGATGACATCCTTGCCCCCCAAGTATAGGAACAAGGATGGAAGGGAACCTATTATATTGCTCGCAACACTATGCAAGACAATGAGCCCCCAAGTATTAGGCTAAAATTGTTTACATAATGTGGAGTTCTATAATAGGAACATAAATGTTATTTAGAGAAAATAGGATTGAAATACAACTCATTGTCACATGATATATAAATAACATTACTATCAATGAGCTGCCTAATCTTATAATGTAAAGCTTGACATTCATTAGTAGAGTGATCATGAAATCTATGATATAAACAAAAAGGAAGAGTCTTCAAGTGTAGACTACGTTTCTTTTTGCATTTAGGTCTAGTAATCATCTTAGCACGAAGGATTTTAGGCAAAAGAACTTCTTGGTCAAATTCCTTCACAGGTTCATCATGTTTTGAAGTGTTATTTGAGATGTTGTTAACATTGATTTGTTGTTGAGGATTAAATCCCAATCCATAAGAATGCTCATGCCCCCCAATGTGTAATGGAATTTGAATTCCCTATTTATGTTTACCACATCCTTGACTATGGAATCCTTGCTTAACTAGGAAATGATAACCAAGACCATAACAAGAAGCCATATCAGAAGAAGACAATGGAACTTCAATAGTCACTATATCATCATTAGTAGGTTTGATAGGTTCATTGTGGGTAGAAGCAACGACAAAGTTATTACAAAGGGGTTTAGATGTAAAAAATCGTTGTTCAAACTCTCTTTGTTTCTTCATAAAATCAAGATCATTAATCTTATATTCTCCCATAAAGGTAAGAGTAAAATCCAAGGTTCCCCAAGCATCGCCAGGAAGAGCATTAGAGGAAGAAGGATTGCTATTAGGAATAGGAGTAGTTTGGTTTTGAATATTAAGACAAGGATTAGGTGCATCATCCGCATGAAGTGTATACATCACGTTGTTATGTATAAACTTGACTTTACGATGAAGGGTGGAAGGAACGGCATGCATCTCATGCAACCAAGGTCTACCCAAAAGAAGGTTATAATTGAGAGGTCCATACATAACATGAATAGGTGTATTCAGGATGACTGGTCCTACTTTGATAGGTAAGGTAATGATTCCTAAAGTGTTCTTAGCAATGTTATCAAAGCCATGAATAGCAACATTGCTAGGTTGAATAGTTGAAAGATCGGTGTTAATTGCTTTGAGCATGTCCATGCTACAAACATTAAGCCCAGATCCGTTATCAATCAAGGTCAGATGAATGATACTTTTATTGATAGAAATAGCAACCATAAGAGCATCATACTGATTTTGAACTTCTTTAGAAGGTAAATCCTTTTGAGTAAATACAATATCAGGAGGACCCGGGGTAGCATGCATGCATTGTAAGAAGTTATTGATATTATCTTGATTAGGAGGTGGAGTAGGAAGATTTGCTAGAACTTTTTGCAAAGCTTCATAGTAGGTAGGTGAAGTTTGAAGAAGCTCCCATAAAGAAATATTGGCAGGAGTATTTTGTAATTGGTTTATCAAATTATAATCCTTGCTAGGAAGACGAGGTGGAGGAGGAAGAATGGGTTGAGAAGGTGGAAAAGAAGTAGAAACCATCGGATTAGGTTGAGGGTTATTCCTTGTACGATATGTGTGAGCTATATAATCTTGATCATTGAAAGACTCCATAGGTTTACCTTTGATAGTAATGCAAGGACAACCTTTGACAGTCAACAAGGGTTTAGGATAAACCATTGTAGTTGTCTCAACACTACAAATAGATTCACAAGAAGGAAGAAAAGAGGACATCCTAGGAGGAGATGAGGTAAGGTCTTGATTCTCCGTAGGATCATCACTAACAGGTTGAGCATTAAGGGAATTCATATCATTCTCCACTAATGCCTCATCACTAGAAGGAATCTCAAATGGAGGTAGATGATCTATAATATCATCTTCTTTCACTAAAATGTCTACATAAGGGGAGTGTGTTTTAGAAAAAGAGTCATCATCATGTATGAATATGTCATCCATTAATAAATTGCCATCTTGTATCAAAGATTCTTCATGAGGAGGGGATAAATCAATGTCTTTATCCAAGGGATCATCTACAATGGTGTCATGAGGAAGAGAGTAATCAACATCCAAATCCAAAGGTTCATCCCAAATAGGAGGATCATCATCCCTACTAATAAAGCACAATTTAGGATCCCTAGAGGGGAAAGAAGGTAAATTATGTTCTAAAGTAGGCTCATAGAAAGGGCATATATTAGGAGAAGAATTAAAATCAATCCTCAACTCATCTCCATAAAGAGAAATATGATGGAGAGATAGATTAAATTCATCTTCTTTCTCTAATATATCCTTACAAGGAAATTCAAAAGAGGACAAAGCAACATCACATGCACTAGATAAAGTCTTTCTAGGTGTAACATCATGCAATGGTAAGGTAAGAGGAGAATGTTGTGTAATCCCAAAAGTTAAAGAAGAATGTTTAGAAAACACTTGAAGCAACTTTTGCAACATGATAACAAATAAAGAAATGCATAGAAAATAGATCTAGATATATCCCAATGCATTCAAATGAAACTTATAAGCATTAAAAGGAAATCAAACACAATAGGGCATCTAATTCCATAAAAGAAAGAGTTTTCATAAACGGGTTCACCAAAATGTATAGTGAAGGTGAACACACAAGATAATGCAAAGGAAGATCTAGCACAATAGGGCATCTAAATCCATAAAAGAAAGGGGTAGGTATGTCAAGTTCACCAAAATGTAAAGGATAAAATAGTGTATGGGGTCCTAGGGCAATGGCTTGCACATAAAAGAGACCCCAAAGCCAATATTTAACACTTACATGAAATTGTATTGATATAGAAAGTAAATATAGATGACTAATATTGAAATTAAGAAATAAAGGTACTTACCTTTGAAAAGAATCGGCTGAAAACCCTATCAAACGATCTCAAAAACTATTGATTCTCTCTCCCATAAACTAAAACTGCGAGATCTACAAAACCCAGAAATATTTTTCCAAGATGAGATCAGTTCAACCTTGACCCTCATAAAAGGTCAAGGATGACCTCAAGAAAATGAAGGTCTACTTTGACTTTGTTCATGGATCTCGGAAGTTTGGCGAAAAGGGTATCCAAATCTACTCTTAGATCTGAAGTTCCACACTTGTACCTTCAAGAAAAAGAGGGTTTTTGGTTGTTTGTTTGGGGGGTTTGCCTTAATCAAACCCCAATTTAGGAATTAACCTTGAAATTGAATTGAAATTGCTAGAATAAACAAAGTAAACGGAACAATTCACCTTGCTTGAGTTGAAACCCTTGTGGAGGATTCGAATCCTTGAATCCACAAGAATGGATAAATGTAGAATCAAATGTAGGATGTCTCCAATCAATTTTCTTTAGATCTTCAACACCAATCTTGAATGGATCTTGAACTTGGAAGAGGCTTGAATGGAAATGGAGGAATCTTCAACAAGAGAGCTCCATAGAGCTTGAATCCTTCAATGGCTACTAATGGATCTCCTTGATGAATTGGATTCTTGAATGCTTGAAGGCTTGAATGCTTGCACTTGAGAGGTTGATCATGAAAGTGGATGATGAAAATGAGAGAGGAAGGCTCCCTTTTATAGTGATCTAGGGCACAAGAGGGGCCTCGTAGAAAACAATAATTAAGGGCCCATGGCACAAAACTCTAGAGAGGTGCACATGGAGGGAAATTAAATTAAAGTCTTGACACAAAACTCTAGGAGGGGACCAACCTTAATATATAAATAAAATAATTATTTAAGAGCCTTGTCACAAAAGTTGAGGTAAGGCCAACCCCAAAGTTAATTTGAGCATTAGGCACAAAACTCGAGAAAGGCTAATCTCCAATAATAAATTAGGAATCCTATACAAATCTCAAAAAAGGTCCACCTCAAATATTAATTTGAGAATTTGACACTTAATCCGAGAAATAGTGGCCCCGAAGAGGGAAAAGACAAGTTTTTGATGAAATCTCACAACCAGAGGCTAACCATGAAGATCCCAGACCTTAGGGTCAAGGTCGAGCTCGAACCTGACTAGGTCAGGGTCGAGGTCGACCCTGACCTAGTCAGGGTTGAGGTTGACTTTGACCCCATAAGGTTGACTTTGACCTTAGGGTCCAAAACCTCAGATTCATAGTTCGGTTTGCTAGGAAAATGCTAGGAAGAAGTGGAAAATGGGTTAGAATAGGGGGAAAAGCCAGATCCAAGTCGAATATCCATTCAAAGCGTTTGACATGACCTCAAACCACTTACTTGGAGGGATAAATGCTCTTAACATGGAAGTGCTTCCATTTTAAGATGATACACATATACATCATATATCTCGCATCATATCACTTCTTCTATGATATACTTCTTACAATTTACAATTACATTTATACATATCTTTATACAAGTTATTAAGATTAATTCCAGTTGGCTATCATATTAAAAAATATCTTTATCCAATGGTTAACATCTAGGATGTCATCCTTTTATATTGTTAAGTCATTATTTTGATAAACAAAATAATCCCTTAACTCTTTATCAATTCTGTCTTCATATTCTGTCATGTCGGCTTAACACTGTCTTTAGAAAAACTGTCATAACTTCTTCTGTACATGTCGTACTGACTTGCACTCTGAGATGAGTCTTCAATAGTCACCATAGAGTATATGTTCAAGTGTGTAAGCACTGAACTTACTCCAATCAACATCGCAAACAAAAACTGTCATCAGGTTCACTGGTAAAAACACACTGTCTCATACTTAGACAATTTCACATTGCGCTCTGACATACTAGCTCTCTGACCTGTGCGATCTTCATGTAGATCATATGTTGTGATAATGACAACATCTATGTAACCAACTCAGCCAAATTTCCAACACTTAGACCTTCCTTAAAAAATGTCTCTTCCCTACACCCTCCTAAAAAAAGTCTCTTCCTTTATTGTGGAAAATCTAGTGGTATCCAATCTAAGTTTTTGGGTGAACATTCTCATATTATCCAAGAGGTTATGTATATGCATGACCAAATGATAAACAAGAACTTGGAGGCTACTAAAATCCTCAAGGAATTACAAAATGTTGGTTTAGGCATGTGACCTTTTTATGTTTGTTGATATTTTTCTAATGTTTTACATGGATGGTTTTCTTTTGGACCTAACTTGTTTCTTTTTTTATTATTGGCATCTTTTTTTGTATAGGGTTTTAGGGCCCCTTCAAAACCTATTTTACCTTAATCAAAGACTCTAGTGGTAGTTATAGGTAAGGAAATGATTGAAAATGAAGTCTTTTTTTCATGAACAAGGGTCTAGTTAATAGATGTAACCATGTATTTCCTACTGCCCTAGATTCACATCACTATAAATTTAAGCATTAGACTCATGAAACTAAGGTAGGATAGATATTTTGCCATATGCTAGGGTTTTTAGTTGATGCAAGGACTTTTGATAGTCATAACTTTAGACTCAATTGTCCGTTTTGGCTAAAATTTTATGGGTAGATTCCTTAGAAGATGCCATTTGGAATGTTGGCGAGCTCAACTTGATAGGAATTTGTTTCAACACTTTTTCGGGAGCCAAAAAGTTCATTTAGGCCTCCAAAATTGGCTTTTAGTGTTTTTTATGAATTTTTAGAAAGTTATGTTTTTTAATAACTTTGAAATCATGTTTCTAATTTTGAAGATTAGTTGGCAATTCTTCTTATCTTAGTTTAGGGAAGCTTTAGGGGAAAAATCAAATTTTTAGGAGTTGTTAAATCAATCTTACCAAAAATGGCAAAAAAATGGATTTTATGAAAATCTGCCAAAAATGGTAATTTTGAATTTGGTTAAATTAGTAATTTCATTTTATTGTAAGAAAGAGAGGATAGTTGGAGGAATAATGAAGAATTGTGGCCGATCTGAAATCATCTTTGTTTTCATGTATTTTCTATGATATTGGTTTATGAATAAAATTGGGTTACATCATTAGTGTATCTCCTAAATATTTTGATGATATAGAGATTGTGTTGACTATCAAGATAGCTCAATGTGGGGCTTGCACCCCTCTCAATTAATTATTGGTTTTCTTCTATTAACCCCTTATTGTATTCTATTAGCATAATAATAGTTTTAGATAAGATTTCCTTCTCTAGCCTTTCAGATGTGGTACATTTGAGGTCATTATCAATGCTCTTGGTCACTCAAATTTAAATTTACTTCTTCAAAATTTACCCACATCTCCTTTACATGTATCTTATTGTATATTGACTTGTCAAATGTTGTACCTAGTGAGGTTATTTTGTAGACGAATATTCACTTGTGTTCCTATTATATCAATAATGAGAGAATCTCCTTTGTAGATGTTTCTTCACCACCATACATTAGGATTAAAATCTTCCTCATGCTATTTTCAAGTCATAGTCCTCTACTTGGTGGTATAAAACCCTTCCCAGCCACCTTACTACATATCTTGAGAGCTCAATAATTGGCTCAAAGTTGCATTCCCTACTCTAATGGTTGTGAGTGAGGCTACTATGACTCCATCAACTCCTAGTAGTGAGTTTCATTTAGATCATGGTCTAGTTTCTTGATCACCCATTCCACTATTCCTATTCTCCCCTCATTTTTATAGTAACACCCATATACTCCTAATATAGTTGTTTGTTAATTGCATCTCTCACTAGATGTTCAACTATTTTATATCACCCATGTATGTGCATAGTGTGGAGATGTCCCATCCTCTCTTAGGTCTAAGGACTTAAAAGGAAATATTTTAATAACATCAAATTTCCACAATCCATATAATTATTAACAAATTTATAGGTAGATTGTGTTGGTATTTTTTTCATCAATGTTTCAGATGACACCCCATGATCCATCATCAAGATGATACAAGAGAGCATAAGGACATGAAAAAATATTTTATTTATAAATATTCAAAGGTGTAATAAATATTTTCCCAAGTTCATCTCCCAATCATACACTAAGGCCAAGGGTGTGAGGTTGAATAGAAAATGGTCTTACATTGTTTAAGGTTGGATCCTTGGGTATGTTTTTTTCTTAGAAACTTGGTTGAAGTTGTGCTATATTTTATTTGGTAGCTTGGCTATTGTTACATATTTTTTTATGCAATAGGGTTTGGGCCATATTAGAAATCTATTTTATGTTAATAAAAAAAACATGAAATCTCTACTCTAGTACCTCTTTTTTATATTGTTAAGATCATTTACAAATATTCTCATAGATGAGTATCAACATTAAACTAATAAAAGCTCTTGTGAGCACAACCATGAGAGTAATATTAGCTTATTTCGAGCAACCATACTAGAAACCAACTATGAAAGATCAACTCCTTTTGAACAACTATACCAAAAACTAGGTCTATGAAAGACCAAGAGTCATAACTTAGAAATCCACTTATTGAGATATTGATTTCATGTTAGAAGCAAAGCATGGAAGACCAAGAGTCACAACTTATAATTCTATATTAGATGTCCCTTTGGAATTTGAACTTTGGTCCCCACAATAAGAACTCAACTCTCTAACCAATTAAGCTCAACCTCTTAAACATACCTCATATTTTTAAAAATTTTAATTAATATTTTTTGAGAAAATAATCAACCTTTTATCAAAGTGTTGATGAGCACTTTTAGTATAAATAAATAATAATAATAAATATTAAAATAATTTATTTTTGTAAAACTGCTCTTTTAGATCTATAAAATGTGTACTTTTAGATTTTTCAAAATATAGTATTTACAAGACTATAAATAGTGGTAACATTAAGTTTTAAAATAATTTTATCTTTGTAAATAACACCAAAGTGATGTTACATATATGTGTGAGTGAAAGTTTAAAATTAAGTCTCCCTTCAAACTAACTTACTAGCACAAATGAATTTAAACATTTCTAATTGAAATTTAATTTTAAGTCAAATTTATTTGTTCTAGTTGGATACATTCTACTAAATTAGATTTAGGCCACAACTTCAACTTAAAATGTTCACAAAATACATATATGACATCACTTTAGGATCAATTTACCAAAAAAAATATTTGAAAAATAAAGAGGATTTTTTACAGTGCCTATTGACATAAATAATATTTTTAAAATCTAAAATTAATTTTTTAGATAACAATAATTGTAGTTTTCAAAACCATAGTTTTAAATTACTATAAATTAATTAATGTTTTTATTTTCTTTTTCATTCTTTTTATTAAAAGAAGATCATCAATATCAAAATATAAGGTCTATTATCTTTTCAAGAAAAATACTAAAGTTTTTTTAAAATTTTGAAAAAGAAAACACGTTGTGTTTGAGGATAAACTTTGTGGGAAAATAATTTACTTTTTCTATTTGGATGAAAAATTAAGAAAAAAATGTACCCTAACAAAATAGTTATGTTTTTAATACTAAATATTTAACAAAAATAGAAAAACAATAATTTGTACACTAAAATTTCAAGTTATGACCATAAAAAATTAAAGAAAAAAATTATTATATATTTAATGTTGTGTCTCAAGTAATTTTTTTTTTAAAAATTTTTATCAACAACTACATTATAATGTCAATTTTATAAAAGACTACATTCAAATAATTTTAATTTAAAAGAATATAAGACATATTTTAATTTTTTTCTCACAAAGAGGTAAACCTTTATAACACACACACACACACACACTATATATATATATATATATATATATATATATATATATATATATATATATATATATATTATATATATATATTATATAATATATATATACTATATATATATATATATATAATATATATATATATATATATATATAAATTATATATATATATATATATATATATATAATATATATATATATATATATATATATATATAACGAGTCAAGTTAAAAATTTAGATCAACAATGTCCACTTCCTTTATAAAATTAGAAAATAACTTTGAAATTTCACTTGTACTTAGTGGACATTACCAGTTAAGAAATTGTGACCCATTTCTTTTAGCTAGAAAAACTCTAGCTAGAATGCATTTTCAATCCAAATTAATTTTCATTGAAATTTTTAAATTATCATGTGTTAAAAATTTAATCTGAAATATGATAAGAATAAAAAATCCATCCAAATATTTGACATGATGACTCTCATAAGGCATACCAATTGTATGAATAACAATTATATGATCCTAACTAAACAAAAATCACATGCCTAGAAATGTTATTTTTAGGAAAAATGTCACCTTCCAATTGTTATCCATGCTAATTTACTTGAAGAGAAAGATGACAATAATATCATATCCAAAAATTTGGAGGGAGAACTAAAAGTTACTATTGAATCAACAAAAGAAAATGAAAGTATTAAAGAGCCAAATCCAACCTTATTACGATCTAATATTCATCTAATGAGATAAATTGAACTTTTAGAGAACAACCATCAAATTGCAAGACTAAGGGTTCATTTATGTATTGATAATACCTATTAGATAAGAGATCACAAACTAAGTACTTCTTAAGGGAGAAAATGACAAAGTGTTATGAATCAAGACATAGATTCAACTCATGAGAATTAGATATAGAAGGTTAGTATCTTTATTTATTATAAAGAAGTAAATGATAGTAAATGGGTGTCCAAAGCCAAGTTTAAATCTAGTGTCTTTATTGATAAGAAGGAAGTCATATTGGTAGCTAACAACTACAAATGAATTAGAGGTTTCGATTACAAGGAAACCTTTACTCTAGTTGCAAAGATGATCATACTTGCTTTACAATACAAATATAAATCCACCAATAGATGTGAAAGTGAAATCCTAAATGAGATATGCAGAGGATTTATTTGTGAAACAACCACCTAATTTTTGTAAGAGGAGGGGAACATACAGTATTCTGCATAAAGATGAATATTTCATGAGCCTAGTAATAAAAAAATTGAAAAAGTAATTTCTTTAGAGAGATTTGTAGAAATTTGATGTTGATCCAAATTTGTATATATTGAGATTTTTTTCACAGGTTACTCTTCATCATGTTATTTACATTTTATAATGTTATATGTTGACAAGTTACAACTTGCTTAAATCACTAGGAATGGTCATTTGATCGTCAATGAAGCAAAAGAATGTATAAAGACTACTTTTGAGATGTCTAATCTTCTATTGCTTCAATACTTTCTAGAAATTGAAGGTTGGCAAATACTTCGACAATATTCCTATCTTAAATGAAATACGCCAAAAAAAATCTCACTTGATTCAAAGTGAAAGAATACAGAGCTTCACTAAGACCAATCAAGATCAATACTACACTAACTAAAGATCAATATAGTAAAGTAGTCAATGAAACACTATATAAGATTTTAGTTGGAAACTTGATTTATTTGTCCACAAATATCTTATATAGTTTGAATCTTGTTATGATTGGCGAGTCATCCAAAATAGAGGGCATTAGTTAGTTGCAAAGAGAGTTACTATATATCTTCAAGGACAAAAATCTTTGCATTGAAATATTTGGAAGAATGAAGATTTCAAAGTTTCTATGTTTTTAGATTATAATCAAGCAAGTTGCAAAGAATATAAGAAAATAAATTTTGTTTGTTTCTACCATTGCTTCATTTGTAAGATGTTATCTATGTCACATTGTCACTCATAGAAGCAAAGTATAAGGCAATCACTGCAACATATGAAATCATATAGCTTGAAACAACTTCATAAGAATTTTTTACACTCGTGCCTTGATCTCCTAATTATATTGTCATAATCAATTTTTGTTGCAAGACCTAAGAATCTAGTACGTCATGTTTGAACCAAATATATGAAGTGCATCATCAAATTATTCATGAACATATCCTCAAAATAAAACTATTAAACTAGTTTACAAAACCAACCAAAGAACAACTTTACACATCTTCACCAAACTTATGAATAAAAACAAGTTTGTATACTTTTAAAAAGACATCAATATTAACCTTTCTAAATTTCTAATAAATTACTTAATAATAATAATAAAATATTAAAACTATAAACTTTATTCATCACATTCTTAACCCAACAATATGTTTTTACCATTAAAAAAAATCTTGGAAAGTATTGTTTTCCCCCATAGTGTGGCCGATTAAGGAAGTACGATGTGATTAAAGTTATATAAAAATAGTAGATAATGTTTTCCTTTAGAGACGTCATTTTAGACACGAGGGGTATCTATAAGTCAGCATTATCAACTGCTCAACTATTTAAGCGGGTCCCACGAAATGGGCATTTCTAAATATTATCACAATACAGCTGGCCCCACCACCAGCAAAAATATCTGCATTAAAAATAGAGAATATTAAATCCGTGCAAAAACGACCGATAGTTTATGGACAAAATTCTAAAACAATGCAAGAGCATATGACTAAAGTCTATAAAATTATCTAGGGCACAAGTGGAAAGAAAGCGAAGGGAGCTTTTAGAGTTAATTTTGCATTTTTTTGAAGTGCTTAGGTGATTATATAAAGGTTCCAATATGGACATTTTATTAAAAAATGAAGGATAATTTCTTTTAATAGATTGAGTTTCAGAATTTTAAGAAATTTGAGATCGATGAGTATAAATAAAAAATGATTGTTCGGGAAAAAAAATTTTACCTTGGTAATGATGTGTGGGTGGTTTTAATTGTTTACGATGTTACAACAAAGAATTTGACAATAAAATATAGTATTGGATTAGTAATCTAAAGTCAAAAGCAAAAAAATAAAAATAGAAAGTTTTGATGTGTAGTGTAGGTTATGTTGATGTTATGCTTTTGGGAAAGATCATGTGCAAACTTTTAACATCAACATTTCAAATCATACTCCATGATCCATCATCATCTCTTTGCATTATTAAACTATCATATTCAAATTTTAAATTTTACATTTGAATCACTTGAACTTAATAATATCAGATTTCCACAATCCATTTTTAATTATGTATGCATTTCTGGATTAGATTGTGTGTAGTTTTTTGATAAAAAAACTACACACAATCTAATCCAGAAACACATACATAATCACTTGAACTTATTTGTGTGTTTTTATACTTGTGTTTGAGAAATGAGTGATGCTAAAGAGAACTTTTAGGGGCATGTTATGGATAAAGGAAAGAGTGTTAAATTCATTGATAATAATCAAGTTCTATAGTTGATATACTAAATTCAAAAAATACCAAAAAATTTGTGAATATTGATAACATTGAACTAAGATTGAATCTGCAACTAATGTGCTATGCAAAGCAACCTCTGGGATTTGAGAAGTCTTCTCTTCGAGTTGTGCCCTTTTTTGATGGGGAGGAATGAGGAAAAGCAGGAAAATGGCCACTTAAGGAAATTCGCCAGAACTTCCACAATCTCTTGGATTTTTCCATTAGAGGTCACGAAAACAGGGGAACCTGACAACTAAAGCACATAACAACAAGGACTCGTTATACAAACAAAATACAAAATTTAGGCAGACACGGACATAGTGCATGACGTTCAGACTCCCACTTGTTAAGACCCACAAAATTTACCCCAATGTTACCAAAGAAAATTATCCGTGGGTGTTGTCTTCGCAAAAATGGTATAGTATAACTCAGATTACAAACACCAAAAGAGTACATGACATGGTTTGATGAGTTTCCCATCTATGATAGAATCATAAAAGCTTAAAATAACAAATGATAGCTATGTCCCTCTAGAATGACACATAACTTAGAATTTTTCATAGAATAAGAGCAATACACGAAGTAAAGAAAACTAGGCATATTCTAGTATGTCTTCTCTATTGATCATTTAAAAATACAAAGCTAAGGTCGAAGAACAATACAACAACTATTTTTAAGTGTTCCCTTAAGAACAATAACCCAAAACAAGCCTCCTTAATGAGGCTTTGATGTTACTCTCCAAAACTTATTTTACAAAGTGCCTTCAAGTGCTTTTATAGGAAAACTCCTAGCTATACCTCATAAATGCTTGATTGAGAAAGCACTATGTGAGTTTGATGCTCTTAGAAAAGTAGCACTCTGGCAAGGTCTCTGCCAAGGTGACTACATATTGAAAAGGGGAAACACCGCCTTTTAGAAGATGAAGTGTCTCGAAGCATCCAAATTGTTTGAAAAAGTACCTCCTCGGAAAATATGGGCCATATGATTGTAATGACACAACAAGATCACAACTGGGACACGTTTCATAATTGGTGGAAACTCTTAGAAGTTTGTTGCTTGAAGTTAGGTAGATGATGCATGATTTTGACATGCGGGAGGATGATGTATAATCACTTTAGACCTTTTAAGGTCATGGATAGTGTCGAGGGCATGATCCATTCTTCAACTTAACATATGGATTGTGGCAAATATTATTCATAGAATTGATGACTACCAAGAGATCTTGGCCTACCGAGTTAGAACCCAAGATCTCTGGTTTGCAAACCAAACCACATCTATTAGGAATGCAATCTTAGGAGAATATCTAGAAAAAACCCCTTAGAGAAGACATAACTAAAATGTGTCAATGTGCACTTGGAGGAAATTTGAACTACCTCATGCATTCCCCTTAGGGGGATGCATCATGTGCACCAACACTTATTTGAAAAACCGCTAAGCTACCCTACCTCTACCCCTAAAATATCCAATTAATACAAGCATTAAACAAACTCATTAAATGGGTTATTAAAGTAACTACCCTTTCTAGCTATTCATTTGTATTCTTTATGCTTGTGGTCTACTAGCAAAGCATGTATGTTAGGCACACAATGATTTTTTGAGATGCCTCTTGAATGTGGAGGATCATGAAGCTCTCCCACATTTGGGTGTGGTTTTCTTAGGGTGAGGTGTACTTGCCTCCATTGATGTTCACCTTCATGCTTAGGAACAAGCATGACCAAGGATGACTTAGCTCTAGGATAGGTACCTAATGGGACACCCTCTTGAAGGTTATTTTGCTTGGATTTGGTTGGCACTGATAACTCTTTAGATGGCATGGAGGTACTTTCCAAATGCTGATTTTCCTAGCCTTTGGATTCAAGAGCTATTGACTCAAAATAAATGGATGAGAAAATGGCTTCCAACTCATCTAATAATTTGTCTTCCTTGTCAATCTCCTCTAGTTCATGAATCAAAACCAGTTGAGGATCCACCTGATGCATGTTGGATTTCTCATCATCACAGGTAGGAGCGCCCTTGATATATTCTTCCTGCTACTCAGCACTAACATGGGAAGGATGCTCAGTGTATAAGAGGACTAAGTCCTCTTCAAGGTTCTCCAAATGTGAAGAGGTTTCATGGAATAAAAAATTCTCAGTATCCTCTTACAACTCTCCTTGAAGCTTGAGCTCCACTTCAACGTCCACCTCTTCCTCTTCTTTGCCTTCAGTTTCTTTAGTTGAAGTGACTTACATTGAAATAAACTATTATTTTCTCTCCCTCAAACCTCTTCTTTTTATCATTGTTGGAGCAAAGCCTAGTATGCAAGCTTCTCTTGCCTCTGTGATGTTCATGTTCTTCCTCAATGGTCCACAACTATTGTTGGAAATATATCATTATGTCCTTGACACTAATTATTTCCAATCTTTTTTCATTTTTTATGTTGGGAAAAGTGGTAGGCATGTTGGTGGGAATAGAACAAGCTACTTGCATCTATTGATAAATGTATACAGGCTTCCAAGGAGGTTATGCAAGGGTAGTTGGAGGTGAGAAACAAGGAATTGCTCATAGCTAGTTGTAGAGGTTGATATGAAGGAAACTTGGGAGCATCTACAACTTGGAAATGCTAATACAAAGACAAATAATTCTCAATATCATGGAAGGGAGAGGGGAATATGGAGTCGGCAGAATACTCTTGCATGATAAAGTAGCAGGAAAGAACAAAGTATCTCTATATGATTCTTCAGGTGCAGGCATAAGACATCCCCAAGATGGAGGACCAAGTGCATGCTAGTTAAGAAATTAAAAACCCTCTTCTTACCAAGTTTCCAAGTGCATGGAATGTACCTCCTAAGGCTGGAATGCTAAGGACCACACCTAATCATCAGATTCACAAATCAGTCCCACTAGGCATGCTAGGAAAAAAAATTTAATCCCTAATAGGCTATTACCTTAGAAATAAGGGGTAGTAAAAAAGCTTTGCATATGGGGGCCATGTTGTACTATGTAGAGAAACCTCTGGGGTTTGAGAAGCTATCTCTTCAATTTTTGCCCCTTTTGATGGGGGGAGTGAGGAAAAGTAGGAAAATGGTAGGCTTAAGGCAATTCGCCAAAACTTTTACAATCTCTTGGAGTTTTCCATCAAAGGTCACAAAAATAGGCGAACCCGTCAACTAAAACACACAACAACTGGAACTTGTTATGTGAACAAAATGCAAAGTCAGACAGGCATGGACATAGTGCATGAGGTTCAAGCTCCCACTCAGGAAAACTTTAGTGGCGAATTTTTGCTAATTGGCAAATAATTTATTATCTGCGATTTCAAAATTGGTGAATAAGTGGGGACCGAATGGGGTGGCCATACCACCCTAACCTTTGTAAATTTTTGGTCAAAAGCAATTCAATTCACCATTTTTTTATTAATTAATTTCATCTAATTTAAGATTCACCAATAGAATCTATGTTTTCCAAATAATTTATTTAATATTTTATCTTGCAATTTTGGAAGTGTGTGTTAATTAACAACCATATTTGCCAATACGTAGTCAACATATAAGGTTAGGGAATGGGTTAGTATGTATATTTGACATGTGTCTCTATTCCAGAGACTTTATATGGAACTTTTTGTCCTTTAAAACTGTGGCCCGAAATTGATTTGACAATGGACATGTGTCTCTATTCTGTTGACTTTCTATTTTGTATCCTTTAAAAGTTTGGCTTGAAATAGAATTTATGCCATTGATCTAGGATCATCCAATGGTTACAAAAAATAGGGTGGGTATATGTTACATGATAGAAAATTAACTCAAGATGCCTTAATAAAATAATAAAAGTCATTTGAGCTTTGAGGGGTGCCACCCCCAAAAAACCCCCGCGGGGGCACTACCCCCTCAACCTCACCTTGTACCATGATAGAGAGTGCGTCAGGGGTGTTTCTCTTGGACCCCATCTCGGGGCATTGCCCCCCAAACCCCTATCTAATAATTTTGGGGTAAATTACACCGATAAAAGTGGGGAAAATTTAACCTTCATTGTTTTTAGGTATGTGTGCATGTTGCCACGATTTCTTCAATAATGAAAGATTTTCCAGGATTTTATATATTTTTCATATGATTGAAATAAAATCACTAGTACAAACTAATATTTTTTCCTTCGAATTAAATTTTTTTGCTAACAATATTAATCTTTTCCCCCAAAATAATGTAGGATTCACCGGGATTTTACACCTTTTCCCAGGAGGAGTTTTCTTAAAGTTATCTCTACTCCCACTTGTTAAGACTCACAAAAGTTATCCTAATGTTTACCAAATATAGTTATCCAAGGGTGTTGTGTTCACAAAAATGGTATAGTATAACTAAGATTACAAACACCGAAAGAGTACGCAACAAGGTTCAATGACTTACACATATATGATAGAATCATAAAATCCCAAAATAACAAATGATATCTATGTCCCTCTAGAGTGACACATAGCTTAGAAATTTTCATTCAATCAAAGAAATACACAAAGTAAAAGAGAACTAGGCGTAGCCCAGTATGTCTTCTCTATTGATCATCTAAAAATACAAAGCTAAGGTGGAAGAATGATACGACAATTATTTTCAAGCATTCCTTAAGAATAATAACCCTAAAAAATTCCTACTTAATGAGGCTTTGATATTACTCTCCAAAACTTGTTTGACAAAGATCCTTCAAGTTATTTTATAGGAAAAATCCTGGTTAGACCTCATAAATGCAATTGAGAAAGTACTCTGTGAGTTCGACACTCATAGAAAAGTTACACTTTTTAGGGCCTCTACCAAGGCATCTACAACTAAAAATGGGAAGCACACCTTTTAAGAAGATGAAGTGTCCTTGAAGCACCCATATCATTTGAAAAAGTACCACCTCATAGAAAATATGGGCCCTGCAATTGTAATGGCACAAGGTGATCACAACTGGGACACATGCCATATTGGCATAAAATCTTAGAAGGTTTTTGCTTTAAGTTGGATGGAAGACACACGGTGCTAACACATGGTGGGATGATGTATGATCACTTTGGACCTTGTAAGACCATGGATAATGTTAGGGGCACGATCCCATGCTTCAGTAGAACATATGGAGATATGGCAGATATTATTCACACTAACCATGTATTTAAAAACTCAATGAAAATGGAATAGGATGATATCTTTAAACCAAGTCCAAGACATACACATTCATACTTCTTGTGAGGCCTCACCCCGTGACAATCATTTTCATAGCCGATTATTTTCCATCTTTGGACTCATGTTGACACTTTATTTTATCATGTTGAACTATTTGGACAAAGACATTATATTATGATACTATGTGATGATGATATAGGACTTTTACTTTCATGCTATTTATTAGGTCATGAGCATAGAAATTGATAAATCTTTGATTTATGTATGATACTTTGATGTTAAATTCATGTTAGGGAAAATTGTGAGAAATGATCATGATTATTATGTTAGGTGAATTAACATGTATCATTTTATTCTTGACTTTATATGCTTTAGAAATGCTATGTTGGAAATGATGAGAAGTATTATGGAATGCAGTTAGAAATTTATGATGTTAAGAATGTGATTTTGTTTTTAGATTTATTCTATTTACTATATATATGTTATTTGACATTTCATGAGCTACTAATATTTTGTTAAGTGTGCAGGTAAGACCATGGATATATCGAGGGAAAACCAAAGATGGATAAATGTTAAAAATCATGTTAATCCAAGATTATCTCCAAGGGGAGAAATAAACCTCGTTGTAATGTGTAATTGTTGTAAAGTGATGCATGAATGTATTTATTGACTATGTATATTTTTATTTTGTTATTTTAGTCCACTTGGCATGCTATGTGTATTGTGTTGTAATGTGATTCTTTTGTGGTGTCAATTGACACATGTCATGTGAGTTGGCATGCCCAAGTGCTTTATGTGTGTGAGTGGTCTCTATTTTTAGGAGCCTTGAGTGGGAATCTCTTTCATTTTCGTATGCAATCTTTAGGTGGTCTTTTGAGTGGCCTTTAATGACCATTTAAGGTACTGGAGG
The DNA here is from genome assembly GCA_027943335.1 of Chamaecyparis obtusa. Classification (NCBI taxonomy): domain Eukaryota; kingdom Viridiplantae; phylum Streptophyta; class Pinopsida; order Cupressales; family Cupressaceae; genus Chamaecyparis; species Chamaecyparis obtusa. The sequence continues at coordinate 6,864 of BSBK01006485.1, read as the reverse complement.
TTAAAAATAGGCTACCCCATAGTGGTGCCATGTGTTGGTGGTCAAATTTTGACCATTATGATGTATTTTGGCTATTTTTGCCCCTTCCAAAAGATGCTCTTTTGAAAAGTGACGAAAATTGGAATTGCATGCCAAGCCCACTCCTCTTTTTGAATTTTGAATTTGAATTTCCCCCTCTTGTTTGGAAGGATTAGGGTTTGTCTTCTTAAGGAGATGGAGGGAAAATTTGTGGGTAATTTCCCACTCTCGAATTTTTGGAGACTTGAGAGATTGTGAGATTTTGGTCTTTATTGATTTTGGGGGATTTTGGTTGTTGGATAGCAAAGGAGGAGACTAGTTGAAGAAAGCTCATCTCAACCCTCATTGCCATTAGCTTGGATTGAGATTGGATTTTGAAAACTCTTTGTCTTAATGTTATGTACATGATTTACTTTCTTGTGTTATGTGAATGCTTAGTGTTGTAAGTGATTGTTTGGCATTTTGGCTTATGCATGCTTGTGGTGTCTTGCTTTCCTTGTTGCATTGTTTTCTTTGGGGTGTCCAAGGCCAAACTCACCCTTGGGAGGGAAGAGAGCCTTGATGGGTGAAGGGAAAGAGTTGGGACTACTCATCTAGTGTCGAGTCCTTCCTCTAGGAGGAAGGGGATAAGGCATGGATGTATGGGCATCCATGTTGCCATCCTTGTGTATACTATTTGGGGGCATAAGGGTGTTGATTTCATGTAGATTATATGAAGGGTCGATGGTTGTATCATTAGCCTTGTGAAGGAAATTTCAGTAGATTTTTAAAGGCTTGTTGAAGGTTGGTTTATTCTTGTATTGTGGCATTCTCCTAGTTGGGTAGCTTTTGTTGGAAATATAGATGGAGTAATTGAGAGGGGGGGGTGAATTAGTTAACCACAAAAATATTACCACAGATCCCTTAGATGTCTTAATAAATCATTTGCTACTGTTACTCGGTAAAACATACAGAGAAATGCTGAAACTTGGTTATTGCAGTGAGTATTAATTATAAACTGTTCTTAAGTATTCATCAGTGATTAACATGCATGCATAAAGAAAATAAACATGAACACAAGAGACGCCAGATTTAACGTGGAAACCCAATATGGGAAAAACCACCAATGTAACTAGTTACTATTTTTCACTCTTTTGAAGTGAGCCCTGTTAGGAGCCAACCCGGTTAAAGGTTACAAAACACACTGTTAGGTGTGACCTTGTTAGAGGATTTAATCACCTTGTTAGGAGTGGCCTTGTAAGAGGTCTTTGAAACAATTCAATAGAACTGTCACCTTGTTAGAGGATTTACAAAATGACTATTAAACCAACTCTGTTAAGAGATTTTGAAATCACTACTACAATGGTAAGAAAGTAACAATGAAGTGACCTGAATAATGATGCAATTGAATTGCTGATTACAGATCTCTGTTCTGCTTTGCTAGATCCTTCCTGATCAAATATATCTTTGCTACTCCTCAAGGATATCTAATCATCCTTCAAAATTCGCTCACACTTTCCTTCTTTTCCACTTGCACACTTTTAATTCACAACTTGACCTTCTATATATACCATTCAGATTGTCCATTCAGATTGTCAAGTCAACACTAGTAATCATTACAAACATTACTAATCATTACAACAGTCAGCTGGAATAAACAAACTTTATTCCTCAAATTAACAAAAATCTTTACTGGGCTGACCTTGCTCGGTAAAACACTAATCCTGAAAAGAGTTCCTTTGGTGACCGAGTGAACTCGGTAAACACTGCAAATTCTGCAACATCCTTTGGAGACCGAGAGATCTCGGTAGACAATAAAAACCACCTGCTAACTGACTGAGCTCGGTAAACACTGAGAACTACTTTGCTGACTGACTGAGCATGATAAATGATATGACATTTGTGTGACATCAAAGACAACACACAATTAATCCAACAATCTCTTCCAGACAATTGTATCCAACAATCTCCCTCTTTGGCATTGATGGCAACACAACATGTCATAGCACAATGAAATTTCACAGAAAACATAGAGTAAGGAACATATCCTTAGCTTCATTCCGATTCTTATCTATGAGAACTTCCTCTATCAGCAAACTTCTCTTTTTGACCTGAAAAACTCTCCAAGAAAACTCTCCCTCTTAGAAATCTTAAGAAATTTCTTGAAATATGATAGAAAACTCTCCCTCTTTGACAACACATGCCAAAGACAACACATACCAAGTGAATAGAAATGTACCTTGAGTACTGATTCATATTCAATGATTCCTTGACTAAGCTGCATCAACTGATCGATCTTCAATATGCTCTGGTTGATGCATCACTAAAACTTTATTTAGTGAGCCTCGGATAGGGGAATGACTCCTAACTTACCTCTTAGATACAAGAATGCATCCTTAGGCAATGGCTTGGTGAATATATCTGCAATCTGTTCTTTTGTATGAATATATTCCAATCTGATTTCCTTGTCCTGCACCAATTCTCTGACAAAGTGATATTTTATAGCAATGTGCTTGGTTTTGGAATGCATTACTAGATTCTTTGAAATATTTATTGCACTTGTATTATCACAAAATATAACAACTGGTTCTTTGATCTCAACCTTCATGCCTTCCAATAACTATTTTAAACCAAACAATATTAGAGCAGTTTACTGCTGCAGCAACATATTCTGCTTCTGCTGTGGATTGGGATGTGCAATTTTTCTTTTTACTGGTCCAAGATACCAACCTCTTGCCAAGAAAGAATGCTCCACCACTTGTACTCTTTCTGTCATCAATGTTTCCTGCCCAATCAACATCAGTAAACACTTTTAAGTCCAGATTGCCTCCAAATTTATACCACAAGCCATAATCTTCAGTTCCTTTCAAGTATCTCAAGATTCTTTTGATTGCCATCATATGATTTTCTATGGGTTTTGCTGAGAATCTTGCTACTATACCAACTGCTAAGGCAATATCAGGCCTTGTATGAACTACATACTGTAATTTTCCAATCATTGATCTGTATAAGGTCTGATCTACTTCTTTTGAATCATCATCTTTGGTAAGCTTCTATCCAGTACACATGGGGGTACCAACTGGTTTTGCATCTTCCATAGAAAACTTCTTAAGTATTTCCTTGATGTATTTAGACTAAGTAATGTAGATACCATTCTTGCTTTGCTGAATTTGAAGACCAACAAAGAAATTTATTTGACCAAACATAGACATTTCAAATTCTTTGTTCATTTTCTCTGAAAATTCTTTGCACTGATCATCATCACCTGTAAACACAGTATCATCCACAAATATTTATGCCAAAACAATTTTGTTATCTGGTCCTTCCTTAATGTACAAACCTACTGTTATCATTAGCTCTTTTGAAACCAATTTGAATAAGATAGTTATGTAATCTTTCATACCATGCTCTAGGGGCTTGTTCAGACCATACAATGCTTTGTGTAACTTGTAGACCATATTCCTTTTGTCTGGATCAATAAAACCTTCAAGTTGCTCAATGTAGACTTCTTCATCAAGAATACCATTGAGAAATGTAGATTTACATCCATCTGATATACCTTAAATCCTTTATGTGCTACATATGCAAGTAGAGTTCTTACACCTTCTAATCTTGCAACAGGAGCAAAAGTCTCACCATAATCTATGCCCTCTTCTTGAGAATATCCTTTACATACCAATCTAGCTTTGTTTCTTGATACTTGACCATCTTCAGTCAACTTATTTCTGAATACCCATTTTGTTCCAATTACATTTTTATCTTTAGGCCTAGGTACAAGAGTCCATGTTTTGTTCTTCTCTATTTGTTTTATTTCTTCATTCATAGCCTCAATCCAACTTTCATTTTCCAATGCATCTTTGACATTTCTAGGTTCAAAATCAGCAAGTAAACATATACCTTTTAGTTTATTTCTTGTCATAGTACCATATGATTTGTCTCCAATAATCTGATCTGGTGTATGATGCCTCCTGACATATTTGGCCAACACAGGTTCGTTGCCTCTTGAATGAGTTACATTGTCATCTTCTTGAATTTCATCTTTAGGTTCAGGTTGCTCGGGCTCGGTAGATATTTTCTCGGTAGCTTCAGACTGAGACTCGGGTCCTTGTGACTCGGTTTGAACTTCTTCTTGTGACTCAGTTACTATACTAGGCTTGGTAGATGCAGTCTCCTTATTGACAGATGTGTCTGGTAATGTATCAGGTTCAATGTAAATAAATCTCTTGTAATCCTTTGGTTCCTTTTTGCTTTCTTCTTCAGTCTTTTCTGCAAACTCATCAACTTTCACATGTGCACTTTCTATGATTTTGTGAGTAGACAAATTCAAACATCTATATGCCTTACTTTTGCAAGAATATCCCAAGAATATTCCTTCATCACTTTTCACATCAAATTTTCCTTTTCTAGATTCTTTTAAGATGTAACATTTACTACCAAATACTTTCAGGTAACTTACATTGGGTTTATAGCCATACCATAACTCATAAGGAGTTTTGAATGTGTCTTTCTTCAACTATACTCAGTTTAAGGTATGACCTGCAGTGTTAATAGCTTCCTTCTAGTATTTCATAGCAATGTTCTTTTCAATCATTAGAGTTCTTGCACAATCCATGATAGATATGTTCCTCCTTTTAGCTATTCCATTCTGCTCAAGAGTTCTTAGGGCTGATACTTGTCTTTTGATTCCTCTTTCAATGCAAAAATTATTGAATTCATGGGAGATGAATTCACCACCTCTGTCTAATCTTAAGCACTTCATTCTTTTCCCTGTTTCCTTTTCTACTCTTGCCAAATACCATTTGAATTTCTCAAATACTTTTGACTTTTCTCTTAGATACATAACAGTCATCATTCTAGAGTAGTCATCAACAAAGAGAATAAAGAATTTTTCTCCAGTATAGCTCTCAATTCCAATAGGTCCACATAGATCAGTATGCACAATTTCCAAAATATCTTCAGACTGATAGTTTTTACTTTTAAAGCTAGTCTTTCCCATTTTTCCAATCTGACAATTCTTGCATAGACCAACATCAGGTTTCTTTAAAGTAGGAATGCCTCTTACTTTCTTGAATTTGCTTATTTTCACCATGTTATCAAAATTTACATGACATAACCTTTTGTGCCATAACCAACTTTCTTCAATTTGAGCAATAAAACATGAGCATTCACCAAGATCAAGATAAAACAAGTTACCTTTGGTTTGTTTGCCTAATCCAATCAGTTTTCCCTTGTCATCCAACAGTCTTGCTTTTCCATGCATGAATTCAACCTTGAATCCAATGTTGATTAGCTATGCTACACTTAGAAGATTATGATTTAGTCCTTCAACCCAATATGCATTATCACATATAAGTTCTTTGGTTAATGAGATTCGTCCTCTTCCTTTTATGCAACAAGGTTCATTGTTTCCAAACCTTACATTACCACCATCATAGTCTTCAAGGTGTTCAAACTTTGTTTTGTCACCAGTCATATGATGTGAACATCCACTATCTATGATCCATGTATCATTTTTGCTTATATGAGAGATAAGTGCCATCTCATCTTCATCATCATCAGATTCATCTTTTATAGCAATGAGACAATTTCTTCTTCACTATCATCAGAATCCTTAGCCAAAAAACATGTTTTCTTACCTTTATCCTAGAATGATTTGAAATTCTTCTTGCCATTGTACTTGTGACCTTCTTCTCATCCTTGTTTTTCTTGTTTGGGCACCTAGCTGCAATATGACCAATTTCTTCACATGAAAAATAGATTAAGGGAGTTTTACCTTTGTATTTACCTCTGCCTCTAGTATATTTATTTGCAAGTAATGCTTCAATAACTTCAAGATCACTATCAGAACTTTCCTCTGATTCTTCTTCACTCTCTGACTGGATTTTCTTGCCCTTAAGTGAAAGTTTGGCCTCAAATGCTGATTCAATATTTTTGGAAGTTGGGAACATAGTTGTCATAGTTATCCAACTCAAAGGCTGTCAATCTTCCCACTAAAGCATCCAAAGTTATATTGTGATTTTCTTCACATCTTCTTTCTTGAATAGCAGATACTCTTATTGCATAGATAGGAAGTAATGTTCTGAGAACCCTTACTTATAACAGTTTCATCATCAATTTTTCCTCCAGAAGCTCTGATTGCACTAACACTTGCCTTGATCCTTTCAACATATTTTGCAATGTTTTCATCTTCTCTCATTTTCATCTGATCAAACTGTCCTCTTAGGCTTTCTGCTTTGGCTCTCTTCACATTTTCATCACCGCCATAAATTTTTCTTTAGCTTGGTCCACACTGCATAAGCAGTTGTGGAGTCTTTGATCTCATCAAATTCTTCATAGCTAAGAGCTGATGCAATGTCTATCATCATGGTGTTATGGTTCTTTTTCTTTGCAATGTCTTCAACAGTTAATGTGCTAGTAGGAGCTGTATATTCTTGATCAATATATTTGCATCCTGAATCACCAATGGAAGCCAGATGAAGTCTCATGAGACCTTGCCATGTTGAAAAGTTATCTCTGTTAAGCCTTGGAATTTCTCTTTTGTAAGACATCCTGATCTTTAGCTTAGGTCCTTGAAACCCTTCCTGCAAGCCCCAAAAGCTCTGATACCAATTGTTGGAAATATAGATGGAGTAACTGAGAGGGGGGGGTGAATCAGTTAACCACAAAAATATTACCACAGATCCCTTAGATGTCTTAATAAATCATTTGCTGCTGCTACTCGGTAAACATACAGAGAAATGTTGAAACTTGGTTATTGCAGTGAGTATTAATTATAACTGATCTTAAGTATTCATTAGTGATTAACATGCATGCATAAGAAAAATAACATGAAAACAAGAGACGCCAGATTTAATGTGGAAACCCAAT